>CM042174.1:50152510-50163734 GCA_023376005.1 Doryteuthis pealeii | reverse complement strand
CCATATACTAAAAAAAATAAACACATTTGTTTGGTTTACTTAATCCTCATATAATAACTTAATCATAACGTACGGTTATAATTAATAAGATATAAATTGATTAACTGCTTATATTTAGATTTTTATATTAAGAAGGTCATTATTATTAACGTCGCATTCTGCCCAGCAGACACGCTAGGATTTTATATATAGTAATGAGATAGATAATATTATATGATGTATATAATATAAATATGATACTATATTACCATAGATGGCTGGCCACAAATAAATTACATTCTCACCGCAACACATGATGTGATTAGTACTTATAAGTAAAAATTCTATATGTGTCCTGTCTGTGTGTGATCAGTGCATGTGCGTCGTGCTGTGTCTTGTGTTGATTTTCGTTTTAGGGAACGCTGTGGGGTTTAGTCGTGTGGTATGTTATGCTGCATGTAGTGTTTGCATGATATGATATAATATTGGTAAGTTCCGTCGACGGTCACATCATTGTGCTACTGCAAAAATCCTAACTGTAACATATTTAGTATAGTCACAGAAAAATGATGTAATGTCCGTGCTTAATTATGTGCGAATGGTGCACAGTTAAAAAAAGTAGAAAGAAGACGAAAAAAAAAAGAGTGCGGTGTTGTTTCGTGCGCATAAGCTATCTCTGAGTGACAAATGGATTCGTATTTGGTTTCGATGGAAAGAATCGGATTTTGGCAACGTTTTGGTGATTATTTTATGTAGTGAGAGAGGAGGAGAGAGAGAGAGGAGAGAAGAGAGGAGGAGAGAGAGAGCAAGCAAAGACGAGAGAGAGGGGGGGGGTGAGGATGGAAATGTAAAGAAACTTATAAAATGTGCGAGGAGAGCAGGAGGTAGGTTAACGTAGCAGACGGCGACGGGGCAGTGAGCAGCATGGGCAGGGCAAGCGTCTACGATCTTGTAGAGCGGATAGGAATACTAGGGGAGAAAGATGGTCCATGTGAGGAGGAGTAGATGGATATAAGAGAAGAGATGAGAGCAGAGGAGAGAGAGGAGAGAAGAGAGAGAGACTCATAAAGAGAGCGAGAGTAAGATACTGAATGTGTAGTGTGTGAGTTTATAATGAAGAGGGGGGTGAAAGATAAGTAATTCTAGGGCACAAAAAGGCAAGCGTTATACTGCGAATGGTGGATCCAGAAGAGGTCAGACGAGTACGAAGATTAAAATGTGCCACTAGAACGGAGAAGAGAGAAAGAGGAAGTGAGAAGTGAAAAAGAGACGTTATAAAATATGTCCGAGGAGCAGTTAGAGAGAGAACAGAGAAGGAGAGAGAGAGTAGAGAGAGAGAGAGAGAGAGAGAGAGACTGTTTGTATAAAACGGGATAGAATCCCCACTGATGAAGCAGTTCACAGAAGGAGAGGAAGGTAGGGTTGTGGATAGGAGATTTTACCAGTCTTCGAGATTTTACTTTATAGAACGTCCTTATAGCCGTCCTTTACAAAAGCCTTAACTACTTCGAACAATACAGAAAGTGATGTTTAGTTACAATCTCTGTCCGCTACTTTCGTCTTTCGATTCTTTTCTATCAAACAAGAACTAAATAACAAAAATCAATAAGAATTAATAAGACTAAAAAGATTTGTCTATCTAAAAAATATGAAACAACGATACAAATTATGCTATTTCTCTGAATGGTTTGAGATGAGCAGATGCTAATTTGCATTACTTTGTATGGAATTCGAGACTATGTGCCGTCCATCAACATTATTGCTTAATCTATACGTATTTCATGTCGTGAATTTTAAAATATAGGATGAGGTGTAGAATATGAGTAGTTATATAAATCTTGTCGGATTAAATAACTGCAGCAAGGTTTGTAATTCTATATGGAGTACCTCATGCTTTATTATGCGAATATACACTTATTTTCTTCAGTGATTTGTGAACGTTTCACGATAGTCAGCGCATTGTTATAGAGTTGTGGGGGGTTGTGTATGGAAATTAATTCTGCATTGATGTGGGGATTACGGTCTGGTTATCGATCTTAGTGGGGTAGTACGTTGTCCGTATTGAATGACTGATTGTGTGTTCTAAGTATATGCGTGTAGGGTATCGGTGTAGCTGCTTATTTTTGTCTCTGTTATTGCCGTCGTAGGTTTATTTTGAATTAATGAGGCTTGATAATGATAGTTTGTTTTTTTTTTTTGTGTATATTAAAATTTTATTTGGACTAATTGTCCTCTTATCTTCTCTATAGTTTAGTCTCTGTATCCAACTTATTTGCATTCTGAGAAATTTTTTAAATGGGGTCGCATTGATTAATTTGTACTTAATAATTGTACTTATTTTCGGACTAATGTGCCTCATCAGCTATATCATGGTTATATTTACTCACCTATTTAGCTTTGTATTTTTTGAGGACTGAGGCTCGATAATTTTTAGAGTATTGTACTTTGGATTATTCGGGCTATTGTCCTCATCTTTATTGTGAGCTACACTATTTCTCACTAGATTTTTTGAGATAAGGCTTGATAATTTTATTATTTGGATTATTCGGACTATTGTCCTCATCTTTATTGTGAACAACACTATTTCTCTGAATTTTTTAGATGAGGCTTGATAATTTGTATTATTTGGATTATTCGGTCTGTAGTCCTCATCTTTATTGTTATCTGTATAACATTTCGGTCTGGCTGTCTAACCAAGGTTAAAGAGCTCATAATAAAATTTCCATACTGTGGTACATCCACAGGTACTGCTAGTCAAAATGAATACGCATGATAGCAATATTGATTCGTACAAAATATAGATGGACAAATTAAATATGGCAGATAACTTTGGGTACCATTAAAACACCTCTTGAGGTGAAAGGATGTCACACACCAAGTTTCATCAAAATTGTTCCATTATCTTGCAAGCCCACTGATAAAAGTACACGTAAAAGAAGAGAGAGAGAGAGAGAGAGAGAGAGAGAGAAGAGAGAGAGAGAGAAAGAGAGAGAAGGGGGAGGGGGGAGAATGAGTGAAAGTCAAATCAAGATTATTATAGATTTTACATATTGAACTATTTAGCAATAGCTCTTAAGTAAACATATCAAACGTAATAATTAAATTATCATACTGTGTTATATCCACAGGTCCTGCTAGTAATAATAATCTATTAATAATGGAAATTCACTTCCGGTTTTTGTCTGTAACAAAATCTACGTCTACTGCTTACGTCACATTGCCCAAAATCGACATAACATAGAATAAGTACATTCAAAATTTGAACATGCAACATTAGACAGTCCTCATTGTTTTTTAAAACAAGTTTTAATAAATACATGACTGGTATTATATATTTATATATAGTTTGTTTTATTTTAATACATATTTAAAGTTTACATTTCAAATTGTTTTATTTTTTAACCCTTTAATGAATTTGATGATTTTACTTACTTAGGGTACAAACTCACTGACATTGAATTTTCAATTCCCACACCTCAGGCAATATGTTTCAAAAATCTATTTTTACATCGCCCGGAGGGTGTTTTTCTATTTTGTACTAGTAATAATAATTAACGGTTAATCATATAATGATAGAATGCTGCCGACTATTATAAAAGGGGCTGTAGCCTACGCACTACTGGGTGGGGAAGGTGATCGACTGGGTATTATGTAAGAAATTAAATTTTCTCCATGTTACTCTATGTTATATGAAGAAAGAACAATTTGGAAAAAAATCGGCAAAAGGTTAAAAACACCTCTTGAGGTGAAAGGACTTCACACGACTAGTTTAATCAAGACTGTCTCATTATCTTTCGAGCCCGCAGGTAACAAGCCCCCAAGCAAGCAAGCAAACAATGGGAGAGAGAGAGAGAGAGAGACAGAGACAGACAGACAGCAGTCAGTCAGTCAGACAGACAGACAGAGAGAGACAGAGACAGAGACAGAGAAAGCGAGAGAAAGTGGGAGGAGGGAGGGAGGGAGACGAGAGTTAAATCAACATTATTATAGTTTTTACATATTGAATTATTTTGCAATAGCTCTTAAGTAAACATATCAAACGTTGTAATAATTAAATCACCATACTGTGATATATCCACAGGTCCTGGTAGTCAAAATGAATAGCAATGATTGTAAAGTGAATTTGTACAAAATGAAGGGGGACAAATAAAATGCGGCAAGTAACTTCCGGTACCATTAAAACACCTCTTGAGGTGAAAGGAGTTCACACGCCAGGTTTCATCAAGATCCTCACATTATCTTTCAAGTCCACAGGTAACAAGTACCCAAGAAACAAACAATGAGTGACAGAGAGTCAAATCAAGAGTATTACACCTTTTACAGATTGAACTATTTAGCAATAGCTCTTAAGTAAACATATCAAACATGTAATAATCAAAATGAATAGGCATGATAGCAAGTGGGATATGGGAATTTGTAGAAAAATGTAGGGAGACAAATAAAATGGTCCGGGTAACTCATGATACCATTAAAACACCTCTTGAGGTAAAAGGAGTTCCCACGTCAGGTTTCATCAAGATTTCGCATAATCTTGCAAACCCAGATGTAAAAAATACCCAAACAAGCAAGCAATGAGAGAGAGAGAGAGAGACAGACAGACAGACAGACAGACAGACGGAGTTAAATCAAGATTATTATACTTTTTACATATTGAACAATTGCAATAACACAAGTCATGTTTAATCAAGATCTCCCATTATCTTGTAAGCCCACAAGTAACAAACACCCAAGCAAGCAAACAATGAGAGACAGAGACAGAGACAGGGGAGAGAGAGAGGAGAGAGAGAGAGAGACAGACAGACAGACAGACAGACAGTTAAATCAAGATTATTACATCTTTTACATATTGAACTCTTTAGCAATAACACTCAAGTAAACATATATCAAACGTGTAATAATCAAATTATCATACTGTGGTATATCTACAGGTCCTGCTAGTCAAAACTAATACGCATGATAGCAAGTGGGATATGAAAATGTGTAGAAAAATGTAGGGAGACAAATAAAATGGTCCGGGTAACTTCTGGTGCCATTAAAACACCTCTTGAGGTAAAAGGAGTTCCCACGTCAGGTTTCATCAAGATCGTCTCATTTTCTTGCAAGCCCACAGGTAACAAGCACCCACGCAAGCAAGTAATAAGAGAGAGAGAGAGAGAGAGAGAGAGAGAGAGACAGACAGACAGACAGACAGACAGACAGAGTTAAGTCAAGATTATTATACGTTTTACGTATTGAACAATTTGCAATAACACCCAAGTAAACATATCTAATGTGTAATAATCAAATTATCATACTGTGGTATATCTACAGGTCCTGCTAGTCAAAATAAATACGCATGATAGCAAATTTGTACAAAATGTATGGAGACGAATAAAATGGTGCAGATAATTCCTGGTACCATTAAAGCACCTCTTGAGGTAAAAGGAGTTCACACTCTTCCATTATCTTGCAAGCCCACAGGTAACATGCACCCAAGCAAACAAACAATGAAGTTTTCTTCTTTGGATATTGCCAGTGGTTTTTAAAATCGTTATCGTTAATCGATTGGATGCCATGAATCTTTGTGTTTCTTCTCTTTTTTTGCAAGTGTGACATTCCCTTCCATGATTTGCCAGTTTTTTTTTCTCTTTCTCTCTTGTGAGATTATATCAACTTTTTGACGCTGACGGAGATATTTTTCAAAGATGTTTTTATTTTTTATATTCAAACAGTCACTACATCAACATTTGCAGCTGCAGTGATCAGTCAACTGTATAAATATTACACCCCTCTCCTCTCTCTCTCTCTCTCTCTCTCTCTCTCTCTATATATATATATATATATATATATATATATATATATATATATATTACATATGTATGTGTGTGTGTGTGTGGTGTGAGAGAGAGAGTGCGTGTGTGTGATATATATAATTATATTATATTATATATATATATATATATATAATATGTGTCTGTGTCTGTGTCTGTGGGTGTGTGTATCTGATTCTCTCTCTCACTCTCTCTCCCTCTCTCCTCCTCTCTTCTCTCTCTCTCTCTATATATATATATTATATATAATATATTGTGTGGTGAGAGAGAGTGCGTGTGTGTGTGTGCGCACGCGTGTGTATCTGAATCTCTCTTTCCCTCTCCTTCTCCCCTCTCTCTCTCCCCTCTCTCTCTCTCTTCTCTCTCTCTCTCTCTCCCTCTCTCTGTCTTTGACTCTCAAACTCTGACTCGACTCTGATTTTCTGACCCACTTTTCTCTCCACTCTCTCTCTCCCTCTCTCTCACTCCCTTCTCTCTCTCTCCTCTCCTCTCTCTCTCTTTTTCTCTCTTCTTTCTTTCTCTTCTCTTTCTTTCTCTCTCTCTCTCTCTCTTCTCTCTCTCTCTTTAACGCTCTCCTTACTCTCTTTCTATCTCTCCCTTTATGATTTCCCCTCACTTAATCTCTCTATCTCCCCCTCTCTCTCTTTCTCTCTGTCTGACTCTCTGATTCTCTAACTGTCTCTCTTATTGGGTGTCTTTCTCTCTGTGGCTTTCTTTCTTTCTCTTTCTCTCTCTTCAACCTCTCTTCTCTCTCTCTCTCTCTCTCTCTCTCTCTCTCTCTCTCTCTCTCTCTCTCTCTCTCTCTCTCTCTCTCTCTCTCTCTTCTCTTTTCTCCTTTGATTTTATATTTTTAACTCTCTCCGACTCTCTTTCTAACCTTTTCTATCTCTTTCTATTTCTCCCTCTCTTTATGACTCTCTCTCTCACTTAATCTCTCTCTCTCTGTCTGACTCTGATCTCTCTCTCTCTCTCTCTCTCTTCTCTCTCTCTCTCTCTCTCTCTCTCTCTCTCTCTCTCTCTCTCTCTACAAGTGCGTTGCTAATCTAGTAATGACGTTGTCTCTCTGTCGAGCAATCCAATTTCATTTTTATGTTTAATCAATAAATAAACAAGAAGAAAATTAAATAAACAAATAAAAAAATAGAAAGAAAGAAAGAAAAAAAGAAAGAAAGAAAGAAAGGTGCGGTGCGGATGTTCTCTCGAAATTTGTACATTACTTTTTATAAATTGATAAACCTTTAAATGTGTTTTTCGAAGGAAGATAATTAAAACGTGGGGGTTGGGGGGTGGGGGGTGCATTGCTCAACCCAGAAACACGTTGTCTGTCAGGATCGATTTTGATCGAAATGTCACATATCAGCAAAAATAGACGAGAAATAAAAGAAAAAACAAAGAAGAGAAAAAAGAAAGAGAAAAATAAGAAAAGAAAGAAACGGAAAAGAAAGAGAAAAATGAAAAAAAGAAACGGAAAAGAAGTGATAAGAAAAGGAGGAAAGTTAAAAACAAATAACAACCAATATGAATGAAAGAAAGAAAGAATGAATGAAAATTAGTTAAAAGTAGAAAGAAAGAAAAGTTGGTTTGAAGAAGAGAAGAAGAAGAAGAAGAAGAAGAAGAAGAAGAAGAAGAAGAAGAAGAAGAGAGAAGAAGAAGAAGAAGAAGAAGAAGAAGAAGAAGAAGAAGAAGAAGAAGAAAAGAAGAAGAAGAAGAAGAAGAAGAAGAAGAAGAAGAAGAAGAAGAAGAAGAAGAAGATGAAGTGGAAAGAAGAAGAAGAAGAAGAAGACTGAAGAAGAAGAAGAAGAAGAAGAAGAAGAAGAAGAAGAAGAAGAAGAAGAAGAAAGAGAGAAGAAGAGAAGAAGAAGAAGAAAGAAGAAGAAGAAGAAGAAGAAGAAGAAAGAAGAAGAAGAAGAAGACTGAAAAGAAGGAAGAAGAAGAAGAGAAGAAAAGAAAAGAAGAAGAAGAGAAGAAGAAGAAGAAGAAGAGAAGAAGAAGAAGAAAGAAGAAGAAGAAAAGAAGAAGAAGAAGAAGAAGAAGAGAAGAAGAAGAAGAAGAAGAAGAAGAAGAAGAAAGAAGAAGAAGAAGAAGAAGAAGAAGAAGAAGAGGAAGAAGAAGAAGAAGAAGAAGAAGAAGAAGAAGAAGAAGAAGAAGAAGAAGAAGAAGAAGAAGAAGTGAAGAAGAAGAAGAAGGAAGAAGAAGAAGAAGAAGAAGAAGAAGAAGAAGAAGAAGAAGAAGAAGAAAGAAGTGAAGAAGAAGAAGAAGAAGAAGAAGAAGAAGAAAGAAGAAGAAGAAGAAGAAGAAGAAGAAGAAGAAGAGAGAAGAAGAAGAAGAAGAAGAAGAAGAAGATGTGTTAAGCTTATATTATCATCATTAGACGTGTTTTTTTTCTGTTATTTGATGATCAGACAAAAATGAAACCGACATTATTTTGTTCATCCCGAAATCCGATTGTCTTTTTTTTGTGGTCAATGCGTCTTCTCAAAAGAAAAAATCCAGTCAGTACACGGGTAAATACAAAAGAATAAATAATATAATTCTAAAGATAAGGAACATTAGATTCTCTAATACATTATCTGCCTACAAACGCACTCGGTACAGCTTTATTGACGTTAGGAAGTTGAACATGTTTATATATATTTACTACTCCCGAGCCATCTTTACAACCCACTTAAGGGATTTTTACTTATGTATGTTCTGGACGCAGAGATGCTGATAGGTACGCGTCCTGTGCCCCTGAGACACAAAAATCTAAAAGGACGCAGTAAAATCATATCCCAGTGTTTTCCTTTTTTTTTCTTCCGTCGCTATTTCAAGCTAACTGTAAATACATTTCACTAGTTTTTTTAGAATGGAATTACACAGTATAGGTTACAATGTAGGAGTTAGACGGCTTTAGTTGGTGTTACATAATTATTAGAACCTAATATGTATGGCAATAGTGTAGAAATCAAAATGGCCGTTATAAACTACAGCCCACGGCCTTGAAGGATGAGTGACAAGGCTTGACCTCAGTCCTAACCTTCCGGTGGATACTGTGAGAACCGGTAGAAAGGACCCTCTCTTCCGGTTTAGATAGTAAGTAAATCTCAATCAGTTAGCAAGTAGGAGCCGAGCTCGTAGGATGTAAGTCACCTGCGCAGATGTCTGGGTTGGGGATTGGAAATTCTGCACTTCCTAACCATCGTGTCCATATTCACCGGTAAGTCACTTTTCGCTTTATATATATATATATATATATATATATATATATATATATAATATTAATATATTAATATTAATAATTCTAATAAGAAATGATTAAATTGATTTATATTACATCCAAAACGAAATATTATACATCACTATGGCCACCAAACACAAATACGCTCTTTCATACGCACATACGCACGTGGATACCGTTATTCATATGCACAGTCATAACGTCACAGCTTACACGCATTTTCATACACACGCGCATTGTTACATAATTATTGGACCCCTAATACATTTTTAAGGTCGTGTAGAAATCATTATGGCGATTAGTGCAGCTGATGGCCTTGAGAGTGAGTGAAAACGCTTGACCTCACTCTGACCTTGCTTTCCGGGGATAAATCGTGAGAACCGTAACCCCCATAGAAGGCCCTCTTCCGGTTTAAGGATACTAAGTAACTAAGTCAGTTAGAAGTTAGAAGCCGAGCTTGTAAGATGTAAGGCTCAACTGCGCAGATTGTCTGGGTTGGGGATTGGAAATAAAGTAACATCAAAGTAAATCGAAGTCTTGTGTTTATTACCTAAAAACTAACAATGACACAGGGCTTCTGATAAGGAGAAATCCCTAACAGAAACCAGACCCGAAGTCCCCAAGAAAGTCCAGACCTTAGAAGAGACCAGACCAAGATAGATGAAGAAATAGCAAAACCGGCCAGAAGAAAATACGACTAGAATTAAGAAGAAAGGGTATACAACAGTTGGAACCTTTCTTTTAGTTCAAAGCAAATATGTGCGTCCCAGGACACACTAAACCAAAAAGTTATCAGCATCACTATCTGGTAGTGAGGCTTCAATTCAAAAAACTTAAATACCGTAAATGAAAGTATTGTTGGTGAGTTGGATTTTGCGGCATGTCAACACTTGTTGGGTTATTTTATACATTTTTGTAGGATATTCGATTTTTTTCCAAACCCAATTATTTTTTAAACACATTTTAATACTCATTAAAAAAATCTGTTTAACCCTTTTATGGGACCCTAAAAGGTATTACCACTCCGGGTCAGAGTTTCCGAATTAGGACTTCACACTTAGATGCAGTTTAACGTCCTACCTAGGACACTGAGGCCCTCAGCCGCTGCCTTCTAGCATATATATGATAAAAAGGGTTGGGGGGGTTCTGCCATAAAGACAGTAGGGTCAGGACAATACTATTAGTGCTAGAGCTTGAATTGGAACTTCACCATTAGATGCAGTTTAAAGTCATACCCAGAATAAAGTCCTGTTGGGACTAGAGTATTAGGCCAATGTGTAAATATTCTTAGAGTGGGACTGTGGCGCCACCTAGTTGTTTCCATTACTCCCAGGTCGAGTCTGACTGATAGTGCATTATACTGAAAAAAAATGTTAAGCACACATACGATTTACAAAATGTATCATGATTATCTCCCTTGCAGTGTGAAATTCGTTTTTTGTAATAAATTTATTTGCAATCTGAAAAATCTGGACCACTATCAAAATATATCAAACTGGTATTCCAAACTGTCTTTTTTTGTTGTTGAGAGGATGACTTAACGTAGGGGACAAAAAATCGAACGAGTCACAATTTTGAATGTCAAGAAAGAAAAAAAAGAAGTAATCGAATAAGTCGAAATAATGAATGAATGTAAAAATGGTCCCCTTTCATATATAGAACTAGTGTAACGTAATAAGGAGAGAGAGAGAGAGAGAGGGGGGAGGAGGGGGCAGAGTGAGTGAAAGTCAAATCAAGATTATTATACTTTTTACATATTGAACTATTCAGCAATAGCTCTTAAGTAAGCATATCAAACGTAATAATTAAATTATCATACTGTGTTATATCCACAGGTCCTGCTAGTAATAATAATCTATTAATAATGGAGATTCACTTCCGGTTTTTGTCTGTAACACAAATTACGTCACTGCTTACGTCACATTACCAAAAATCAGAGAGAGAGAGAGAGAGAGAGAGAGAGAGAGAGAGAGAGAGAGAGTGAGAAGAGAGAGAGAGAGAGAGTTTTCCGTTTAATCAAGTCATTTTGATAAGATAAGGGCCGGGTTCCAAACAGTATCCGTTGTTGCTTAAGTGGTCACCCAATTAAAAACTGAACTAGATCATCACTGCTTAACTTTGGTGATCTAGTCGGAATCGGTGCTTTTAACGTGAATTGACCGTAATGAAAGAGAGAGAGAGAGAGAGAGAGATGAGAGAGAGAGAGAGAGAGAGAGAG
>CM042174.1:50127510-50145010 GCA_023376005.1 Doryteuthis pealeii | reverse complement strand
TCAACACACAATACCATTGTTACCGTAATTATTATTTTTTATTTATTCAAACTGCATTGTGATAGCCTTCTAAATCACCTCCTAACCAATAATTATATTATAACATATATAATATATAATATAATATATATATATATATATATATATATATATATATATATATATATTTCTTTGGTTGGGTACCATGTTTCTTGGTAATAAGGCGGTGAATTTGGCTAATTTGAATAAAGAAGTGGTCTGACGAAACTCGTGGGTCTCAGATACCCACGAGTGGAAATAATCACGACTCACCGTATTTAAGGCCTTTTTATTCACAAACAAATATATATATATATATATATATATATATATATATATATATATATACTGACACAACACCATGAAGCTAAGAGGTCTAGAAGAAAGCAGCGGCAACAAGGCAGCGGCACATCAACATCTTCAGGGACAGCCTTCAAATGCCAAATCTGTGGTCGAGAATGATTTTCAAACATCGGACTTCACAGTCACCGGAGGCGCTGTAACTTTAGGGGCACATAAAAACTTTATTCTAGTCTTCCGAGACTGAAATACCAATGGATATATACTACACAAAGGCTTAAATAGCAAAGTGTCTAGGTTTGTTCTCGGTTTGTTCAATTACAGCTAAAAAATGTTTGCAAAGAGATGTCGTTTCCAAACTGACAAACTTAAGAAGACAACCTTCACGCGTCAGTGCTGATGATGCTGATGCTGCTGATGAGGATTAAACTTATAAAAAATAGAAATCAAAATTAATAATAGTAATTTCACAATTTTATTTCTAGTCAAATAATATCTTTAAACTCGTATATTTTTTTTTCTGCTTATACCTTTCTATTGTTATTTTTTTTTTCTAACAACACAGTGACTCTGTGCCTCGATTTTTCTTCAGAAACATCCAGCAGAGGGCGTGAAAATAGCGATGCTAAAGTCTATATTAATATAATTACGCGGGCCGTTTTCGTATGGTCGGCTCGGAGATGTTTTTTTTTTTTTTTTTTTTTTTTTTTTTTTTTTCTCTTTTGTTTTCATCTTTTTTTATTTTATTTTTTATTTTTTATTTTTTTAGATTTCATGATTTCTATTTTTCTGGTCGGAAGAATTTACTGAATTTTCAAATTAAAATAAAATTCTTTTTTTCTTTCTCTCCTTTCACTGGAATAGACAGCTTCTAATTCTGGCGTTTAATTCGAGATACGCTCTCTAGTTTTATAATCTTCACTATATTATATATATATATTATATATATATGTGTTGTGTGTGTGTATGTGTGTGTGTGTGTGTGTGTGTGTGTGTACAAATATATATATTATATATCTGTATATATACTTATATATACATTATTTATAAGTATAAGTACATTATATTATATCTATATATATATACTATATACACACACATATATATATATATATATATGTATATATATATTATATATATTATATTTGTACATACACCTCATCACACACGCAGACACACAATGTACAAATATATATATCTGTATATATACTTATACTTATATATATATGTATTTATACACACATAATACGCACATCTAGGTCATATAGGTATGTTCAGTATATACAATCATATAGATACCATGCATGCATATACCTCTATACATACGCATATACGTATATGTATACACGCATCTAAGCTAAGCTTATTAATAACTATATATATATATAATATATATAATATATAATATATATTATACACCTATTGCAGGCATATATGTATATACATATATGCACATAAATATACGAGTAAGCATGACTTATATAGTGATGAGAATAGAATTATATATATATTACCACACAAACACACAATTATTATATATATATATATATATATATTATATATATATATGTGTGTGGTGTGTGTGTGTGTGTGTGTGTGTGCGTATGTGTGTGAGTGTATGACTGTGTGTTGAAATTAATAGTTTAATTCATCACTATAAACAGACACAAATTCCAAAACTCCTCTCTTTCTCTCTACACCTTCTCTCTTTATCTTTCTTTCTCCACTCTGTCTCTCTCTCTCTCTCTCTCTCTCTCTGTCTCTGACTGTCTGTCTGTCTGTCTGTCTGTCAAGTTTCCGTCTAGAAATGTTTGATTCTTATATTCTTATTTTTATCTCTACACTCCCCCTCTCTCTCTTTCTCTCTTTCCCTCTCTCCACCATTCTCTCTTTTCTTTCTTTCTCAACAACACACACACACAACACACACTCTCTCTCTCTCTCTCTCTTTCTCTCTTTCCAACCCCCTTCTTTTTCTTTTCCCTCTCCACCCTTCTCTCTATCTTTCTTTTCTCACACACACACACACACACACACTCTCTCTCTCTCTCTTTTCCAACCCACTCTCTTTTTCTCTTTCCCTCTCCACCCTTCTCTCTTATCTTTCTTTCTCCACACACACATACGCACACAACTCTCTCTCTTTCTCTCTCTCTATTTTCCAGCCTCCCTCTCTTTTTCTCTTTCCTCTCCACCCTTTTCTCTTATCTTTCTTCTCCAACACACAACACACACACACACACACACACACACTCTTCTCTCTCTTCTCTCTCTCTCTCTCTCTCTCTTCCAACCTCCACTCTCTTTTTTCTCTTTCCCTCTCCACCTTTTCTCTTATCTTTCTTTCTCACCACACACACACACACACACACACACACACACTCTCTCTTCTCTCTCTCTCTCTCTCCTCTCTCTCTCTCTCTCTGTCTCTCTCTCTCTCTCTCTCTCCTCTGTAAGTTTCCACCTACCAATGTTTGATTCTTAAATTCTTTTTTTACTTACATTTTTATGAGTAAGAAAAGAGAATAAATTAAACGAAGACATTTTTATCACTTTAACTCAACAAGGAATTAAACACTGAAGTTAAATTTTTGTCTTATGTATAAAAAAAGTTTTTTAGAAAAACAGAATTATATTTCAAGACACTCACGAGTTTAGCGTTACATTTTTTAAATAACATTCGAAATGTAAACAAAGAAATAAAAAACAATTTCTAAAATAAATGAACATTGTAATATACGAATTCTCAGTGAATATTTTTTTAAAAAATTGATAAGGAATTTACCAGATTATTTTTCCTTTATCCCCTCTTACTTCTCTCTTCCAGCTTTCTTTCTTACTCCCTGGTGTTCCCAAAAACCTTTTTAAACTGGTACATCTACTAGTGAATACACACACACACACAGACACACACACACACGCATGTACACGCACACACACACACACAAACACACACACATCTATAACATTCTCTTTTAATTATTACTATTATTAATATAATAATTAACTATTCAAAGCCAGTTTATCTGCTAGCGTTGAATAAGTTGGATGTCGCACTAGGGCTTGATCGTCTCTAGTGGGGTCTAACTGGCGAAGAGGGCCTTACGTTGAAAGATCCGAAACTTCCCAATGAACCAGTAATACATATATATATATATATATATATATATATATATATATATATATATATATGTGTGTGTGTGTGTGTGTGTGTGTGTGTTGTGTGTGTGTGTGTATGCGCGCGCGCTCGTGTACATGTGTTTACTGACAGTTTCTCGCCAATGCGATTTCGAAAACACTTGCGTATTAAGTTATTATTAAAGCAAGTTTTTCTCGAAGATAATAATAAATATAAATTATATACATAATAAATATAATAATAAAATAACAGTTACAAGCAATAATCTCTCTGAGGACGACCAGGGACGTGGTTGAAATCGTTTTGACAAAAAAGAACTCCATTATAATAAGATAGGTAAGGCAAAAAGGTGAAAATTACCATAAAGATTATATATATATAATATATATATATATATATATATATATATATGTGTGTGTGTGTGTGTGTGTGTGTGTGTGTGTGTATGTCCAGGGTAACTTCATTACGCATTAATCAGTTCTCTATCGAATGCGACTTTTGTTTAATTCTGGATACCATATGTTCCATTGTTACATAATCTATTGTTTGGTTGATTGCGTAGTAGTCTAAAACGGTGTTAAAAAACCCGTTGGGGCATCTAAATTGATTGATAGGCGATGACCCCAGAGGTTATTTGAGACCATAGCTTTCGCCAAACAAAAAGTTGAAATAGAGTAAGTTTTTACGCATTTAATAATAGTGCATTTTTATAAAAGCATATAAAGATATCTGAAATTGTCAATAGTAGTATATTGGCGTAATTAATTATTTTGCAAGTAACATAGTCTGATTTGTGGTGTCGAAAAACCATTGGAAATCTAAATTTGATTGATGGGCGATGCCCCAGAGGTTTTATTTGAAACCGTGGCTTTCAGTGGATAGAAATTGAGGTGATCAAGCGACACTTTGAGTTAGAAAGAAAAAGATAATCTTAGACATATTTCTTTTCACTCAATTCTGTTATTTGTTTTGCTGTTTGCTTCTTCTATTTATAATTCAATATAAAGGAAAATCTCTCTGCTACGATATTAAGCTACATCTTGTTACGAATTTATATAATATATATATATATTATATATATATATAAGTAAAAAAAAGTAAAGTCGTCGGGGCAGCCTAAAGTCGGTATCAGTCAGTCAGCGAGGGAGTTATCCCTTTTCAATAGCGCTAGAACAAGGAGATTGTTTTGGCATTAGGTGGAGCGCCACACCTACCATCAGCTCCTTACTTACCGCACAGATCCCTGTGCTACTCATACGCTGAGTTGGCGAGGACCGGTATCGAACTAGGAACGCTTGTGGGTTTCTAGCCGAACGCTCTACCGACTGAGCTATCCGGCCCATAATTTAAAAATCTCATAAAATATAGTTTTCTAAAATCATTTCTCAATCTTCTAATATATGATAAAGATAATCTTTTTCTTTATTTACAGATCTATCTAATTAATTTAATATATTCTATTTTATTTTACAACTGAAAAAAAGCTAAGTAAATAAATTCTCTATATGACCGTTTTTTATTTTGAATTAAAGATAGTTACAATGTAGCAATATTCAAAGTTAACCAGACAAGATTTGATATATACACATAAAAAATTCAAACTCATTCTCAACAGATATTACAAAGGTAAGAGACGAATTTTATCTTCTCTAATAATTCTAGAATAATTTATATTAGCTTAATGCTTCAAAGGAGTCTAATAATAGATGAGAAAAATTTCTATAAGATTATATATATATATTATATATATATATATATATATATATTTAAGGAAATGAAAACAACACAATATGCTGTTAAAGTGAAAATATTTCATATCATATTCATAGCTAATATTGAACAATATTTCGATTTATAAAAATCATCTTCAGAGCTTGTTTTACTCCGGACTCATCGAGAGAGGAAACTGAGAATAATTTTGAATTCAAAACGAAAACATTGATGTTCCCAAAGTCATGCAGTCGTTTCTTCATAAGCACATCCGCTACGAGTTTCTCGGTCAGCGACAATAATGTGCGTGCGTGTGTGTGTGTGTGTGTGAGAGAGAAGAAGAGAGAGAGAGAGAGAGAGAGAGTGTGTGTTGTGTGTGTGTGTGTGTGTTGTGTGTGTGTGGTGATAGACTAGATAGAGAGAGAGAGAGTGAGAGAGAGAGAGTGTGTGTGTGTTGGTTTGCGACATAGAGAGAAAGTGTGAATGAGAGAGAGAGAGAGAGAGAGAGAGAGAGAGAGAGAGAGAGAGAGAGAGAGAGTGTGTGTGTGTGTGTGTGTTTCACAGAGTGAGTGTGTGTTTGTGTGTGATATATAGAGAAGGGAGAAGAGAGGGGTAACTAATGTACAAGGAGGCTAAGGGTTCAAGTGTGTGTGTGTGTGTGTGTATATATATGTGGTGCGTGCGTGCGTGTGTGTGAGAGAAAGAGAGAGAGAGAGTGTGTGTGTGTGTGTGTGTGAGTGTGTGGTGATAGAGAGAGAGAGAGAGAGTGAGGGAGAAGAGTGTGTGTTTGCGACAGGAGAGAAAGTTGTGTTGTGAGAGAGGGAGAGAGAGAGAGAGTGAGTGAGTGTGTTGTGTGTGAGTGTTGTGTTACAAGAGGAAGGTGTGTGTGTGTGTGTTTGTGTGAATATATATATATATATACTATATATAATATAGAGAAGAGGGATGGAGCGATAGAAAGAGAGAGAGTGTGTGTCGTTTTGAGTGTGAATGCGAGAGAAAGAGAGAGAGACGCTCAAAATGTATGTGTGTGTGAGAGACAGAGAGAAAGAGATAGAGAGAGAAAGAGACAGAAAGAGACAGAGAGAAAGAGATAGAGAGAAGAGACAGAAAGAGACAGAGAGAGACAGAAAGAGACAGAGAGACAGAGAAGACAGAAAGAGACAGAGACAGAGACAAACAGACAGACAGACAGACAGACAGAGTGTGTGTGTGTGTGTGTGTATGAGTGTGTATGTGGTATGTGTGTGTGTGTGTGTGTGTGTATGAGTGTGTATGTGTATGTTGTGTGTGTGTGTCGTTGTGTGTCTGTGTGTGTGTGTCTGTGTGTGTGTGAGATAATTTCGTTTATTTATTTATTTACTTTTGCAATGATTTTTATTTTAGACTGAAACTCACAGAATTCACAGATATCATTCCACATTCACCCATCAAATTCGACGATATCATCGAAATGATATTATCGTAGAATGAGACGATATCATCCACAGAGACACAATACAATCAGCAGATAATAACGGCAATATGTCACCACGAATTTCGTTTATTCATTTATTTTTCTTACATGGTTTTCATTTCGACTGATTATATGGAAACTCATAGAATTAGACGATATCATCCACGTTCACTCGTAGAATTAGACGATATCAATCGCATAGACTGGGGCTGCAGTATATAATCCAGGTAACATATAGAAGTCATAAGATTTACTTACGTGAATAAATATAAATGAAGGCAATTACATTATAGGTAATTGAATAAAGATGGGAAGAAATATAAGATTCTCCCTTTGTTTTTTTTTTGTGTGGGTGAAGGCAAAAAAGCAAATCAGGTTCTTCTCTTTTGTTTAAATGTTCTTGTTTGTCTTTTAAGAGATTGCTTCCATCGGTTCAATTCTGGTCATTTCTTCTTCTTCTTCTTCTTCTTCTTCTTTCTTCTATTTCTTTCTTTCTTTCTTTTTTTTCTTTCTTTTTTTTTCAATTCTTCATTCATTTCTTTTCTTTCTTTTTTCTTTCTTTTTCTCTCCATTTCTCTTACGTTTGCTTCTTTCTTTTAATCTAATCTTCTTCTTCTTCTTCTTCTTCTTCTTCTTCTTCTTATTCTTCTTTCTTCTTTCTTTCTTGGTTCTTTCTTTCTTTCCTTTCTTCATTTTTATGATCTAATATCTTTCTTTCTTTTTTCTCTCCATTCCTCTTTACGTTTGCTTCTCTTTCTTCTCTTCCCTCTCTCTAATCTCTTCTTTCTCTCTTCTTCTTTCTTCTTCTTCTTTCTTCCTTGTCCTCTTCTTTCTTTTTTTTTCTTTCTTTCTTTTATTTCTTTTTCTTTGCATTTTTTTCTTTCTTTTTTTTCTCTCCATTCTCTTAGTTTTGCTTCTTTCTTTCTCTTCATCTAATTCTCCTTCTTCTTCTTCTTCTTTTTCTTCTTTTTCTTTCTTTCCTTTCATTCTTTTTTTTCTTTCTTCTTCTTTCTTTCTTTTCTTTTTTTTCTTCTCCCTCCATTCCTCTTAAACGTTTGCTTCTTTCTCTTCTTCATCTTCTTCTTCTTCTCTTCCTTCTCTTCTTCTTTCTTTCTTCTTTTCTTTCTTCTTCTCTTTTTTCTTTTTTTTTTTTTTTTTCACATTCTTTTTTTTTTTCCTTTTTTTTTCGTCTTTCAATTTTCCTTTTTTCTTTCTTCTTCTTCTTCTTTTTTTTTCTTCTTTTCTCTTTCTTCCTTCATTCTCTTCTTCTTCTCTTTCTTTTTTTTTCTTTCCTTTTTCTTCTTTTTTTTTTATTTTTATTTCTTCTTTCTTTCCTCTCCTCTCTCTTCTCCTTTTCTCCTCCTAATTAACTATCTATTCTCTCCATTCTCTTCTTTTAGTGCCTTCTAATTCTATTGAGATATTTCTTTCTTCTTCTTCTATCTCTTCTCTTCTCCTTCCTTATACTTCTTCTCGCCATTCTCTTTCTCCTCTTCTTCTTTATTATATATACTAATTCATATAATATATACTCCGTTCTTCTCTTTCTTCCTTCCTCTTCTTCTCTTCCCTTCTTTCTTCTTTCTTCTCTTCCTTCTTCTCTCTTCTTCTTCGCTTTCTTCTTGTTCTTTCTGTCTTTTTTTTTTTTTTGGGTCGTTTTTTCTTTTGTTTTCTTTCTTTTTTTCTTTTCATTTCTTTCTTCTCCATTCCTACTTGATACAGGTTTCTTTTTTTCTCTCTTCTCTTTCCTCTTCTTCTTTCTTCTTACTTAATTCTATCAACTTCTTCTTCTTCTTTCTTCTTTTCTCTTTTTCTTTCCTTCTCTCCTCTCTCTCTCCTCCTCTCTCTCTCTTCTTCTTCTTTATCTATCTCACATACACTCTCATTTTCTCTCTCTTCTCCTCTCATGTTCTCCCCTTCCCTCTCTAACCATCTCACTTTCTCTTTCTGTCTCTTTTACTTCTTCTCCTTTTTTCCTAATTTTCTCCCCCCCCCCCTCTCTTCTCTTTTTCTTTTTCTTCTTCTTCAATTGTCCAATCAGCCAGAAAACTTTCTTTACTGCAAATCCTTTCGTTGTAAATTTTTTTTGCTTTCTCTATGGGATTTTATATTCCCCGCGTCTTTTTCCTGTCTCTTTGTTTGTCTCTTTTTGTGACATTTTTTGTGTCTTTTTTTAATCAGAACTTTTTTTCTCTCATTGTCCATCTTGCCACAGACGGAGACTATTCGCCATAATGGAACGACAAAAAGGAAAGAGAGAGAGAGAAAAAAAAGAATAAGAAAGAAAGAAAACTGATTGTATGACAGTTGGCTACCAAGGAGCCAGACATCGCCGTAAACAGACGCTGGATTGGAGGATCGGTTGGTTAAGCGATACGTGACGACCATTGGCATGTGCCAAGACCACTTGAATGATTTATAAACGACCTGTCTGTTTCCGCTTTGAAACACTTGACTTTCAAGAAGAAAAAGGCCCAGGTACACGCACGCCCAGCACGCACACACACAACACCAACACGCGGCGCGCGCGCAAACACGCCAACACACAACATATACACAATGCTCATTACACACTGACATACGTGTACGCACATATGCTTTTTCATTTTCACATTGTCAATATATGTATCATCTTTTAGCCCTTTAACTATCAACACACACACAAAAAACACACAACACCACACACACACACACATACATATATATATATATATATATATATATTATATTATAAATGGAGAATTGTGTGCTTTTCTGTCTGTAACCGAAACTATATTACTACTCATATCACTATTCCCTTAGTTATTGAACATCATTTTCCATGATAGTAATTTTATTTTAAACCTCAATCATTAATAAAATTGTTTTACATTATTAATACTGGTTAAACATGTCTACATACTGACAACATGCAATTATATTTAATATATACATACAAAAATAGCGTTTACAGTGTGAACGGGAAGGCTAATTTGCATATTGATATTAAAAATGTGATTTTATTAAATATGTGCTTAGTATTATTGATTTCTAACTGTTGGTTTCATTTTAATAAATATAAGCAAACATCTCTTCAATGAATCTTAAATGAAATCCATTAACAAGATAAAATAACTGTCATTTTATTCTTTACTTCCTTTTTTAACTAAATACTAAATTAGAAAAAATAACAATGAAAGACGAGAGTGATGGAAGAGTAAGTTTAAGTTGTTCTATTTTTTATTATACTCCCTCTGTTTCAAATCTTTTTATTGGTACTCTTATTTAGCCTTTCTAATTTAATATAATATTTTATTCCATTAAACTTAAATACTTGCACCCGGAGGTGCATATTTTGCTAGTATAATATAATAAAATAAATATATAAATCTTTTACATATCTATTTATTTGGTGACAAAGGAACAGTCACCAAATGTGCCAAATAAAACAGATATGTAAACCTTTATATATTTATTTTATTATATTATATCAGCTCTATTTTATATATATTGAGCACTCTTACAATAATATTGCGTTTGGCCAGACCGTTAGTAAAAGCTTAACAGTGACAATACATATATATATATATAATATATATATATATTATATATATAATGTAAACTATCCAAACTGGTAGTAAGGGATGATTCTACATGGGATCTTCAAAATCTCACTGTATAATTATTGCATGGTTTAGTAGGTGCCAATACTCCTCTCTCTCTCTCTCTCTCTATTATATATAATATATATATATATATATAATATATATATATATATATATATATATATAATCCAAAGTTCAGAGAAGAAATCTTCCTTACGACACAAGAGTTTTTTAAAACCTGTCGCAGTTCGCAGGGCTCAATGTGTACTCTAATGTTAGAGTCACAGAGCAAATATATAAGTAAAGAAATAACAAAAACTTAGAGATTTTGCGTTATAGTCTATTTCAGGGAGCTTAGACAAAGTTCTCTAACTCTCCCAACGCATCAGGAGTCGGAGAGTTAGAACACTCCTGAAATAGACTATAAAGCTAAATCTCTAAGTCTTTTGTTATTTCTTTACTTTTTATATATATATATTATATATTATTATTATATATATATATATATATTATATATATAATTGTGCAACGGGGTATATACCATCTTCGAAACGATATACATTTTTATAGAAGAAATTTCCTTTTTTGTTTGTTTCATTCTGTCATAATTTATGAATGAAATATAAAACAAGCCGACGTAGTAAGCGACCAACCGTATGAATGAAAAATAATCACCCCTTGTCCTGTAGTAGCAATAAAACTAGACCCTTAACCTTGCATTTAATATTTTAAGCAGGAGACATCAATTTTTATTTTCAAAGCGTCTGTGGACTTTTTTCTGACACCTCACCAGTCTGTATCAAAGCAATCTCTTTTTCCCTAGGGATTTTGATGGGATGTCCCGCTAGGAGCCAATTTTCCCCCACCCACTCTATCCAGGCAATGCGGGGTGGCCACTTATAGTATATTAGAAGTAAAGTACCGGTTTAGCTCAGTCGATAGAGTATTCACCGAAGTGATCGCAAGGTTTCGATTCATAATGTTGCAATTTTGACTGGTAATTTTTTAATTTTTTAAAATAGAGTACATTAATGCTATTACGTTAAAATGTCGCTACAATATGCGATTATTGGCCGAGTTGTACTACCATACATACCAAACCTGGATCATTAGTTACATTATGTTTTACTGTGCAGGCAAACTATTAATACTAGCAAATATATTCACCTTTCGGGTGCAAGTATTTAAGTTTTTAATGTAATAAAATATCATATTAAATTAGAAAGAACTAAGTAGAATTATATAATATTATATATATATATATATATATATATATAAGCAATTGGTAATTTGCTTGAAGCATTGTTAAGTATGTTTATAATATATTAATATTTTGAAGGCCAATACAATGCGTATGAATAAAACAAAAAATAAAATAAAAAAAAAACAAAAGATGTTATTTTTGTCAAAAATAACATCTTTTGTTTTTATTTTTCATACGCATTGTATTGGCCTTAAATATAAATATATTATATATATATATTATTATATATATATTATATATTTATTATAATATATATATATTGTAAACACGGGTTGTTTTTGAATGGGCTTTTTTGCCGATAATTTTAAGGAGAATAAGTGCTTAATTGGAGTCGTACCTAATTTTGAAAATAATTAATTAATAATGAATTCCCGCCTAATTCATTATTAATTATTAATAATTTTCAAAATTAGGTACGACTCCAATTAAGCACTTATTCTCCCTAAAATTATCGGCAAAAAGCCATTCAAAACAAACCGTGTTTACAAAACTTATCATATCGTCGTGTAATAAAAGTCACTAGAAGTGGAATATTAACTTCTCTAAACAAATCATAAAATCTAAGAAAGTCCGTTTAGTGTAGAGGTTATGGGATCGGCCTGTCAGCTTGGCAGTCCGGTTCAAATCACGCACAGGGCGGTCTTCCGATCTATAGCTTCTGCTGATGAGGCCAATAGGCCGAAATGTACATACAGAGATTGATTTTTCTCGATTTTTTAGCCATAACATTTATAGGTATTCCCGCCTAATTCATTATTAATTAATTAATTTTTCAAAAAATTGGTACGACTCCAATTAAGCATAATATATTTATATATATATTATATATATATATATATTATATATATATATATATTATATATATCATCATCATCATCATGTCATGCAATAAGCGCGGATATCCATGACAATCTCTCGCCAAGTACCAACAATTGTCCCAGGGAGGGTCCTCTGCGGCCGCATCCAGCATCTTCGCATAGCTCGTCAATGTAGTTGCTGGGCGGCCCCTCAACTAGCATGTCCGTGTGTTGGCTTCCACAGGAGAACGTCGCTTATGAGCAATTTTGACTGGTAAATTTTTTATTTTTTAAAATAGTGTACATTAATGCTATTGCGTTAAAATGTCGCTACAATATGCGATTTTTGGCCGAGTTGTACTACCATACATACCAAACCTGGATCATTAGTTACATTATGTTTTACTGTGCAGGTAAACTATTAATACTAGCAAATATATGCGCCTTCCGGGTGCAAGTATTTAAGTTTTAATGTAATAAAATGTCATATTAAATTAGAAAGACTAAGAATGAAAAAAAGATTTGAAACAGAGAGGAGGTATAATTGAAAAATAGAACAACTGAAACTTACTATTCCATCACTCACGTCTTTCATTACTAAATTTTGCTAATTTAACTATTTAGTTAAAATAGGAAGTAAATAATAAAATTACAGTTATTTCTTCTTGTAAATAAATTTCTTTTAAGATATATCCCCGAGATTTGTGTTTATGTTCATTAAGATAAAACCAAACAATTAGAAATCAATAATACCAAGCACATATTTATTAAAATAAAATTTTAAATATCAATATGCAAATTAGCCTTCTCGTTCAAACTGTTAACAGCTATTTTGTTGTATATAAAATACATTGCATGTTATTAGTATGTAGATGGTCAACAGTGCTTCGGCCCTCTGACCATTGTATAATTAACGGCGTCGATCCCAGGGGGCCATCCCCAGGCAACACCTGCCCCTTGATTTAAAGGGCAGGGCTGGGTTTTTATGCCCAGTGCCTGAGGGCGCCCCTTGAGGGGGAATGCCGGGGATCGACGCAATTTTTCACCTGCCACTCCATGAGCTTCGGTTTGTGGGTGGTCCCACGTTAATAGGGACTTTGTGCCTGACCCGTACAAGTGGGGTACGTGGTAAATACCATGTAGATATGGTCAACAGTATTAATAATGTAAAACAATTTTTATTAATAACTGAAGGTTTAAAAGAAATGAAATCATGGAGAATTTGACGTAAATAATTAAGGGAATTGTGACTTGAGTAGTGATATAGTTTCGGTTACAGACAGAAAAACACACAATCTCCATTATAATAAGAGATGTAACCTGTCTTGGGCGGTTTTATGCATAGTAGTTAGGGAATCGCCTTCTTCGTATGTTTATGGTATTACAAGAGGTTTTGTATTTTAGGTTAAAAAGGTACCCGATTATTCTTAGTGCGTGTTCCTAGGATTTGTTTTTTAAGGAGTTTGTTGTGTAAACTACCAGATGATCTCTATTGTTTCATAAAGTGATTCCTTGTATAAGTACCTCACGTGGAAGGCACACGCTTGCGACGTACCCTTAGTGCTGTGATCCGGTGCATGATTTGGTATGTCCAATACGTACAAGAGACGATGATGAGGTGTCCCAAAAATTGTTACATAATTCATGGATAGTCAATGAATTATGTACGTACGGTACCAACAATGTTTTGAATAAGAATAGATTAGATTTATAGTTTCCACTTATTATGGAAATAAACAATTAACAACAAAGTAAATATATACACAATATTAATTATCACTGGATCTTGCATTTTTGTGCAAAAATTATGAAGATTTGATTTATATTTACGAAGATATGTAAAAATTAAAATCTTATTATAATGGAGATTGTGTGTTTTTCTGTCTGTAACCGAAACTATATTATACTCAAGTCACAATTTCCTTAATTATTTACGTCAAATTCTCCATGATTTCATTCTTTTAAACTTCAGTTATTAATAAAATTGTTTTACATTATTATACTGTTGATCATATCTACGTATACTATAACATGCAATTGTATTTTATAATACAACAAAATAGGCGGTTTACAGTTTGAACGAGAAGCCTAATTTGCATATTGATATTTAAATTTATTTTATAAATATGTGCTTGGTATTATTGATTCCTAATTGTTTGGTTTTATCTTAAGAAATATAAACAAAAATCTTTGTGGATAAATCTTAAAAGAAATTTATTTACAAGAAGAAATAACTGTAATATTATCCTTTACTTCCTATTTTAACTAAATAGTTAAATTAGGAAATTACCCATGAAAAAAAGAGGGAGTAATGGAAAATGATGGAATAGTAGTTTAGTTAAAGTTGTTCTATTTTTCGATTATACCCCCTCTGTTGCAGATCTTTTTATGTGCATTCTTAGTCAGTTTCATTAGCCTTTCTAATTTAATATGATATTTTATTATATCAAAACTTAAATACTTGCACCCGGAGGGTGCATATATTTGCTAGTATATATAATAATGATGGATCTGCGAGACTAACTAGCTAACCATTAGACAAACACAATAAATATCACTGGATCTTGCATTTTGTGCAAAAATTACGAAGATTTGATTTATATTTACGAACATATCGAAAAAATTTAAAAAAAATACCTAATAATAATCGATCTACATCAGATTTTTGGTTCCCACCTGTACCCAGGTGATGATAGGTAGCAGCTTCTAGTGTAGTATATAGAGCATAACATTTTTACGATGCTGGCATTGTGTATGTATAAGTTGAGCCTACTCCCGACGTACATCTATTGTAAGAGAAGAAAAAAATGATTAAAGATGAAAGTCTTTCTTACGGAACGATAAAAGAGAATCGTTTCTTTCAAATGAAAATAAACCAGGTAAATATTGCAGTAAGAACTTTCTTTTGTTTCTACAGAGAGGAGAGTTCCGGAAAAGAACACCCTCGGGAGATGGGCATTGAAATCCTCGCTTTTTGTTTTCTTTGTATGAGAATAACCAGCAATTCTTCCAAGATGAAATCTGTAAATTGACATTTTTTCTTTCTTTCTCAGATGAAAATGGAATATCTGACCTTTTCGCCATTTTATTGCGCCATTTTTTATTTTCTTGCGTATTATTACTTTTAAAAAAGGCAAGAAAGAATCTATTGTAATAGGGTTATTATTATTATTATTATTATTATTATTATTGTTGTTTTTGTTGTTGTTGGTGGTGTTGTTGTTCTTCTTCTTCTTCTTTCAATAATAATAATAATAATAATAAAATATATAATAAAAATAAATAAATAAAAATGAAATAATAATGCAGTATTTTCTCGCTGTCATTATCATTAAAATCATAATCATCATCATTTGTTCTACTAATACTAGCAAACTACAACTACTGCCAGTTCATTTTTTCTTCTTCTTCTTCTTCTTCTTCTCTTCTTCTTCTCTCTGTTTCTTTTCTTTCTTTCTCTCTCCCAATCTCTTCACTCATTTAGCTCTCTCACACTCTTTCACTTTCTTTTAGTTCTCTCTCCTCTCTCTCTCTCTCTCATCTCACTGTCTGTCTTTGTCTGTCTGTCTGTCTGTCTTGATTTCTCTTTCCTCTCTCTTCTCTCTTCCTCTCGGCCTCATCTCTCCTCTCTCTCACCTCTCATCTCCCCCGTCTGTCTTTGTTGTTGTCCTCTGATTCTCTTCTTTTTCTCTCTCGCTCTCTATCTTCTCTCTCTCTCTCTCTCTTCCTCACTCTCACACACACACACACAATTCTAACCATTTTCACTTTTTTTCTTTTTTTTCACATCCATTTACTTTCTTCTTCTTCTTTCTTCTTCTTCTTCTTCTTCTTCCTTGACTTCTTGCTTCTTTTGTTTTCCTTTCTCTGTTTCCTTCCTTTCTTTTCTTTATCCCCTCCGTTTCTCTCTCAACTTTAGCTTCGTCTCGCTTCTCCTTTGTTTTCTTATTTCTTCTCCTCTCGTTTCTCTCTGTTTTTTTCCTGTTTTCTTCCCTCCTCACTTTTTTTCCATCATTCTTTACTTTCTTCCTTCTTTTTATTCGCTATTTGCTCTATGCTCATTTTTTTCTTCGTCTAATCTCTCATCCTACATTCTAATTTTCATCGTAGTGGTTATAGGTCTCTTGCTCTTCTTCTCTTCTATCTTTTTTCTTTTCTTTATCTTCTTGTTTCTTTTCTTACTTCTTACTTCTTCTATTTCTTTCTCTTTCATCTCCTGCCTCTTTGTTCCTCCTCTCCCCTCTCTCATTTCAATTTGCTCCTCGGCGGTTTTAGATCTGGTTGTCCTCAGATGTAGCGCTGATGCTGGTTACATAGCCATTCGTCAGTTTGTTCTTTTATTACTCTCAATCCTCACTCTCGTCAACACAGTATACCACTCTCTGTCTGTTCTTTTCTCTGTCATTCTCCTCGGAACGTCTGGTGCTCTCTTCTGATTTCTCTTTCTCTCTAAATCGTCTCCTAACGTTCTTACGAACTAAAACTAATATAATTATTACGTTTTTTTTCGCATTATTGTTTCTTCTTCTCTTTTCTCTTACTTTCCTCTTCTCTTCTTTCTTCTTCTAGTTCTTGCTATTAAGAACGACCCGCCCTTTTATATAGTTTCCTTCCGCGGAGTTTCCCGACATAGGTTTAATACTTGTTTTGAAACAATTAGCGGCAAAAGCACGTTGGCAAGTGTCAGCGTGAAAAGCAGTAGTATCCATCAAATGACGTCGACAGCGTTTTGTGTTAGAATTGAGAGATCCGTTAATTAAAAAGTACTGCATACAGCGTATGGTACATGCGCAATGAACCTAGCAACAGGAGAATTAAACAAGATGGAGCAGGTATTTAGAGGATTCTGGAATGATCGGAGATTGATCGCGTTAGAAATAAGGAATAAAATACGGTTTCAGTTTTTGGATGGCGGTTATTTATAAAACGGTAAATTATGAAGGTACGTATTTGACAGGGAATATATATATATTATATATATTATATATTATATTAATAATTATATAGTACTTACCAACTCTCCACACGTACAGGATGTGTGAGCGCGGCAAAGGTCAATTTTAAGCGAGTTCACAGGTTGATTCCACGAGTTTTCGTATCTGTATCAGACGGAGTTGTGTTTACGAGTTTAAGAGCCAGTTGCCACGTATTTCCTAGTGAAAAGAGTAGGATTCTTTGGTAGAACGTTTTCCCAAGGGTATTAGTGCGGCTAAGTGAATGCTATTTACACCA
>CM042174.1:50114270-50116770 GCA_023376005.1 Doryteuthis pealeii | reverse complement strand
ATATATATATATATATATATATATATATATATATATATATATTGGTTAGGAGGTTGATTTAGAAGGCTATCACAATGCAGTTTGGAATAAATAAAAAAAATAATAATACGGTAACAATGGTGTTGTGTGTTGACCTGTATTTTTTAATTCTTTCTTGAATTTTCGAGGTAATACCTATTATTTTTTATTTATTCCAAACTGCATTGTGATAACCTTCTAAATCAACCTCCTAACCAATACATACACAATGCTTCAAGCAAATTATGAAACTCTCTTATATATATATATATATATATATATATATATATATATATATCATCATTATCATCATTTCGCGCATTTAGCACGGATATCCATGACAATCTCTTGCCAACCTTCTCTATCATCCATTGTCCCAGAGAAGTCCTCTGTGCATAATCCAGTATTCGCGCAGATTTGGTTAATGTAGGACCTTAACATGTTCATGTTAAAATGAAGATCATAAGATGACGCATGCAGAATAGGCAGAGAGGAAATATTGACATTGATATGACGTATTTCATATGGATATTAATATTTATTTTCCCTTTTTTCACGTGAAATGATCACGTTATCAGCTTTCGTATATAAAAGCACATATAAAAATAACGGTAAATAACATTATATTAACACATTCACCATACACTTAACATTTTTCATTTCTTTTGCATTGTCCTGGTGATGGTTTATCATAAACCGAAATACTTAAGTATAGACATATAAAATGTTTCCTTTGATCGTAACATCCTGTGTTTGTTATATTTTTGAAAACATTTTCTTCACATATAGTCGGATTAATTTCCTCATCGTATTTCATATATATATATATATAAGTAAGTAAAGTCGTCGGGGCGGCCTAAAGTCGGTATCAGCCAATCAGCGAGGGAGTATATCCCCTTTTCACTTGCGCTAGACCAAGGAGATAATTTTAGCGTCTGAGGTGGAGCGACACACCTACCATCAGCTCCTTACTTTACCGCACAGATCCCTGTGCTACTCATTCGCTGAGTTGGTGAGGACCGGTATCGAACTAGGAACCTTGTGTTTCTAGCCGAACGATATAATATATATATATATATATATATATATATATATATATATATATATATATATATATACTACACACAGGCTTAAATAACAAGATGTCTGGCTTTGTTCAATTATAACAAAAACTCGTTAGCAACAGTTTCCAAACCGACAAACTTAAGAAGACAACCTCTCACACGTCGAAACCATAGCTCACACACCACTGCAATTTCTCCAAAGTTTTCTCTGAGACACACCGAGACTCCAAGAGTCTTTGGAATTGAGCACTTTCAGACAAAAGCGAAAGTAAACGCGAAAGTGGAAGAATTTAAACGTCAACAGTGACATTAGCGACGAGACTTGCTCACCCCTTGCTCACCCATTCCGCCCGACCTATTCTACAGCCCCCACCACCATTCATTCTCTCCTGGATTCTTACTGTGCTTTTCACATGAGCTGATCACTCAGACATAAACAAGTGCTTCCAAACAAGACAGTCGAAAGCCGACAGCGTGCTCCTTTTGTTCGGGGCAAAAAGAGAGAGAGAGAGAGAGAGAGAGAGAGAGAGACAGAGAGAGAGACAGACAGACAGACAGACAGAGAGAGAGAGAGTGTGTGTGTGTGTATATGTGTGTGTGCGTGAGAGCGAAAGAGTGAGAGAGAGAGAGAGATAGAGCGAGAGAGGGAGAGAGAGAGAGAGAGAGTGTGTGTGTGTATGTGTGGTGTGTGTGTGTGTGCGTAAGAGCGAAAGAGAGAGAGATAGAGAAGAGAGAGAGAGAGAGAGTGTGTGTGTGTGTGTGTGCGTAAGAGCGAAAAGAGAGAGAGATAGAGATAGAGAGAGAGAGAGAGAGAGAGTGTGTGTGTGTGTGTGTGTGCGTAAGAGCGAAAGAGAGAGAGATAGAGATAGAGAGAGAGAGAGAGAGTGTGTGTGTGTGTGTGTATGTGTGTGTGTGAGAGAGCGAAAGAGAGCGAAAGAGAGAGAGAGAGAGGGTGAGAGAGAGAGAGGACGAGAGAGAGAGGGGGAGAGAGAGAAAGTTGTGTGTGTCTGTGTGCGTGAGAGCGAGCGCGCGCGCGAGAGAGAGAGAGAGGGGGGAGGGGGAGGGAGAGAAGCAGATAAGCATTGTCTGGTCTATCAATTAACATCCCCTATCTGTTTGTGAGATCTGTCTCTCGTCTCGTTTTGTTCTCGCGAGACCATTCTTCAAACCGAACATCGTAATAACTAATCAGGTTAATGCAAATGACTCCATTAAAGAAAAATCGTAAAGTATTTCGTCGTGTTTACGTGATATTTTCGTACGATAACACCGCGACCATAAGCTTCACGTAATCTCACATCCGCCTCTACATATTCTTACATAATGAATAGACATAGCCTATCATTTTTGTAATGTAGTGTAAGATTACGATTCCACGTTTACTGGAAAATCACACAGTACCGGACAAAGGTTATCTA
>CM042174.1:50096770-50111770 GCA_023376005.1 Doryteuthis pealeii | reverse complement strand
GCTCAAGCAAGTGTTAACCTGGGCGTTGAATCGTTGATCGGAGGAAGAATCAGTTCGGAGCATTTTTTTTTTTTTTGGGGGGGGGAAACATTTCCGAGTGTGTGTGTGTTAGGGGGGTGGAGAGGGCGTAGATCGTAGCATGAAGCGAAAGCTTATGAATAACGCACTTGTTCGCGTGATTAAGCTACCACTCAGTTTGATTGTGTTCGTTGTTAAAGGCTGGGGGTGGGGGTGGGGGGTTGTTGTTTTGTTGTTGTTGTTGGAGGGGGTAAGGCGTATCGTTGGTGATAAGCGACCGTTTCTGTCAGTCACCACGGGCCGCCATTGTAAACGATATTCAGAAAATCGTGACTCTTCAACACATCCGGCGGGCACTCACTCTTTATTAGCATCATCATCATCATCATCATATATATATATATATTATATATATATATATATAATATGAATATACGAATATATATAGGTATTATATTCGTAGGTGAGATACCAGGTAATTTTGGTATTAGGATGATTTCGAAGCTGGTCCTTTCTTTCCAATGGTAAAATGTTTGAGAGTTCAGGTCCGTATGAGAGCTCGATGTTTATTTTTTTTTTTTTTATAAACACAGCAAGCTTGTGAATTTTATGGGTTCAGCTAGTGGAAAGAAAACATTGAAATATTCACTATTCAACTAGTATAATATATATATATATATATAATATATATATATATATTATTATATATAATATACTATTTTTGTATTCCCATTCAGATACCTATGAGTGGAAATGGTACCATAACCGCATAAACAGTTTTTAAGCTTTTTTCTTTACTAATTATTATATATATATATATATTATATATATATATATATATATATAAAGTGTTGTTATGGGTCCAACGGGAGAAATTAGATATCTTATAAAAAGAAAGGTCCGCAAAAATAGTATATATTATTATATTAATATAATTAATATATATGTGTGTGTTGTGTGTGTGTGTTGTGTGTGTGTATGTGTGTGTGTGTGTGTGTGTACACTAGTTGAACTAGTGAAGATTTTAACGTTTTCTTTGTACTAGCTGAACCCAGAGAAATTCACGTAAAAAGTATAATAATCTTGATTTGACTTTCACTCACTCTGCCCCCTTCCTCCCCCTTTCTCTCTCTCTCTCTCTCTCCCTCTCTCTTCTTATACGTTACACTAGTTCTACATATGAAAAAGGGGCCCCATTTTTACATTCATTCATTATTTCGACTTATTAGATTACTTCTTTTTTTTTCTTGACATTCAAAATTGTGACTCATTCGATTTTTTGTCCCCTACGTTAATTCATCCTCTCAAAAAAAAAAAAAGACAGTTTGGAATACCAGTTTGCTATATTTTGATAGTGGTCCAGATTTTTCAGATTGCAAATGAATTTATTACAAAAAACGAATTTCACACTGCAAGGGAGATAATCATGATACATTTTGTAAAGCGTATGTGTGCTTAACATTTTTTTCAGTATAATGCTCTGTGAGTCAGAGTCGACCTGGGATTAATAGAAACAACTAGGTGGCGCCACAGTCCCATTCTAAGAATAGTTACACATTGGCCTAATACTCTAGTCCCAACAGAACTTTATTCTGGGTATGACGTTAAACTGCATCTGATGGTGAAGTTCCAATTTAAGCTCTAGCACTAATAGGATTGTCCTGACCCTACTGTCTTTATGGCAGAACCTCTGTAAGGAGGGTGCAAAGTTATTAGATACTTTGCATACAATAACTCCGACGAAGGTTAATAGACAAAACATTTAATATATACAGCACATGGATAACAGTAGATACAACGTACATAGTAAAAGAGTACATATAAAAAGGGGTACACAAATAAAGATAAAGACACATTCATGAATGGTACATTATAACATAAAAGAGTACAGACATGAGACTAGGAATAGTCCATGCTGTAAAGAACTTACAGTAATGTAAGGGGGGCGGAGTCCCAACGAGAGGGGTTAGATAAAATCTACCCTATGTGGCTCGTAGTTGCTGAAACAGGAAAAAGAGAGCGAAAGGGTTTGAACCCGGCGCTTAAATACTATGGTGCCCTAGCGGGCACCCAGCAAACTAAAAGGGGCAGACAACTCCACCAGGCAAATACAAACTAACGGTACACCTCCAACCCTTTTTATCATATATGAGCTAGAAGGCAGTGACTGAGGGTCTTAGTGTCCTAGGTATGACGTTACACTGTATCTAAGTGTGAAGTCCCAATTCGGAAACTCTGACCCGGAGTGGTAATACCTTTTAGGGTCCCATAAATGGGTTAAATAGATTTTTAAAAAATGAGTATTAAAACGCGTTTAAAAAATAATTGGGTTTGGAAAAAAATCGAATATTCTACAAAAATGTATAAAATAACCCAACAAGTGTCATATCACCAACCAACCAACCAACCAACCAACCAACAATACTTTCATTCACGGTATTTAAGTTTTTAGAATTGAAGCCTCACTACCAGATAGTGATGCTGATAACTTTTTGGTTTAGTGTGTCCTGGGACGCACATATTTGCTTTGAACTAAAAGAAAGGTTCCAACTGTTGTATACCCTTTCTTACTTCTTAATTCTAGTCGTATTTTCTTCTGGCCGGTTTTGCTATTTCTTCATCTATCTTGGTCTGGTCTCTTCTAAGGTCTGGACTTTCTTGGGGACTTCGGGTCTGGTTTCTGTTAGGGATTTCTCCTTATCAGAAGCCCTGTGTCATTGTTAGTTTTTAGGTAATAAACACAAGACTTCGATTTACTTTGATGTTACTTTATTTCCAATCCCCAACCCAGACAATCTGCGCAGATGAGCCTTACATCTTACAAGCTCGGCTTCTAACTTCTAACTGACTTTAGTTACTTAGTATCCTTTAAACCGGAAGAGGGCCTTCTATGGGGTTACGGTTCTCACGATTTATCCCCGGAAAGCAAGGTCAGAGTGAGGTCAAGCGTTGTCACTCACTCTCAAGGCCATCAGCTGCACTAATCGCCATAATGATTTCTCACGACCTTAAAAATGTATTAGGGGTCCAATAATTATGTAACAATGCGCGTGTGTATGAAAATGCGTGTAAGCTGTGACGTTATGACTGAGCATATGAATAACGGTATCCAACGTGCGTATGTGCGTATGAAAGAGCGTATTTGTGTTTGGTGGCTATAGTGATGTATAATATTTCGTTTTGGATGTAATAGAAATCAATTAATCATTTCTTATTAGAATTATTAATATATTAATATATATATTATATATAATATATAATATATATATTATATATATATAAGCGAAAAGTGACTTACCGGTGAATATGGACACGATGGTTAGGAAGTGCAGAATTTCCAATCCCCAACCCAGACATCTGCGCAGGTGAGACTTACATCCTCCGAGCTCGGCTCCTACTTGCTAACTGATTGAGATTTACTTACTATCTAAACCGGAAGAGAGGGTCCTCTCTACCGGTTCTCACGGTATCCACCGGAAGGTTAGGACTGAGGTCAAGCCTTGTCACTCATCCTTCAAGACCGTGGGCTGTAGCTTGTAACGGCCATTTTGATTTCTACACTATTGCCATAAATATTAGGTATCTAATAATTATGTAACACCAACTAAAGCCGTCTAACTCCTACATTGAAACCTATACTGTGTAATTCCATTCTAAAAAAAACTAGTGAAATGTATTTACAGTTAGCTTGATATAGCGACGGAAGAAAAAAAAAAGGAAAACACTGGGATATGATTTTACTGCGTCCTTTTAGATTTTTGTGACTCAGGGACACAGGACGCGTACCTACCAGCATCTCTGCGTCCAGAACATACATAAGTAAAATTCCCTTAAGTGGGTTGTAAAGATGGCTCGGGAGTAGTAAATATATATAAACATGTTTAACTTCCTAACGTCAATAAAGCTGTACCGAGTGCGTTTGCAGGCAGATAATGTATTAGAGAATCTAATGTTCCTTATCCTTTAGAATTATATTATTTATACTTTTGTATTTACCCGTGTACTGAGTGGATTTTTTCTTTTGAGAAGACGCATTGACCACAAAAAAAAAGACAATCGGCTTTCGGGATGAACAAAATAATGTCGGTTTCATTTTTTGTCTGATCATCAAATAATGGGAAAAAAACTCGTCTAATGTAATAATAATAATATAAGCTTAACATATTTTCTTCTTCTTTCTTCCTTCTTCTTCTTCTTCTTCTTCTTCTTCTTCTTCTTCTTCTTCTGCATTCTTTTTCTTTGCATCTTTCTTTCTTCTTTCTTCTTCTTCTCCTTCTCCCTTTCTCTTCTTCTTCTTCTTCTTCTTCTTCATTCTTCTTCTTCTTCTTCCTTCTTTCTCCTTTTTCTCTTCTTCTTCTTTCTTCTCCTTTTTCAGTTTTCTTCTTCTTTCTTCTTCTTCTTTCCTTTCTTCTTCTTCTTCTTCTTCTTTCTTCTTCTTCAGTCTTTCTTCTTCTCTTCAGTCTTCTTCTTCTTCAGTCTTTCTTCTTCTTCTCCTTCAGTCTTCTTTTCTTCTTCTTCTTTCTTCTTCTTCCTTCTTCTCCCTTCTCCTTCAAGTCCTTCTTCTTCTTCTTCTCTTCTTCTTCTTCTTCTTCTCTTCTTCTTTCATTCCCACTTCTTCTTCTTCTTCTTTCTTCTTCTTCTTCTCTTTTTCAAGTCTTTTCTTCTCTTTTCTCCTTTTTTTTTCTTCTTCTTCTTCTTCTCTTCTTCTTCTCTTCTTTTCTTCTTTCTTCTCCGACTTTTAGTCTTTCTTTCTTTCTTCTTCTCCTCTTTTTTCTTCCTTTTTCTCTCTCTTCAGTTTTCCTTCTTCTTCTTCTTCTTCTTCTTCTTCTTCTTCTTTCTTTCTTCTTCTTCTTTAGTCTTCTTCTCTCACCCTCCTTTTTCTGTCTTCTTTCTTCTTCTTCTTCTCTTCTTTCTTCTCACTTTCAGTCTTCTTCTTCTCCTTCAGTCTTCTTCTTTATTCTTCTTCAGTCTTTCTTCTTCTTCCTTAGTCTCTTCTTCTTTTCTTTCTTTCTTTATTCTCCTTCTTCCTTCAGTCTTTCTTCTTCTTTCTTCTTCTTCTTCTTCTTCTTTTCATTCCCACTTCTTCCTTTCTCTTCTTTTCTTCTTCTTCTTCTTCTTATCTCCTTTTTCATCTTCTCTTCTTCTTCTTCTTTTTTCAGTTTCTCTTCTCTTCTCTTCTTCTTTCTTCTCCTTCAGTCCTTCTTCTTCTTCTTCTTCTTCTCTTCTTAAGTCTTCTTCTCCTTTTTCCTGTCTTCCTTCTCTCTTCTTCTTCTTCTCTTCTTCTTCTCCTTCAGTCTTCTTCTTTCTTCCTTCAGTCTTCTTCTTCTTCAAGTCTTCTTCTTCTTCTCCTTCGCTTTTCTTCTTCTTTCAGTCTCTTCTTCTTTCTTCTTACTTCCTTCTCTCTTCTTCTTCTTCTTCGTTCTTCTTCTCTTCTGAAAAAACCCACTTTTCTTTCTTTCTAACTTTTACTAATTTTCATTCATTCTTTCTTCTTTCATCATATTGGGTTGTTATTGTTTTTAACTTTCCTCCTTTCTTATCAACTTTTTTTTCCGTTTTCTNCATTCAACAAGACTGGCTATTTACACAGGATTCCGTCCCTTATAGACATACACGTTCATATAGAAGCATCAATATCATTAAGTGCAGCTGTTAATAATCTTCATACAATGACTGCTATTTACTCAGTAGCATGCAACCAACAAAGCCTTCATCAGATGATGACTCTGGGTTCAGGCAGGGTTTCGGGGCCGAAGCATCATTACCACTAATCCAGAGCGCCCCAGCAGTATCTTATGATACCACCAGACTTTTTCGGTTTGATGTCACAATATAGGACTGCCATATCCACGCTGATGCGGTTAGAGCTTTCTCCTGGATCTTTTTTAAGTATATTCCTTTGTCTGGTAGAGAAGGTCCAAGTTTAGACAAAATGTTATATATATATATATATATATATATATATATATATATATATATATAATTCATCTACAGACACGTGTTTCGACTTATCAAGTCTCTTCAGTGTGGCTAAACATTTTTGTGAGCTACCTACAGCTGTGAGAACTCCGATTGAATCAGCATCGGTCGGACAGCTTAACCGCTCGGCTATCGTCACCAACAAAATCCGAAGGGAATTTTAACTGTTTCAATACACACATCTTTTATAGGAGAGCTTTGCGTTTTACGCTTTAGTTGGCGGTCAGTCGTAGAGTGTTCGGCTAGGAATCACAAGGTTCTTGGTTCGATACCGGTCCTCGCCAACTCAGCGTATGAGTACCACAGGGATCTGTGCGGTAAAGTGAGAAGCTGATGGTAAGTGTGGCGCTCCACCTTAGATGCTAAAATAACTCCTCTGTTCTAGCGCTAGTGAAAAGGGGATAGACCCCTCGCTGTCTGGTAATAAATCCCCGAACATCCGACTTCAATAGGAAATACATTCTTTATCCATCCGTTTCTGACACATTGTTCACGTAGGTTCTTAATATTGTTCCCTATGACTATGGGCCAGTCCATGTATAAATGTGATGAAGGGGTGCTAGGTACTCTACATCAACTCATTACTTAATCACTCTATAAAGGTCTAGCTGAGATAGATTTGCCTCAAAACAGCCCATATTATTAAGGCATTTCCTCTCATCCCACTTATGAGGGCGTGACACTAGGACATTTTTATGTAGGCCCACCTACGAGACGAAGCTCATGGGCGGTAAGCACAAAAATGCGTTGATCTCGTCGGCATTCCCCATCAAGGAGGGCGCCTCGGGCGCTGGGCAATAAACCCAGCCCTGCCCCTTAAATCAAGGGGCAGGTGTTGCCTGTGGGATAGCCCCCTGGAATCAACGCTGTTAATTTACATTACAAAAAAAAAGGCTCCGAAAGGCCCTATCATTAATGAGTTTAAATCTTTCAATTGTGTGTTATATAACATTAAAAAAATAAAGGTTTGCATATTATATTGGTGTGAATAATTTGCATACCGGTTTTAACAAAACCATGTTTTATAAATAATTACTAGGTGTTATTGATTTCTAATATTATTTGTTTATTCCCAAAACGTATTAAAAGCAATTCTATGTATATTTTTTATTTGAATTCAATTAGGATAAAGTAAAAATAAATGCAATCTTTTTTGTGTTCTTAATCTAATTTCATTAGTCTTTCTAATTCAACATAATATCTAATTATATCTAAACTTAAATTATTTTTGCTTAGCAATTTTAAGGATAAAAGCACATACATATTGCATATTTAGGAAGGTCATTTTATTTTATTTCCAACCATTATAATATTTTTAAGATTCAACATAATATTTAATCAATTTAAACTTAAACTTTTGCCCAGAGGGCGCATATTTTTTATAGCAATTTTAATGGAATAACACACACATATTGCATATTTAGGAAGGTCATTTTATTTTATTTCCAACCATATAAATATTTTTTTAAGATTGGAAAGAAATACACGAGAAATTGCGAGTTGAACAAAATTAAGTTGCAAATGTGTCAATCTCGCACGAAATCAACAAATCGACACGGAATGCCATCATCGCAAAAAGAAATAAAGGTTTCTTTAGAAAGAAAAAAAAATTACTAATTAAAACCGAAAAACCGAAGTGAAAACCGCGGTATCAAAGGGGAAAAAACAAAATGTTTTTTTCTTTCGTTTTACATTAATCCAATTTTTTTGTTCCGAGAGAGAAAGTCCCCCTCCATGGATTAGTCAGTCGTAGATTTTGAAGCGAGTGCGTTAATAATAACAGTTATCTTTGCATAGTCTGGCACAAGGTCATGTATTGGTAGTAATTGGGGTAGATTGGAATGAGGGTGTCAATTTTTACCACAATCTACCGGACAGATATTAGTGGAATATGAAATGAAGTTCAATGTATATCTCTTATTATAATGGAGATTGTGTGTTTTTCCTGTCTCTAACCGAAACTATATTACTACCCACGTCACAATTCCCTCTACTCATTTACGTCTTATTTTCTATGATTTTATTTTATTCAAATCTCATTATTAATTGCCCCAACCCCTTTTTATCATATGGATGCTAGAAGGCGGTGGCTGCGGGTCTACATGTCCTGGGAATGACGTTAAACTCCTATCTGATGGTGAGGTTCCAGTTTTGGAGGTTTGGGGAATGTGGAGCATCCTTCATCACCATTGCTCCCTGGTCCACTCTGGACCCGGAGTGGTAGTACCTGTTAGGGTCCCATCTATGGGTTAAATAGAAAAAATGTATTTATAAAAAAAATTGTGTATTCATTAAGAATTGATTATTTTCAAAACTTTATCGGCATTAAATGACCCACTGAGGTTGATATGCCGTAAAACAAAACAAACCAAACCAATCAATTATTAATTAATTTTTTTCCATTATCATTACTGTTTAGCCTTATCTGCAAATAATAACATGTACTATTTCTCTGAATGTTTGAGATGAGGCTTGAAGATTAGTATTATCTGCGTTATTCGGACTATTGTTCCCATCTTCATTGTTATTTGTACAACGTTTCGGCCGATATGCCCTCCGGCCTTCTTCAGGTATTTTCTTGTCGGACTCGGGAACATCTCCGGACACGGGGAACATTCTCGGACTCTCGATTATACCCCCCTCTGTTTCAGATCTTTTTATCTGCAATTCTTATTTAGTTTCATTAGCCTTTCTTTTTTAATATAGTATTTTATTAGAACATTAAAGTTCAAAGTTCCGTGATGGCTCCCAAATACGACAAGAAAGTTCCCGATTTCGAAAAGAAGATTCCCGAGTTCGAAAAGAAGGTTCTCAGGTCCGAGAGTTTCCCGAGTCCGAAAAGAAATACCTGAAGAAGGCCGGAGTGCATATCGGCCGGAAACGTTGTACAAATAACAATGAAGATGGGGACAATAGTCCGAATAACGCAGATAATACGGATAACATGTAATTGTATTAATATTACTACAAAATAGCGGTTTACAGTATGAACGGGAAGGCTTAATTTGCATATTGATATTAAAAAATTCATTGTAATAAATATATGTGATTAGTGTTATTGATTTTTAATTGTTTAGTTTTATCTTAATCAATATGAGTAAAAATCTTGGGAATAAATCTTAAAAAGAAATCCATTAAAAAAAGAAATAACTGTAATTTTATTCTTTACTTCCTATTTTAACTAAATTGTTAAATTAGGAAGAGTTAGTTTCAAAGTTGTTCTATTTCTCGATTATACACCCCTCTGTTTCAAATCTGTTTATCTGCATTCTTATTTAGTTTCATTAGACTTTCTAATTTAATATAGTATTTTATTAGAACATTAAAACTTAAATACTTGCACCCTACGGTGGGTGCATATATTTGCTTAGTATTTTTTATTCTCAACTGGGATTAATAATCTTAATAAAAATGCAACTCATAACTTAATACGTTAATTCATTTATAAAATTTAAAAATTAAAGAGCAGCATTAATTGATGTTGAATGGATTTTAAAGTTGTTGCGTAGAGATTCAGTTATATACTTTTTTTTTTTTTACCTCAGCATTGTTATTTTTCAGGAATTGAGATTTATAAATGTATCAAGTCCTTATACGGAAAATACGGGAAATAACTGAAAATTACTATTCGCTGGTAATTTTGCTGAGTATTTAAATGGGCCGGGTTAGCTCAGTCGGTAGAGCGTTCGGCTAGAAACCACAAGGTTCCTAGTTCGATACCGGTCCTCGCCAACTCAGCATTTTGAGTAGCACAGGGATCTGTGGTAAAGTAAGGAGCTGATGGTAGGTTGTGCGCTAAAAACAATCTCCTTGGTCTAGCGCTATTGAAAAGGGAATAGACTCCCTCGCTAACTGGCTGATACCGACTTTAGGCCACCCCAACGACTTTACCTTTTTTTTTTTTTTACTTATTTAAGGATATTTCTCTTTCAAATTAACAATAAAAAAATTAAAACAGTCCACTTGTGCGGTTTACAAGTTTTGCAATATTAAAGAGCCCAGTTGGTCCTACTATTTACCGATTGCAGAAGGGAGAGTACATTGTTGCATACCTATCCCAAGGGCATTAGCTCTATGTGAAAATATATTAGTCGCATATATATATTTACAAATCCCTATGCACGAGCAGGATGTGACACAAGGTCAATTTTTAAGCGGAGTATAACAGGTTTGAATTCAGTTTTCCTAGACTAGTTACCTAATCAAGGTTAAAGATCCAAGTCTTCCCAACAATTTGCCCATAGCTGGAGGGATTACCTGGATTTATACCTTTCCCAGGGATATTAAGACTATGAAAAAAGCAAAGACCCCAGTCTGCCCTACTATTTACCCATAGCTGGAGGGAGAGTACGTTTATGCATATTTTTCCCAAGAGTATTAGCGTTATGTAAAATACAAAGAACCTAGTCTGCCATAATATTTACCTACAGCAGGAAGGAGAGTACGTGGATGTATACCTTTCCCAAGAGTATTAGCGTTATGTGAAATGCAAAGAGCCAAGTCTGCCCGACTATTTACCCATAGCTGGAGCGAGAGTACGTGGATTCATACCTTTCCCAAGAGTATTAGCGTTATGTGAAATGCAAAGAGCCAAGTCTGTCCTACTATTTACCAATAGCTGGAGGGAGGGTACGTGGATACGTAACTTTCCAATTATATTAGCGCTATTTGAAATACATTGGTCACACATATATACTTACCAATCCCTCAGCACGACAGAATGTGACAGAATGACAATTCCTAAGGCGGAGTTTAACAGTTCGGAATTCAGGTTTCCCCTAGACTGGTTACCTAACCAAGGTTAAAGAGCCCAGTCTGCCCTAGTATTTTTCCATATCTGGATGGAAAGTACGTGGATGCATACCTTTTCCAAGTGTATTAGCGCCATGTGAAAAGTATTGGCTGCATATATATATCTAACAACCCCTTCAGGATGTGACATTAAGGTCAATTTTTGAATTCAATTGAATTAAAAGTTTCCCTTCTCCTAGACTGGTTACCTAGACTGGTTAAACTGCCATGTCTGCACTACTATTTACCCATAGCCGAAGGGAGAGTACATGGTTGCATACCTTTCCCAAGGGTATTAGCGCTATGTAAAATGCAAAGAACCCAGTCTGTCTTACTATTCATTAATAGCTGGACGGAGAGTACGTAGATGCATACCTTTCCCAAGTATATTAGCACCATGTGAAATGTATTGGCTGCATATACATATTCAACGACCCCTTCAGGATGTGACATTAAGGTCAATTTTTAAGTGGAGTTTAACAAGTTTGAATTAAAAGTTTTCCTTCTCCTAGACTGGTTACCTAATCAAAGTTAAACTGCCCTGTCTATACTACAATTTACCCAAATCTGGACAGAGCGTACGTGGATGCATACCTTTCCCAAGAGTGTTAGTGCTATGTAAAATGCAAAGAACCCTGTCTGCCTTATTGTTCACTAATCGCTGGACGGAGATGACGTGGACGCATACCTTTCCCAAGTGTATTAGGCCCATGTGAAATGTATTGGCCGCATATATATATATATATATATATATATATATATATATATATATAACAACCCCTTCAGTATGTGACATTAATTTTTAAGTTGATTTTAACAGGTTTGAATTAAAAGTTTTCCTTCTCCTAGACTGGTTACCTAACCAAGATTAAACTGTTCTGTCTGCACTACTATTTACCCATGGCTGGAGGGAGAGTACGTCGATGCATACCTTTCCCAAGAGTATTAGCGCTATGTAAAATGCAAAGAACCCAGTCTGTCTTACTATTTACCCATAGCTAGAGAGCGAGTACGTGGATGCATACCTTTCCCAAGTGTATTAGCGCCATATGAAATGCATTAGTCGCATATAAATGAGTTTTTCTCTCTTTCTTTCTGGTCCTTGCTTGCCCCGAAAATACACTGAATATTTATGGTCAATGAAAAATCTTTTAAAATATTCATGAAAGACAAAAAACAAAACAAAAAAAAAAGATGTGATGTTCCGTCTCAAAGAAAATCATTCCTTTTGCTTCTGTCTTCTTACTTTTCGATATTTGTTCTCTTTTGGGCCGAGACAAGAAGAATGGCTTACATTGACTCGAATCGGCGGTCGTAGAATGACAGTTAAACAAAAAGGGCGGGAAATCTGCCATATTGGATTGTCAAAAACATCAGAAATAGTGACGGACAAAAACAACAACAAAAACGACAAAAAAAAACAACAAAAAAACAAAAGACAGTTTGTCGTAAAGGAAAATATTTTTTTCTTTTGAAAAAACCCCAAAAAACAAACCAAAACATTTTTATTTTATTGAATGAATTCAGTTGGAATCTTTTTATTACCGGTAGGGTAGAAATTCATTGAAAAATAGCGCTATCGTTCCGGGTAATAAATTCTAAAGAAAGTTGATATCTGCACGTATAATTTATTTTTGGCTTTTCAGACATCCACCTTTGTCTCTCTCTCTCTCCATACACACACACACACACACACACACACACACACACATATATATATATATATATATATATATTTATTTATATATATATACACACACACTCAAATATATATATAATATATATATATATATATATATATATATGCACATGAAGTGATACATATTTGCAGATAGATGCACAGATAGATATATATATAGAGAGAGAAGAAAGAGAAAGAGAGGGAGAGAGAGGGGGAATATATATATATACTCATACATATAAATGCATATGAAGTGATACTTATTTACAGAGAAAGAGAGAGAGAATATATATATATATATGTGTGTGTGTGTGTGTGTGTGTGTGTGTGAAAGGGGTGTGTACGCAGGCACGTGCGTGTAGAATGAAATATATATTGACACAAATGCGCATGCATGGTGAGAAATATATAAGCTAATATATATATATATATATATATATATATATATATAGAGAGAGAGAGAGAGAGAGAGAGAGAGGGAGATAGACAGAGAAAGGAGAGAGAGAAAGAGAAAGATGGGTGGAGGGAAAGACAGACGGATAGAGAGTGTCGTACATACATATCTGTGTGCGATTGTCGTTGTATGATGAATTATATATAATATATATATATATATATATATATATATATATATATATGTCGACATACACACACACACACCCACACACACATTGGTAGAGTGCTCAATATAAAAAAATAGAGCTATCATAAAAAATTTAAAAAACTATTAATAAAAAAATTTATAGTTTTACATATATATTTAATAAAATAAATATATTATATATTTATAAAATAAACATATAAAGGCTTTACTTATATATTTATATATTTGAAACAACGTCACCTGAAGATTGTTTGCGCTTACGCATGCATGAAACCAAATGGTTGTGACTGTTCCTTTGTCATCAAATAAATAGATATGTAAAACCCTTATATATATATATACATATACATATATATAACACCTACAGTAAAATGGGAAATAATAATAAAAAAAAGCCCAGGCATACAAAGGCGGACAACGTTGCGATCTTTGCTTAGAAGAAAAGTTGTGCATACTACAAAATGCAAGCAATAACTTGTTGAATAAGAGAAGTGAACTCGTTTCGAAATGTAGGCATTTAAACAAATTTTTACTGTGTCACTTACCACCTGACCCTAATTGATCCCTGAATTTTCGCTCTCCTTTTTTTATTTTTTTTTATTTATTTATTTATTTATTTATTTAAAAAAAAAAAAAAAAAAAATTCATCTGAACACCGCGTGCATTAACACCAATGCAAGTTTGTTTGATTATAATGTTTTTTTAAATACAAATTTAACGTCATGACATTACATCACGTGAATACAATCCACGTCACATAAACGTTAAACAAGCCACAGTTTAAAAAAAAAACAATTTTTAGCTTTGCATTTCCCATCGCGTGAAAAACGCTGCATATAAACGCTACAAAATTTGATTTTTACCATTTCACGACTGGTTTTTGACATCTCAACCACTTCTCATCTGATGATTGGACTACCAAGAAACTTGAAGTTATGAGTGTGAAATCATAATATCAACATTAATTATAAAACTGCTCTGCTTTATTAGCATTGAGCACCTTTCCATGCAAATACTTTTCTCATTTTTTCATTCACTATTCATTATATATATATATATATTATATATATAATATATATATATATATATATATATACAACGAAATATGTGTAAGTGTGCATTTGTTTGTACGTATTTGTATATGTGTATGTGAGCGAGTGTTAATGTATCTGGATGTTTTTGTGTGTAAGTGCTTTTGTGAGTGTATGCGTCCGTGTTTCTATAAATGGGTTTGTGTGAGTGTATATTTGTGTGTGTTTGTGCGTGTACATGTGTTTGTGAGCATTTTTTGTTGAGTGGGGGGATCTTTGTTTTTAATGGCATATCAACCTACGTGTGTTATTTAATGCCAAAACTATCCTTGTAAAAAAACAGTAGTGGTACTAATTAACCCATAACTGGAGGGCGACGAGAGGGTTCATACCTTTCCCAATGGTATTAGTCCAAAAATGAACGTAATAGCACGACTGGAGATCGAACTCACTAATCAAGATGTCGCAGTCCAACACATTAGTCACAACGCAAAAGGGAACCCTAGTGTTTAATTAGTCATAATTTGCAATGAAGTCAAAAACCGACCAATCTCTTACACCTATCTCTTTCTTCCTCTCTCTTCTTATATAAAGTTACTTTCTCTGGAGAGAGAGTGAGATATAGATAGATAGATAGATAGATAGATAGATAGATAGATAGAGAGAGAGAGAGAGAGAGAGAGAGGAGAATTTGAAATGTTTTTCTATGTAAAATTTCACAACCAACAACCCGTAGATTATATGAGGTCAATTTTTTTTTAGAAAGCTAACAAAATGATTTTAAGGTTTTTAAAAGAAAATTGTATTCGCTTTGCTCACTTTTCCCTAATCTCAATTATCTACCCAGAGCTGAATGAGTGACCCAAAGTGTCACATTTTGTCTAGTATATATATCT
>CM042174.1:50079270-50094270 GCA_023376005.1 Doryteuthis pealeii | reverse complement strand
TATATGCGCGTGTCTCTGACAATCGCATGTGATTTATATTGAGTTTAATAAACCAAAATTTAAATGAAACCCGGAAAGAGCAAGCGAATGTTAGATTGAAAAAAAAAATTCAATTCCAACGAAATGTCTCCTCAATTTCTCTCCGCACAAAAAAAAATCAATATAACGTTCGTTGGAAATATAAGGAACATGGCCGACATAGACGCCTTTTTTCTTGGAGATTCGCACCAAATTCTAATGAACATGCCAAACACAGGTTGGCGCCACTAAAAGACATTCAGTCTAAACATTTTCCACCTTTCGACATTAGAATTCATATGTATTTTTTTAATCATTTGTCTATAATAATTTGTTTGCACACAATTGTATGCTAACAATTATTCCTATCAAATTTACACATAGCATAGTGGATAAAGGCGTTGGGTTTAAATAGTTCTATGTCACGGTATACCTCTAGGGTGCAGGTGCAATCCTGGTCAAGGGAACAGTAACATACAGTATCCCATATTTTAAAAAAAGATCGGTTGTGCTCGCAGATGGCTCAGAGTAATTGTTGAGAATTTTGGTATATAAAGTGTGTGACAGATCCCCGCTCCTACTTATAGACTAGGCGAGATCATGTGATCTATTCCTTGGCCAATCACTGGCAGTACTCTGAGGCTGATACAATACTTAACCGACCCTACTGGTCATAATTACTACAGCATTCTTTGATGACGGACATAGGATTAAATCACTGGATCTTTACCAACACGCAGGATAGGACTTATACGATCACCAAAGGATTCCATAACATTGGACCTTCTTTAAGCCCTTTCCAACTGGCCAAGGATGGCATTTAAGAACTTTACAGGTTACGCGCCCGGGTACGCTCGGATCTTCTTTAATGGCGATGGACATAGGATTAAATCACAGGACCATGACCAATACGCAGGATAGGATTTCTACGATCACATAACACAGGACTTTCTTTAAGCCCTATTTCAACTGGCCAAGGATGGCCAGTTAAAAACTTTACAGGTTATGTTCCCAGGTACGCTCGGGTCTTTTTCAATGGCGACGAGGCGAGTTATGGAATTTGGGAGACAAAGTTCCATGGGTATCTGAAAACCCTTCAATTGCATAACATAATAGATGCACCATCGGACCAACCCGAGGACCCACATTTCGTGGACAAAAATGCAACAATATATGCAGAATTAATCCAGTGCTTGGATGACCGCAGATGTCTATGTTGATGAGCATATAAACACAAACATATATATATAACTAAACATACGTTGACCCACTTTTTTCCCCCAATTGTCAGCAATAAATTTAGACTTTGGACTTTGGACTGAACAAAAAAAAAATATACTTTGGGAAATTAACAAATCTTTTGATCAAGGAAACATAGGTATTTCCATTATGATGGACTCTCCCGTCGATCGGCGTATGAGTGTTCATACTATGAACACCCACACAGTGATTTGTTTATAGTGGTGAAGGCTTGGACCATCCACACTTTTTGGCACAGTCGATATATATATATATATATATATATATATATATATATATATATATATGTGTGTGTGTGTGCGAAGGGAGAGATAATAGCAGGAGGGCAATGGAGATATTAAGGACTCACTACTTGTCGAAAGGCAAGCCTAGAATTGTAGGGCTATATCGCCAATTAAGTTCTTTGAATAGGACTGATTATATACGTCGAGCCCTAGCACCTATATGATTGCCCCAACCCTATTGCCCTTATGGCAAGTCCCAAACCTGATGGTGAGGTTCCAGTTTTGGAGGTTTGGGGAATGTGGAGCACCCCTTCATCACCATTGCTCCCTGGTCCACTCTGACCCCGGAGTGGTAGTACCTGTTAGGGTCCCATCTATGGGTTAAATAGAAAAAACATGAGTTTATAAACAAAATTGTATTATCCATTAAAAATGAAATTATTTCAAAACTTTGTCAGCATTAAACTTTTTTTTTATCAATAGAAGTATTCGGCATAAAATAACCCAAGGGGTTGACATGCCGTAAAACCCAACCAACTAAACAACCAAGACTGATTATATATCTTTCTTCCATTTTTTTGTTGTCGTTGGAATCCTTCCCTCTACTAAAGACGATAGCGTAGTGTCCACCTTTTTTTATTTTCTTCTTCTTTTCCTTTTATCTGCAACTGCGTGAGTGGCTGCACAGCCCAATTTTTCAATGGCAATCTATGGTGCAGTGACTGCGAACCCTTCGACTGGCCAGGTCGAATGCCTTCGTTAGGTCTATGAATGCGATGTAGAGTGGCATCTGCTTCTCCTGGCCCTTTTCCTGCAGCTGACGTAGTGAGAAGATCATGTCCACGGTTTTTCCGGTTTGCTCGGAAGCACACTGATTATGGATAGAATTATCTTTTCAATATATAGATATACGAAGGTGAGCACATATATGATAAAAAGGGTTGGGGCTTGTCATAAGGGCAATAGGGTCGGGACTATCATATAGATGCTAGGGCTTGACGTGACCAGCCGACTGATCGGAGGAGGCCTCTCCGACCGCCCGTCTAGCCTATGTAAGGTCAAAGTGGAGTGTTGCATGTCATGGACGACTTTTACATCAAACTCTTTTGAGTTTTATTATGAACTATAATGTTTCTGATTTTTTTAAATAAAATTTATTTTATTTTTTAACTCAGAACACGCATTTAAAAAAAATCCAGCATTGAATAATAGCATTTTGTTTGTACCCTTTCTTCTAACGGTCATTCATCCCGTCTATCTCTCATATGTTGCTCTTGATGATGACCGATCTATTAAAACGGTCGAAACAGATTTCTGTCAGCAATTATAAACATCATTTGTTTTTTCAAGAATGCTAAATTCATATATATATATATATATATATATATATATATATATTTAAAAAAATGTTTCCCTTTGTTTGCAAAGTTTATAAAACAAGTTGCATTGTTTTATCATTTTTATAAACTTATATACTGTCTGATACATTTACATGTTTTCCTGATATATATATATATATATATATATATATATATATATATATATATATATATATTTGTCACGATGTATTCTAGCTGATTACTTTTTCGGTTGTAAATATAACTCGTGGGAATCTGAAATACGCCTGGCGTCTTTAAAATCATGCAAAATTAATCAAATGTGTGTATTTTTCAATTTCGGATATGAGAATATTTATAAAAATCGATCTGTTCGTTTGGTGTTTAATCCCAGGAGATGATGGCGGGGTTATAATTTGACGAGTCAAAAGAAATTAATCATAAAAAAAAAATGGATCGATGTCGGGTCAGATTCTTGTATTTTTTGTATTTTTTTTTTTTTTGTGTTTTTTGTTTTTTGTCTGCATGGAATCTTTGGCTGCTAATTCTTCGGAAGCGAAGATTGTATTGGAACAAGATTAAAAACACAAAAAAAAAAATGAAAAAAAAAAACAAAACAAAACAAAACAAAGAAAAAACGTCACCTCGAGAAGACTGTCTCTTTTGACGTTATTTTTTAATTTCTGTCGAAACGGAAGTTTTCGAGAAATGATAGATCTTCAGAGAGTGAAAATCAGGTTCTGCAGAATCAGATGGAAGTGAAGAATTACCAAAATAAAAAATGAAAATAAATATATAAAATAATAAAAAAAAACAAATGAATATTTTAAAAAAAGCCATGACCTAGTAGATATTTTTTTAGATGATTGCAACAATATAGGTGAATTGCACCTGAGTACGAATAGACTCAATCACAGGTAAGTAAGATCTTCTTAATAGCAGAAAAGACTCTCTACGAATATGTAATCATAAAGGTGATAAGTAATTACTGTATTATTATCTATTCATATTTTACTAGCATATATATACACCCTCCGGTTGCAAGTATTTCAGTTTTAATGTAATAATATATTATATTAGAAAGGCTAATGAAACTAAATAAGAATGCAGTTTAAAAAATGTGAAACAGAGAGGTTATAATAAAAAAAATAGAACAACTGAAACTTACTCTTCCATCACTATTGTCTTTCATTGATGAATTTTCCTAATTTAACTATTTAGTTAAAATAGGAAGTAAAGAATAAAATGACAGTTATTTCTTCTTGTTAATGGATTTCTTTTAAGATTTCTTGAAGATGTTTTTGCTCATATTCATTAAGATAAAACCAAACAATTAGAAATCAATAATACTAAGCACATATTTATTAAAATCAAATTTTTAATATCAATATGCAAATTAGCCTTCCCATTCACACTGTAAACTGCTATTTTGTTGTATATATAGATACAATTACATGTTAATAGGTTGTAGATATGGTCGACTGTATTAATAATGTAAAACAATTTTATTAATAATTGAGGTTTAAATAAAGATAAAATCATGGAGATAGGATGTAAATAACAAAGGGAATTGTGATTTGAGTAGCGATATAGTTTTGGTTACAGACAAACACAGAATCTCCATCATAATAAGAGATAGCACTCTTTTTACTTAATCTTCTGATCGTTATCATCTTGCAACACCCTCTGGTTAAAAGTCAGACCGTCCAAATCCAAGATGAAATGCAAAAAATGTAAATACTAGTTATCTGGTGTTGCTTATACACAGAATTCTTATTTCCTATGAGTATGGTCACCTCAGCTAAATCATGGACCATTACTTTTTTATAATGAAGAATGAAAGGAAAGAAAAAGGACATGCTACATAGAAAAGTATAATAAGAAAGAAAGAGAGTAGGAGAGAGTAGTTAAGGTTTAAATAAAAATAAAATCATAGAGATAGGATGTAAATAACAAAGGGAATTGTGATTTGAGTAGCGATATAGACTGGGGCGTTAGAATGCAACGACTGCACCTCTACAGAGGGGTAAGACTCCCCCAATGGGGCCACCTGTTGGCCGTTGGTGGCGACCCGTGATGCTTAAGAATAGAACCCTGGTGGTTGAGCAGTCCATGACATGCAATACTCCACTTTGGCTCTTTCTTGGACAAGACGGGCGGTCAGAGAGCCCCCACCCATCGATCGGCTGGTCACATCAAGCCCTAGCAACTATATAATTTTCCCAACACTATTATTATTATTATATGGCAAGCCCCAACCCTTTTTATCATATGGGTGCTAGAAGGCGGTAGCTAGGAATGACGGTAAACTCTATCTGATGGTGAGGTTCAAGTTCTGGATGTTTTGGGAATGTAGAGCACCCTTTCATCACCATTGCTCCCTGGTCCACTCTGACCCGGAGTGGTAGTACATGTTAGGGTCCCATCAATGGTTTAAGTAGAAAATATTTTTATAAAAAACATTAAGTTTCCATTAAGAATGAATTTATTTCAAAACTTTATCGGTATTAAATGACCCACTGCGGTTGACATGCCGTAAAAAAACAAAACCAAACCAAACTAAACCTAGCCAACTTAGATCTTCTGCAGAATGTGTACCTAGAACACCAAAACTGTGTTATATACCCTTCTAGCATACTCGGGTATATAATAGCGAGAGATTTATTGGGTATATAACAGAGATAATGACAGACAGTTTAAGTAGAGATGATAGTTGAAGATAGGTGTTCTTAGTAAGACTTGAAAAAAATCAGAAATCATCATTAACTTAAAATTGGTTGACTTTAAGATTTTTTAATAGCATTATTGGATTTCTTGGGCAAAAATACTTTTTTTTCAGGGGAAGGGAAGCTCTAGACCTCATTGTACAGACAAAAATAGGTTACAAAAAGTCGCCATTTTTCGCCAAACACCTCAAATTTAGAATCGACATAACTCCGCCAATTATTGGAATTAGAAGCTCAAATTTGGAGGATTGTCTAACTTTAACATATTCCACACCTCAAAAATTTAAGGATGTGGGTGACATGGCCTGGATGATTTGACATGGAATTACCCATATATGAGTAAATAAACTGCTCAAAAGCTTAGGCCACAAACAATAGGTTTTCTAATTGCTCAAATACATGACAAATACTTTCTGTCTGTCTGTCTGTCTCTCTCTATCTTTTATATATATATATATATATATATATTATATATATATATATATATATATATATAATTTTTTAAATTTCTAAACGACAGTATATAAAAAAAACTCTTGGCTTTACAATTCTAATTACAGAAAACAAACTTTTGCCTGTAGAAAAGAAATATATAAAAAAAATGTATTAAAGAAAGAAAAGATCAAATCATCTGTATCTCCTAAAAATAAGCAGATTGTACAAAAAATTGTAGATAGATATTCTCTGACTCATTAGGCTTACTTTATTACACACACACACACACACACACACACATATATATATATATATACATATATATATATATATATTAAGAAATTTGAAAAAACAAGTGTTCCGAAAATAGGATGAAATTATTTATCAACGTTTAAACGTTTCGGTTTTTTTTAAGCCTTCATCAGGATGTGTCTTGGAGTGAAGAAATTGATGGATGTTTTATAGATGACAGGAGATGAAAATCTTTATAAAATCTTTTTTGTTGTGTAACTGTATTTGTTCAGCGTTATATTTTTGAAAGACGAGTCGCGATCCGCACTTTCAAAAATATAACGCTGAACAAATGCAGTTACACAACAAAAAAAGATTTTATAAAGATTTTCATCTCCTGTCACATATAAAAACATCCATCAATTTCTTCACTCCAAGACACATCCTGATGAAGGTTCAAAGAAATCGAAATGTTTAAACGTTAATAAATAAATTCATCTATTTTCGGAACACTTGTTTTTTCAAATTTCTTAATATTGTCGGATTTATTTTCATATTTACTCCCAATATATATATATATATATATATATTATATATATATAAGAGGTCAAACCCTCAAAAATACTAAAAAAATACTTCAACTTCTATAGTTCTTTTAATATGCTCCCTTTCAAAAAAGCTAAAAAAAAAAAACTCTCTAAAAACAATTTCTTCAAATAATAAATTTTCTCCTGACGATGACCTAAGGTCGAAACTAGTTGAAAATAAATAACATATAATGAATATTCCTGTTTGTCTTATTACTTTTTGTTCATACATATATATATATATATATATATATATATATATATATATATATATATATCTTTGAAAGGAAGGAAAAAACTCAATACCGTTATTCCATAATAAATTTATTTCGATCAAAATTGGGGCATTTATAAATCTAAGTTGATTTAACAAAGCTCCCCAAAATAAGCTCCCCAAAATCAAGTCTCATCAGATGGGAAATCAAAATAATTTATAAAATTATTTTGATCGAAATTATTTGGTCGAAATAAATTTATTATGGAATAACGGCGTTGAGCTTTTCTTTCCTTTCAAAGATAAATATTGCTCTGTATATAATCTAAAAGGATTATTATACATTGAGCTCTCTTTAGTGATTTAAAGATTCACGGTATTTATACATACTGAATTATACAATAATAATACAGTGTGTCTTAGAAATCACATATAGAATCATCTCTTACTACCAAGTTTTGGATACCTCACATCTATCTATCTATCTATATATATATATATATATATATATATATATATATATATACGCAGAAAGTATTTGTTATATATATTGGAACAATCAGAAATTCTGTTGGATATACATACATATTTATATGCGTGTAAGTCTGTAGGTGTGTATGTGTACGCGTGTGTCTGTATGCGTGTACACGAGCGTGCCTACGCTGTATGTTGGATCAACTAAGACAATATAATCTAGATTCATTTAATCCAAATAGTTGGTTTTATTTTGATTGTCTCCCTTGTCCATCCTGTGACTCGAATTCTCCGCGAACAGAGGAATGGCGAAATCTTGGATGGAACACGTTCCAACGCTTCCGTATTCCTGGCGATCTCTCCTTTTTATTGGAAGCCGCACATGACACGCCAGCCAAAGCCGGAAGGAAAGACACGTGGCGATTTTGTATGTAAAACGAATCGTCATTCGATTAATGCAAAGGCATCTGATTACGTTTGTTTTGTGTCTTGAATGTGCGGCCTCATCTGACCTCACCAGTCTGCTGACCTGCATTTTGGAATTTCGTATTCAATGGTTTGAAATAAAGCTTTTCTTCTCTCTCTCTCTCTCCTAGATAAACTCGGATCATTTGATAAGGAGATAAATAGAGACACGTATATATATATAAAGAATGCGTAGACAAAAGATGTCTATAGTATTCAACCAAATGATAAAGTCGTCGGTGCGGCATAATGTCGGTATCAGCCAATCAGCGAGGGATTCTATCCCCTTTTTACTAGCGCTAGACTAAGGAGATTGTTTTTGCTTCTGAGGTGGAGCGCCACACCTACCATCAGCTCCTTACTTTAACGCACACATCCCTGTGCTACTCATACACTGAGTTGGCGAGGGTCGGTATCGAACTAGGAACCTTGTGGTTTCTAGTCGAACGCTCTACCGACTGAGCTAACCCGTGTATGTATGTGTGTGTGTGTGTGTGTGTGTGTGTGTGTGTGTGTGTGTGTGTGAGGTGACAAAGGGGTTTTCATCCCGAAATATAAAAAAAAAAGGTAAATAAACAACATCATAGTTACCTCGTTTTTCTTTACACTTGCATTTAAAAAATAGAGACACGTATTTACATACATGCATCTATATATAAACACACACACATATTAACACACAGACACACACACACACAAGAGAATCAATATGTAGATACACCAATGTATGCTGTCACATTGAGAGAGACAGAGAGAGAGAGAGAGAGCGACAGAGACAGAGACAGAGAGACAGAGACAGAGCAACACTCTCATTTTTAATTAGAGGGTGTTGCAAGATAATAACGGCCAGAAGATTAAAGAACAAGAGTATCAATATGTAGATACACCAATGTATGCTGTCACATTGACAGAGAGACAGACAGGCAGACAAACAGACAGAGCGATAGAGATAGAGACAGAGACAGAGAGACAGAGACAGAGACAGAGACAGAGCAACACTCTCATTTTTAATCAGAGGGTGTTGCAAGATAATAACGGTCGGTAGATTATGGAACAAGCGTATCAATATATAGATACAGAAAACAAAAATGCTGTCGAATTGTTGGCAACCTTCCGTCTATTTTAGACGATGGCGTAGTTTTCTCTCTCTCTCTCTCTCTCTCTCTCTCTCTCTCTCTCTCTCTCTCTCTACATGAGTGGCTGAACAGACCGATTCTCGAATGGCAGTCTCTGGTGCAATGGCTGCAAACAAAAGGTGATACTTTCTGTAGGTGTTGGGGGTGCAGCTGTTTCTCCTTTCTTTTAGCTCTCTTTTCTGTGGCAAATTTTTTTTCCTCTCTTTTTCACTTCTTTTTGTTCCTTGTTTGACGAAAATGCTGTCACGCTGATATAAATGTATATATATATATATATCATTTTGGAAGAATTGTTATCACAATGCAAGAAACCTACTTATCAAATGGGTCAGGTCAGTTTTGTTAGCGGACATTCTTGCAAACGTTGCGATTCTAACATTATCAGTCAACTGGAAAAGAACATAGTGATGCGCTTTGAGAACCGCTTCACTTGTTTGTATGTCTATCGCAGCACAGACTGTGCGCCATTGTTTGTTCTCATCTGATCAAACTAAATCCAGTCAACCGGCTGAGTTGTATTAACTCTTGGTGAACGCTTGCGGATAGAGGCGGGTAAAGGTAAGGTAAGGTTGGTTGGTTGGTTGGATTTTGTGTCTTGTCAACCATTGTTGAGTGCTGGTTAGTTTGGTTTGTTTGGTTTGTTTTGTTTTACGGCATATCAACCTCAGTGGGTCATTTAATGCCGATAAAGTTTTGAAATAAATCAATTCTTAATGGATAATACAATTTTTTATAAATACATTTTTCTATTTAACCCATAGATGGGACCCTAACAGGTACGACCACTCCGGGTCAGAGTGAACCAGGGAGCAATGGTGATGAATGGGGTGCTCCACATTCCCCAAACCTCCAAAACTGGAACCTCACCATCAGATAGAGTTTAACGTCATTCCCAGGACATGTAAACCCGCAGCCACCGCTTTCTAGCACCCATATGATAAAAAGGGTTGGGGCTTGCCATAAGGACAATAGGGTTTGGAAAATCATATAGGTGCTAGGGCTTGACGTGACCAGCCGATTGATCGGAGGGGGCCTCTCCGACCGCCCGTCTAGCCCAGGATAGGGCCAAAGTGGAGTATTGCATGTCATGAATTGATCATCCACCTGGGCTCCATCCTTAAGCATCACGGGTCGCCACCCATGGCCAACAGGTGGCCCCATTGGGGGAGTCTTACCCCTCTGCAGAGGTGCAGTTAGTGCATTATAACGCCCCAGCCGACAGGGCGGGAGTGCTGGTTAAAGCAAATAATGTCTCACAGAAAATTACAGTTGGTTGGTGGGATTTTGTGTCTTGTCAATCATTGTTGAGTGCTGGTTAAAGCAAATAATGTCTCACAGAAAATTACAGTTGGTTGGTGGGATTTTGTGTCTTGTCAACCATTGTTGAGTGCTGGTTAAAGCAAATAATGTCTCACAGAAAATTACAGTTGGTTGGTGGGATTGTGTGTCTTGTCAACCATTGTTGAGTGCTGGTTAAAGCAAATAATGTCCCACAGAAAATTACAGTTGGTTGTTGGGATTTTGTGTCATGTCAACCATTGTTGAGTGCTGGTTAAAGCAAATAATGTCTCACAGAAAATTTCAGTTGGTTGGTGGGATTTTGTGTCTTGTCAACCATTGTTGAGTGCTGGTTAAAGCAAATAATGTCTCACAGAAAATTACAGTTGGTTGTGGATTGTGTGTCTTGTCAACCATTGTTGAGTGCTGGTTAAAGCAAATAATGTCCCACAGAAAATTACAGTTGGTTGTTGGGATTTTGTGTCATGTCAACCATTGTTGAGTGCTGGTTAAAGCAAATAATGTCTCACAGAAAATTTCAGTTGGTTGGTGGGATTTTGTGTCTTGTCAACCATTGTTGAGTGCTGGTTAAGCAAATAATGTCTCACAGAAAATTACAGTTGGTTGGTGGGATTTTGTGTCTTGTCAACCATTGTTGAGTGCTGGTTAAAGCAAATAATGTTCCACAGAAAATTACAGTTGGTTGTTGGGATTTTTGTGTCATGTCAACCATTGTTGAGTGCTGGTTAAAGCAAATAATGTCCCACAGAAAATTACAGTTGGTTGGTGGGATTTTGTGTCTTGTCAACCATTGTTGAGTGCTGGTTAAAGCAAATAATGTCTCACAGAAAATTACAGTTGGTTGGTGGGATTTTGTGTCATGTCAACCATTGTTGAGTGCTGGTTAAAGCAAATAATGTATCACAAAAAAATTACAGTTGGTTGGTGGGATTTTGTGTCATGTCAACCATTGTTGAGTGCTGGTTAAAGCAAATAATGTCTCACAGAAAATTACAGTTGGTTGGTGGGATTTTGTATCATGTCAACCATTGTTGAGTGCTGGTTAAAGCAAATAATGTCCCACAGAAAATTACAGTTGGTTGGTGGGATTTTGTGTCTTGTCAACCATTGTTGAGTGCTGGTTAAAGCAAATAATGTCTCACAGAAAATTACAGTTGGTTGGTGGGATTTTGTGTCTTGTCAACCATTGTTGAGTGCTGGTTAAAGCAAATAATGTCTCACAGAAAATTACAGTTGGTTGGTGGGATTTTGTGTCATGTCAACCATTGTTGGGTGCTGGTTAAAGCAAATAATGTCTCACAGAAAATTACAGTTGGTTGGTGGGATTTTGTGTCTTGTCAACCATTGTTGAGTGCTGGTTAAAGCAAATAATGTCTCACAGAAAATTACAGTTGGTTGTTGGGATTTTGTGTCATGTCAACCATTGTTGAGTGCTGGATAAAGCAAATAATGTCTCACAGAAAATTACAGTTGGTTGGTGGGATTTTGTATCATGTCAACCATTGTTGAGTGCTGGTTAAAGCAAATAATGTCCCACAGAAAATTACAGTTGGTTGGTTGGATTTTACGGCATGTCAACACTTGTTGGGTAATTTCATGCCGAAAATCTTTGTTTTGTTCATTCTTGATGGGTACTCTGTTTTCTTTATTAAACTCATTTTTTAAAAAAACATTTCTTTTTAAACTCAATTTTTTTTCTATTTAACCTATAGATGATACTCTAACAGGTACTACCCCGCAGGCTCAGAATGGACCTAGGTGTAATAGTGATGAAGGGGCACTCTATATTCCCTAGAGCTCCAGAATTGAAATTTGCCATCATATAGTTTGACAACATACCCAAGACGTTATTAATTCTTGGTTAACGCTTGCAGAGAGTGATGGGTAAAGGAAACGCTGGCTGATTGGTTGGTTGGTTGGTTGGTTGGTTGGTTGGTTGGATTTTACGTCATGTCAACCCTAGTATTATCAGCGTTATTCGGACTATTGTCTTCATCTTCATTGTTAACTGTACAACTTTTCGACCGATATGCTCTCTGGCCTTCTTCAGGTATTTCTTGTCGGACTCGGGAACTTTCTTGTCGTAATCGGGAACCTCCATGCCGTAATCGGGAGCCACAACGGAACTTTAAACCTAACCCTTTATTCAGTCCACACAAGTAATTAACACAACTCCTACCCCAGCTATGGTTAGCGGAATGAGAACAGGATACCCCCGTGGATTGAATAAAGGGTTAGGTTCAAAGTTCCGTGATGGCTCCCGATTACGACAAGAAGATTCCCGACTACGACAAGAACGTTCCCGAGTCCGACAAGAAATACCTGAAGAAGGTCGGAGGGCATATCGACCGAAACGTTGAACAGATAACAATGAAGATGAGGTCAATAGTCCGAATAACGCAGATAATACTAATCATCAAGCCTCATCTGAAACATTCAGAGAAATAGTGTAGATAACAATAAAGATGAGGACAATAGTCAGATAATACTGATCATCAAGCCTCTAGAAGTTCTAGAAAGCGGTGGCTGATGATCTTAGTATGATGGGTTTGACGGTAAACTGCATCTAATGATGAAGTTCTAATTCTGGAGCTCTGTGGAGTACCCCTTCATCGCCATTACTCCCAAGCCCCCCACCCCCCTGACCCGAAGTGTTAGTACCTGTTAGGGTCCCAACTATGGATTGAATAGAAGAAAATGATTTAACAAAAATGTGTTTAGAATATTAACTACTGGTCTAAACGAAGTTGTTAAAATGTTAGAATCGAGATCGTTTGTGCGGAAGTGTTATGCATGTATTTCTTTAAAAAAAACAATTGGGACATCGTTGTGGTATTTTGAGGACAAAAACTTAACATTTACGCCGTGGAACCCTCTCAGTAGACACAAATTGATTTTGTCGTCCGCATACCAGAAAAATATAAAAAGAAGGAAACTGCTCTTCTTCTTCATCATCATCATCATCATCATCATCATCATCATCTTCTTCTTCTTCTTCTTCTTCTTCTTCTTCTTCTATTGAATTTGTGCAGTTGTTGTTGTTGTTGATACGTGTCACATACCCACACTGACATCGCTAATTCGATAAGAAAATTCTTCAGAGAGAGAGAGAGAGAGAGAGAGAGAGAGAGAGAGAGAGAGAGAGAGAGAGAGAGAGTAGACTTACTTAGTGAGATCTTATTTCTTTCTAGCTGATCCTTCTACCATCCCATCCGGCTGCCATCTTGTTGTCTAGCTGGGTTGACTTCTAACTTCTTCTTAACCAAGGGAGTTGAGTTCTTCTAAGGGCTGTTTCTTCAGACTAAGGGCTGATTTGGTCATTGCAATTGAATTAACAAGACATATTTTGTTTAAAGCTTTTATTTTATCTAGCCCATGATCACCGCGCGAGGAGGCCAGCCTCAGAGCCCGTCTTAACTCTTCGACGGCCAGGGTGAATCACACTCTCAACTCACACTCTTCCTTTCTCCCCTTCGCCACGTCATTCCTCGTCCAATCAAAAACAATGCCACGCCTCTTTGCTGACATCATCATTCCAATTTTTCCGTTACTGATCACGCCATTACTCAAACTTTCTTCTTCTTCTTCTTTCTTCTTCTTCTTCTTCTTCTCTTCTTCTTCTTCTCAGTTGTTTCTTCCATTTCCTTCTCCTTCTTTCCCCCATTCCTTTCTCTTTTTTCCTTCTTCTTTCAAATTCATTTTCTAGAAGGTTTCATTCTTTTTCTACTCTTTCTATCTCTTCTTTCTTCTTACCGAATTTCATCTTCATAAAATCTCCTTCGACATCGCCATTATTTTTGATTTGCACAAAACTCAACTAACTTAGATAATAATCATCGGAATCATTTTCCCGCTTCTTTCTTGCTCAGCTCATTGCCTCTTGGACTCTTCCGAACTATTCTTTTTAACTCTTCAGTCTGGAGAGCTCTTCCGTTCTCTTTTTCTTCTTCTTCTTTCTTCGCTTCTGACCGCTTCTTCCTTTTAAGCGCATCTTTCTTTCAACTCGCAAACCTATTTTATGGGTCCTAAAAAGAATATATTTGAACAGATTTATTTCACCGTGTTCTTTTTTTTTTATGCTAACGAATCAAGTATGAAGTATAAAAATGTCTAAATTTAAAGGCAGAATTTACAAAAGAATCGTGAATGTCTGAAACAATGAGCCTTGATCTTTCGTTCAGGATCAATAGATCAGAAAGCAGACAGATTTTAAAATCTGATTTTTTTTTAAATCGAACAACGTAGACCTTCAATCACAGCTCCTAACTTTCTCCCATGTTTTTTGGAATTGTTTTTATACGAACGTCATTCAAGAATAAAGTGAATTTTTTCAAAGTAAAATACTTTTTCCAAGTTTTTTTCCATAAATGTAAAATAGCTGAACTTGCTAAAGGTGTCAAAATTAGGGTGACCCAGAAAAAAAACAGAACCCGCACATTTTGTTATAAAACTGTTAATTTTAAATATGGGGGCCTAGGGTTAGGATTTACAACATTTGATATTTTTTACTTACGAGCTATTTCAAAATAGTTCAATACTAGCAGGACCTGTGGATATACAACAGTAATGATAATTTAATTATTATACGTTTTGA
>CM042174.1:50070077-50077577 GCA_023376005.1 Doryteuthis pealeii | reverse complement strand
ATTATAAAACTGCTCTGCTTTATTAGCATTGAGCACCTTTCCATGCAAATACTTTTCTCATTTTTCATTCACTATTCATTATATATATATATATATATATATATATATATATATATATATATATACAAACGAAATATGTGTAAGTGTGCATTTGTTTGTACGTATTTGTATATGTGTATGTGAGCGAGTGTTAATGTATCTGGATGTTTTGTGTGTAAGTGCTTTTGTGAGTGTATGCGTCCGTGTTTCTATAAATGGGTTTGTGTGAGTGTATATTTGTGTGTGTTTGTGCGTGTACATGTGTTTGTGAGCATTTTTTGTTGAGTGGGGGATCTTTGTTTTTAATGGCATATCAACCTACGTGGGTTATTTAATGCCAAAACTATCCTTGTACAAAAACAGTAGTGGTACTAATTAACCCATAACTGGAGGGCGACGAGAGGGTTCATACCTTTCCCAATGGTATTAGTCCAAAAATGAACGTAATAGCACGACTGGAGATCGAACTCACTAATCAAGATGTCGCAGTCCAACACATTAGCTACAACGCAAAAGGGAACCCTAGTGTTTAATTAGTCATAATTTGCAATGAAGTCAAAAACCAACCAATCTCTTACTTTACACTGTGTCTATCTCTTTCTTCCTCTCTATGTATCTCTTGACTACCTCTTCGTTATATAAAGTTACTTTCTCTGGAGAGAGAGTGAGATATAGATAGATAGATAGATAGATAGAGAGATAAAGAGAGAGAGAGAGAGAGAGAGAGAGACGGGAGAATTTGAAATGTTTTTCTATGTAAAATTTCACAACCAACAACCCGTAGATTATATGAGGTCAATTTTTTTTTAGAATCATGGAGAATGTGACGTAAATAACATAAGGGAATTGTGACTTGAGTAGTAATATAGTTTCGGTTACAGACAGAAAAACCCACAATCTCCATTATAATAAGATGTATTTCTTGTCTATTTTTTTTTTCTTTCTAAATTTTATTTTCATACTTTCTTCTTAGATTTATGAAATACTTTAAATTTTAAAGAAGCAAAATTCCTTTTCAATTCCTAATGAATTCTATAACTAGTGGTACCTTGACTTATGAGTTTAATTCGTTCCAATCATAACTCAATTGCCTCATATATCAAATCAATTTTTCCCATTGAAATAAACTGAAATGCCATGAATCCGTGCCAGACTCCCCCAAATACCCTAATTTTTTTTTTAACCCTTTATCTACCAGAGCACCCCAAACCGCCTGACAATCAAAATGCAGGACCCTCCGAAAATGCCCAAGTTCGCCAGCTCTTAGAAAATGATTTAATGTCAAAATAGAGAAATTAATTAAATGAATATATTTCTATTCTGTAGTAAAGGATCAGCGATACAATACTAGCTTGTCAACCATTTAACCATTTAACAAAATGATTTTAAGGTTTTTAAAAGAAAATTGTATTCGCTTTGCTAACTCACTTTACCCTAATCTCAATTATCTACCCAGAGCTGAATGAGTGACCCAAAGTGTCACATTTTGTCTAGTATATATATCTTATTATAATGGAGATTGTGTGTTTTTCTGTCTGTAACCGAAACTATATTACTAATCGAGTCACAATTAACATTGTTATTTACATCACATTCTCCATGATTTTATTTATATTTAAACCTGAATTATTAATAAAATTGATTCACCTTTTTATTAGTGTTGTCCATATCTACATACAAATAACATGCAATTGTATTTATATATACAAAAAATAGCGGTTTGCAGTGTGAACGGGAAGGCTAATTTGCATATTGATATTAAAAATGTGATTTTATTAAATATGTGCTTAGTGTTATTGATTTCTAACTGTTTGGTTTTATTTTAATGAATATAAGCAAAAATCTCTTCAATGAATCTTAAATGAAATCCATTAACAAGAAAAAATAACTGTCATTCTATTCTTTATTTCCTAATTTAACTAAATAGTTAAATAAGTAAAATTCAGCAATGAAAGAAGGGAGTGATGGAAGAGTAAGTTTCATTTCTATTTTTCTATTATACCCCCTCTCTGTTACATATATTTTTGTCTGCCTCTAATTTAATACGATATTTCATTACATTAAAACTTAAATACTTGTACCCGGAGGGTGCATATATTTGCTAGTATATATAATAAAGATAAACCTAATGAGTCAGATAAACCCACTTAAGGTTTCGCTTAGTGCTCTTCAGGGCTAAGATCCGACTAAAGAGATAGTACTCTTTACTTATTAGCTTTAGTATATCCTAGCGGTGTTTGTGTGAATATATATATATATATATATATATATATATATATATATATATATATATATATAAATTTTTTTTTTTTTTGCCAAGTGTTGTATCAATAGATTATTTTTATGTTAGTATGATTATCTTGGTCTTTTTTTTTCCAAAAATGTTTTCCCCAGGTGATGTTTGGTAGTATATGTTTACAATCAAACTATTTGCCGGTTTTTTTCTCACCGCGAGGATTTACCAACTAGTTTGGTATATAATATATATATATATATATATATGATAAGTTGTAAACACGGTATGTTTGGAATGGCTTTTTTGCCGACAATTTTTGGGAGAATATGTGCTTAATTGGAGTCGTACCTAATTTTGAAAATTAATTAATTAATAATGAATTAGGCATTTAAATAGGCATTCCCGCCTAATTCATTATTAATTAATTAATTTTCAAAATTAGGTACGACTCCAATTAAGCACATATTCTCCCAAAATATATATATATATATATATATATATATATATATATGGGGTTAGAAGTTCCATATCCTACCACGTAGTTATTTCATTTGTAGCGATTGTATGCCCCTGTTTGGACTAGAAGAGTTATCTTCCGTTGTTTTTCAAGTTTTGACTGCTAGGGGCCCTGACTATTTAATCAGGGAAGCGCCTAGTTGGAACTCTCTCTTTTCTCCGGGACAGCAAACCACACACATGGGTTTAGACGATTACGTCTATACCTTTTAGGCGGGTGACAGCCTAAGTAAGTGACTTTCCTTCATGGACTCTCCATACAATCTTTAGGACGAGGGCCTACGTCCTACCATCTTTATAGTACATTTATGTATCTGTTTTACACCTTTTATACCTTCTATTCTTATATGTGTTACTTATGTATCTACTTTGTCATTTGTATACATATTCCTGTAGAAATATTTCTCCACGTGCTCATGTAATAAAGTCCATGTTTGTTACACTTCGTTTCAACTCCTTTGTCGGAATATGTCTGGTACTTTTTGTACCGACGCTGGAATGCCACCCAAACCTTCCAACCTCTAGCATTCAATGCATAATATTGGATATTTGGGATATACATTGCTGGAGTAAGTAAGAACATAGACAAATACAAATATGCAGTGATATCAAATAATTTTCATCAATGAGCTAGATTTATTGGAAATACTTTATATATATATATATATATATATATATATATATATATATATATATATATGTACATACATATATATATATGCGTATATATTCATATATATATAAATATATAAATACATATATATTATTTATATATATACATACATATATATTTATTATATATATATACATATTTATGTATGCATACATACGTATATATATATATATATATATATATATATATATATATATATCTTATATATATATACATACATAGATATTTATATATATACATATGTATATATATATATATATATATATACATATATATTTATATATATACATCGTATATATCTTATATATATAACATATATATACACATATATATATAGATAGATATACATACATATATATACATGCATATATATATATATATATACATAAATCTATATATATACATATATATCTATATATACCGATATATATATTATGCACACACACACACACACACACACACACACACACACATATATGCATATATATATATATATATATATATATATATATTATATATATATCTGTGTGTGTGTGTGCATAATATATATATCGGTATATATAGACATATATGTATATATATAGATTTATGTATATATATATATATATATATATATGCATGTATATATATATGTATATGTATCTATATATATATGTATGTGTATATATATGTATATATATAAGATATATATGAATGTATATATATAAATATATATGTATATATATATATATATATAAATATATACATATGTATATATATAGATATATATGTATGTATATATATATAGATATATGTATGTATGTATATATATATATATATAAATAAATATATACGTATGTATGCATACATAATATGTATATATATAAATAAATATATTTATATATATATATATATATATATATATATATATATATATATATATATATTATATATATATATATATATGCGTGTATCTGACAATCGCATGTGATTTATATTGAGTTTAATAAACCAAAATTTAAATGAAACCCGGAAAGAGCAAGCGAATGTTAGATTGAAAAAAATTTCAATTCCAACGAAATGTCTCCTCAATTTCTCTCCGCACAAAAAAAAAAATCAATATAACGTTCGTTGGAAATAAAAGGAACATGGCCGACATAGACGCCTTTTTTCTTGGAGATTCGCACCAAATTCTAATGAACATGCCAAACACATGTTGGCGCCACTAAAAGACATTCAGTCTAAACATTTTCCACCTTTCGACATTAGAATTCATATGTATTTTTTTTAATCATTTGTCTATAATAATTTGTTTGCACACAATTGTATGCTAACAATTATTCCTATCGAATCTACACATAGCATAGTGGATAAAGGCGTTGGGTTTAAATAGTTCTATGTCACAGTATACCTCTAGGGTGCAGGTGCAATCCTGGTCAAGAGAACAATAACATATAGTATCCCATATTTAAAAAAAAAAGATCGGTTGTGCTCGCAGATGGCTCAGAGTAATTGTTGAGAATTTTGGTATATAAAGTGTGTGACAGATCCCCGGTCCTACTTATAGACTAGGCGAGATCATGTGATCTATTTCTTGGTCAATCACTGGCAGTACTCTGAGGCTGATACAATACTTAACCGACCCTACTGGTCATAATTACTACAGCGTTCTTTGATGACGGACATAGGATTAAATCACTGGACCTTTACCAATACGCAGGATAGGACTTATACGATCACCAAAGGATTCCATAACATTGGACCTTCTTTAAGCCCTTTCCAACTGGCCAAGGATGGCATTTAAGAACTTTACAGGTTACGCGCCCGGGTACGCTCGGATCTTCTTCAATGGCGATGGACATAGAATTAAATCACAGGACCATGACCAATACGCAGGATAGGATTTCTACGATTACCAAAGGATTACCAAAGGATTCCATAACATAGGACTTTCTTTAAGCCCTATTTCAACTGGCCAAGGATGGCCAGTTAAAAACTTTACAGGTTATGTTCCCAGGTACGCTCGGATCTTTTTCAATGGCGACGAGTCGAGTTATGGAATTTGGGAGACAAAGTTCCATGGGTATCTGAAAACCCTTCAATTGCATAACATAATAGATGCACCATCGGACCAACCCGAGGACCCACATTTCGTGGACAAAAATGCAACAATATATGCAGAATTAATCCAGTGCTTGGATGACCGCAGATGTCTATGTTGATGAGTATATAAACACAAACATATATATATAACTAAACATACGTTGACCCTCTTTTTTTCCCGAATTGTCAGCAATAAATTTAGACTTTGGACTTTGGACTGAACAAAAAAAAAAAAAAAAAGATAAAGAAAACTTTGGGAAATTAATAAACCTTTTGATCAAGGAAACAGGTATTTCCATTATGATGGACTCTCCCGTCGATCGGCGTATGAGTGTTCATACTATGAACATCCACATAGTGATTTGTTTGTAGTGGTGAAGGCTTGTGTTGGACCATCCACACTTTTTGGCACAGTCGATAGGAAAGAATATATATATATATATATATATATATATATATATATATATGTGTGTGCGAAGGGAGAGATAATAGCAGGAGGGCAATGGAGATATTAAGGACTCACTACTTGTCGAAAGGCAAGCCTAGAATTGTAGGGCTATGTCGCCAATTAAGTTCTTTGAATAGGACTGATTATATACGTCGAGCCCTAGCACCTATATGATTGCCCCAACCCTATTGCCCTTATGGCAAGTCCCAAACCTGATGGTGAGGTTCCAGTTTTGGAGGTCTGGGGAATGTGGAGCACCCCTTCATCACCATTGCTCCCTGGTCCACTCTGACCCGGAGTGATAGTACCTGTTAGGGTCCCATCTATGGGTTAAATAGAAAAACGTGAGTTTATAAACAAAATTGTATTATCCATTAAAAATGAAATTATTTCAAAACTTTGTCAGCATTAAACTTTTTTTTTATCAATAGAAGTATTCGGCATAAAATAACCCAAGGGGTTGACATGCCGTAAAACCCAACCAACCAACCAAGTCTGATCATATATCTTTCTTCCATTTTTTTCTTGTTGTTGGTATCCTTCAGTCTACTAAAGACGATGGCGTAGTGTCCACTTTTTTCTTTTCTTCTTCTTTTCCTTTTATCTGTAACTGCAGCCATTTTTCAATGGCAATCTCTGGTGCAGTGACTGCGAACCCTTCGACTGGCCAGGTCGAATGCCTTCGTTAGGTCTATGAATGCGATGTAGAGTGGCATCTGCTTCTCCTGGCACTTTTCCTGCAGCTGACGTAGTGAGAAGATCATGTCCACGGTTTTTTCGGTTTGCTCGGAAGCACACTGATTATGGATAGAATTATCTTTCTAATATATACATATACGAGGGTGAGCACATATATGATAAAAAGGGTTGGGGCTTGTCATAAGGGCAATACGGTCGGGACTATCATATAGGTGCTAGGGCTTGACGTGACCAGCCGACTGATCGGAGGAGGCCTCTCCGACCGCCCGTCTAGCCTATGTAAGGTCAAAGTGGAGTGTTGCATGTCATGGACGACTTTTACATCAAACTCTTTTGAGTTTTATTATGAACTATAATGCTTCTGATTTTTAAAAATAAAATTTATTTTATTTTTAACACAGAACACGCATTTAAAAAAAAATTCCAGCGTTTTGTTTGTACCCTTTCTTCTAACGGTTATTTTTCCAGTCTTTCTCTCATATGTTGCTCTTGATGATGACCGATCTATTAAAGCGGTCTAAACAGATTTCTGTCAGCAATTATAAACATCATTTGCTTTTTCAAGAATGCTAAATTCAATATATATATATATATATATATATATTATATATATATATATATATTTAAAAAAATGTTTCCCTTTGTTTGCAAAGTTTATAAAACAAGTTGCATTGTTTATCATTTTTATAAACTTATATACTGTCTGATACATTTACATGTTTTCCTGATATATATATATATATATATATATATATATATATAATATTATATATATATTATATATATATATTTGTCACGATGTATTCT
>CM042174.1:50050077-50062577 GCA_023376005.1 Doryteuthis pealeii | reverse complement strand
CTTTTTAAACTCATTTTTTTTCTATTTAACCTATAGATGATACTCTAACAGGTACTACCCCTCAGGCTCAGAATGGACCTAGGTGTAATAGTGATGAAGGGGCACTCTATATTCCCTAGAGCTCCAGAATTGAAATTTGCCATCATATAGTTTGACAACATACCCAAGACATTATTAATTCTTGGTTAACGCTTGCAGAGAGTGATGGGTAAAGGAAACCCTGGCTGATTGGTTGGTTGGATTTTACGTCATGTCAACCCTAGTATTATCAGCGTTATTCGGACTATTGTCCTCATCTTCATTGTTAACTGTACAACTTTTCGACCGATATGCTCTCCGGCCTTCTTCAGGTATTTCTTGTCGGACTCGGGAACTTTCTTGTCGTAATCGGGAACCTCCTTGCCGTAATCGGGAGCCACCACGGAACTTTAAACCTAACCCTTTATTCAGTCCACACAAGTAATTAACACAACTACTACCCCAGCTATGAATGAGAACAGGATACCCCCGTGGACAGAATAAAGGGTAAGGTTCAAAGTTCCGTGATGGCTCCCGATTACGACAAGAAGATTCCCGACTACGACAAGAACGTTCCTGAGTCCGAAAAGAAAGTTCCCGATGACGACAAGAAGGTTCCCAAGTCCAACAAGAAATACCTGAAGAAGGCCAGATGGCATATCGGCCAAAACGTTGTACAGATAACAATGAAGATGAGGTCAATAGTCCGAATAACGCAGATAATACTAATCATCAAGCCTCTAGAAGTTCTAGAAAGCGGTGGCTGATGGTCTTAGTATGATGGGTTTGACGGTAAACTGCATCTAATGATGAAGTTCTAATTCTGGAGCTCTGTGGAGTACCCCTTCATCGCCATTACTCCCAAGCCCACTCTGACCCGGAGTGTTAGTACCTGTTAGGGTCCCATCTATGGATTGAAGAGAAGAAAATGATTTAACAAAAATGTGTTTAGAATATTAACTACTGGTCTAAACAAAGTTGTTAAAATGTTAAAATCAAGATCGTTTGTGCGGAAGTGTTATGCATGCATTTCTTTACAAAAAACAATTGGGACATCTTTGTGGTATTTTGAGGACAAAAACTTAACATCTACGCCGTGGAACCCTCTCAGTAGACACAAATTGATTTTGTTTTCCGCATACCAGAAAAAAATCAAAAGAAGGAAACTGTTGTTGTTGTTGTTGTTGTTGTTCTTCTTCTTCATCATCATCATCATCATCATCTTCTTCTTCTTCTTCTTCTTCATCATCATCATCATCTTCTTCTTCTTTTTCTTCTTCTTCTTCTTCTTCATCATCATCATCATCATCATCATCATCATCTTCTTCTTCTTCTTCTTCTTCTTCTTCTTCTTCTTCTTCTTCTTCTTCGTCATCATCATCATCATCATATTCTTCTTCTTCTTCTTCTTCTTCTTCTTCCCTTTTAATTCATTTCTGATTGAATTCTTACAGTTGTTGTTGTTGTTGATACGTGTCACATACCCACACTGACATCGCTAATTCGATAAGAAAATTCTTCAGAGAGAGAGAGAGAGAGAGAGAGAGAGAGAGAGAGAGAGAGAGAGAGAGAGAGTAGACTTACTTAGTGAGATCTTATTTCTTTCTAGCTGATCCTTCTACCATCCCATCCGGCTGCCATCTTGTTGTCTAGCTGGGTTGACTTCTAACTTCTTCTTAACCAAGGGAGTTGAGTTCTTCTAAGGGCTGTTTCTTCAGACTAAGGGCTGATTTGGTCATTGCAATTGAATTAACAAGACATTTTTTGTTTAAAGCTTTTATTTTATCTAGCCCATAATCACCGCGCGGGGAGGCCAGCCTCAGAGCCCGTCTTTACTCTTCGACGGCCAGGCTGAATCACACTCTCAATTCACACTCTTCCTTTCTCCCCTTCGCCACGTCATTCCTCGTCCAATCAAAAACAATGCCACGCCTCTTTGCTGACATCATCATTCCAATTTTTCCGTTACTGATTACGCCATTACTCAAACTTCTTCTTCTTCTTCTTCTTCTTCTTCTTCTTCTTCTTCTTCTTCTTCTTCTTCTTCTTCTTCTTCTTCTTCTTCCTTCTTTCTCTTCTTCTTCTTCTTCTTCTTCTTCTCTCTCTTCTTCTCTTCTTCTTCTTCTTCTTCTTCTTCTTTTTTCTTCTTCTTCTTCTTCTTCTTCTTCTTCTTCTTCTTTTCTTTCTTCGTTCCTGTATTCTTCTTCTTCTTCTTCTTCTTCTTTTTCTTCTTCTTCTTCTTCTTCTTCTTCTTCTTCGTTCCTGTATTCTTCTTCTTCTTCTTCTTCTTCTTCTTCTTCTTCTTCTTCTTCTTCTTCTTCTTCTTCTTCTTCTTCTTCTTCTTCTTCTTCTTCTTCTTCTTCTTCTTCTTCTTCTTCTTCTTCTTCTTCTTCTTCTTCTTCTTCTTCTTCTTCTTCTTCTTCTTCTTCTTCTTCTTCTTCTTCTTCTTCTTCTTCTTCTTCTTCTTCTTCTTCTTCTTCTTCTTCTTCTTCTTCTTCTTCTTCTTCTTCTTCTTCTTCTTCTTCTTCTTCTTCTTCTTCTTCTTCTTCTTCTTCTTCTTCTTCTTCTTCTTCTTCTTCTTCTTCTTCTTCTTCTTCTTCTTCTTCTTCTTCTTCTTCTCTTCTTCTTCTTCTTCTTCTTCTTCTTCTTCTTCTTCTTCTTCTTCTTCCTTCTTCTTCTTCTTCTTCTTCTTCTTCTTCTTCTTCTTCTTCTTCTTCTTCTTCTTCTTCTTCTTCTTCTTCTTCTTCTTCTTCTTCTTCTTCTTCTTCTTCTTCTTCTTCTTCTTCGTTCCTGTCTTCTTCTTCTTCTTCTTCTTCTTCTTCTTCTTCTTCTTCTTCTTCTTCTTCTTCAATTGGATTTTACATAATGTTTGTTTCTATCGTAATATTCTATAACGACTTCGCATCTCCCCGAGGTGCAAGGGTTTCATGCTTCGAGCACATCTAAGGGTTCCATTTGAGGTTTCAAATCAACATTAGCACGTGTGCTTCCCAAATACACACCCGTTAAAAATTATCACACTCGCCATCGCTCACCGAAATATGCCTGATGGGGTTGCCAGTTTAGTTTCCGACAAAACCGACCAAGGAACAGGTATTACTTGTTTACATGGTACTAGTAGCAGGTAAGAAAGAAGACCTGTCTTGTTCTGGCCTGACTCCAAGTTTAATATTTTTAAGCTAGTAAAAAGTTAGTAAAACTTGACATTGTACTAGTAGCAGGTAAGAAAGAAGACCTGTCTTTTCCTAACCTGACTCAGTATTTAATGCTTAGTAAAAAGGTAGTACTACACTATCTAGTAGTAGTAGCTGGTAAGAAAGAAGACCTGTCTTGTCCTGACCTGACCTGACCTGACACTGAGCTTAGTATTTTAAAGCTTAGTAAAAAGGTGGTATCACTTTACACAATACTAGTAGCAGGTAAGAAAGGAGACCTGTAGTGTGCTAACTTGACTGTAAGCTAAATATCTTTAAGCTGAGTAAAAAAAAGTAGTACAAGTTTACATAGTACCAGTAGCAGGTAAGAAAGGAGACCTGTCTTGTCCTAACTTGACTATAAGCTTAGTATTATTAAGCTTAGTAAAAAGGTAGTACTAGTTTACATGGTACAAGTAACAGGTAAGAAAGAAGACCTGTCTTGTCCTTACCTGACTCCAAGCTTAGTATTTTAAAGCTTAGTAAAAAGGTAGTATCACTTTACAGAATACTAGTAGCAGGTAAAAAAGGAGACCTGTACTGTGCTGACCTGACTCTAAACTAAATATTCTAAGCTTAGTAAAAAGGTTGTACTAATTTACCTAGTACTAATCTTGTACTAACCTGACTCTAAGCTTAGTATTTTTAAGCTTAGTATTTTTAAGCTTAGTATTTTTAAGCTTAGTAGTACTACTTTACATAGCACATGTAGCAGGTAAGAAAGAAGACCTGTCTTGTCCTGACTTGACTCTAAGCTAAATATCTTTAAGCTGAGTAAAAAGGTAATACTACTTTACATAGTACTAGTAGCAGGTAAGAAAGAAGACCTGTCTTGTCCTGACTTGACTCTAAGCTAAATATCTTTAAGCTGAGTAAAAAGGTAATACTACTTACATAGTACATGTAGCAGGTAAGAAAGAAGACCTGTCTTGTCCTGACTTGACTCGAAGCTAGATATCTTTAAGCTGAGTAAAAAAAAAAGTAGTACTAGTTTACATAGTACCAGTAGCAGGTAAGAAACAAGACCTGTCTTGTCCTGACTTGACTCGAAGCTTAGTATTTTTAAGCTTTGTAAAAAGGTAGTACTTCTTTACATAGTACTATAAGCAGGTAAGAAAGAGGAACCTATCTTGTTCTGACTTGATTTGGTCTGCAGGGAATACAGTCTGCATTTTCTAAGCCCCGCCGACCAAGCCGTGCCTTGACGGAGATAATAAACTCTTGCACAGGTTTATTATCTTCTAAATAGAATTGCCAAATCTGAATGCGATACCATCAACCGGGGCAACATCCAGATATAACTGAGTCGAGGGATCAAACTCCTTGGGCTATGGATGAAGAAACGAATCCTATTCTTGCGAAAGTTCGTTATCTCGGTACATTTAGAACATCTCTCTGAGCAATCCTCAACATCGCGTGAATGGCCAAATCTCCCAATGGTGTCGAGTTGCGGTCAATTATGGCCAGTAATACCGCCACAATAGATATCATCACGAAAGATTTTAATGACTTGCATTCTGGATAATTCTGAAGAAATAATGAGGTGGCCATTGCAAGCGAACACTGTTTTCCAGAGTTATTATTTAACATGGTAACAGAAGCACTTTTGGGCGGATTTTCGCTGATGACCGCCAACTAAAAGCCTAAACGCAACGCTCTTCTATAGAAGGGATGGAGCACTCTATATCGGCCTTTACATACATACAGATGTGTGTATTAAAACAGTTAAAATACCCTTCGCATTCTGTGGGCGATAATATGTCCGAGCGGTTCAGCTGTCCGTCTGTTGCTGAATCGATCGGAGTTCTATCCCGGCTGTAGGTAGCTCCCAAAATGTCTAGCTACACTGAAGAGACTTGACAAGTCGAAACACGTGTCTATGGATGACTATATATATATATATATATATATATTTGGGAGAATATGTGTTTTTAAATGAAGTCGAACCTAATTTTATGAAAGTTAATTAATTAATAATTAATTAATTAATTAGGCGGGATTAATTAATTATTAATTAATTAACTTTCATAAAATTAGGTTCGACTTCATTTAAAAACACATATTCTCCCAAATATTGTCGGCTGAAAATAGCCATATCACAAACATCGTCTGTTTGTTTACTTCTCATATAATATATATATATATATATATATATATATATATATATATATATCGTTGAGAATAGAGGAAAAAATGTATATAATAACACAGCAACTAAATTCAATTGATATTTCGCCTCATCGTTGGCTGAAGCTTTTTCAAAATTTATTTTGACCTACACATTGAGCTACACACTGTATATCAAATAATATATAAATGCCGAGTTGTGTGCATATACGCTGTACCTCATTTCCGAATATATAAAAAGTTTGTTTGGAGTGTGTGCACGTATGTGTTCACTTCAAATAATCTGTATATCAAATTCTCTTCAAAGTCAACCGATTGATCCCGTAAAAATACCATTCCCCACATACTAAGCACACCCTACTTTTTTCTAACTCCTCTATACCACACACTAGATTACCTTTTCACTATAAAAGCAGAATGTACAAGCATTTGTCTCAATAAATTTTGAAAAAGCTTCAGCCAACAATGAGGCGAAATATCAATTGAAGTTAATTGCAGTGTTGTTATATACACCTTACCCCCTCTATTCTCAACCACATTTTGTCGGATTTATTCAATCCTTCACTCCTCATATATATATATATATATATATATATATATATATATATATATATATAGTTAGTCTATCAGTGTTATATATATATATATATATATATATATATATATTAATATATATATATATACTAGCAAATATGTGCACCCTCCGGGTGCAAGTATTTAAGTTTTAATGTAATGAAATATCGTATTAAATTAGAAAGTCTAATAAGAAGGCAGATAAAAAGATATGTAACAGAGTGGGGGTATAATAGAAAAATAGAAATGAAACTTACTCTTCCATCACTCCCGTCTTACATTGCTGAATTTTACTTATTTAACTATTTAGTTAAATTAGGAAATAAAGAATAAAATGACAGTTATTTTTTCTAATGGATTTCATTTAAGATTCATTGAAGAGATTTTTGCTTATATTCATAAAATAAAATCAAACAATTAGAAATCAATAATACTAAACACACATTTAATAAAATCACATTTTAATATCAATATGCAAATTAGCCTTCCCATTCACACTACAAACCGCTATTTTTTGTATAATAAATATAATTGCATGTTATTTGTATGTAGATATGGACAACACTAATAAAAAGGTGAAGCAATTTTATTAATAATTGAGGTTTAAATATAAATAAAATCATGAAGAATGTGAGGTAAATAACTATGTTAATTGTGACTCGATTAGTAATATAGTTTCGGTTACAGACAGAAAAACACACAATCTCCATTATAATAAGATATATATATATATTAGGTCATAGTCACTATTAGCCAGAAAGCGAGAGAGTCTATCTCCTTTTCACTAGCGCTAGACCAAGTAGATTATTTTTGCATCTGTGGTGGAATGCCACACCAACCATCAGCTCCTTACTTTACCGCACAGATCCCTGTGTTACTCATACGCTGAGGTGGCAAGGGCTGGTAAAGAACTAGGGACCTAGTGGTTCCTAGACGAACCGTCTACTGACTGGGCCAATTTTATTTCCCTATAGATCTCCTTAATTTGACATTTATATATACATATATCTATTATTATACAAAAGCTGAGCGAATCAATGTTTGTCTCCAAATGTCTTCTTTTTTTACTGTTTAGTTTAATGACACGAAATTTGTACTGAATTATTCCTTACATTTGGGATTGAATTATGTTTGAAAATCAATTTTAATTGGTCCTAATTAGTCGTAATTTGCAATTAAGTAAAAAACTGACCCGTCTCTTACTACACATTCTGCTTATCACTTTCTTCCCTTCTATGTCAGTCTGTTCATATCTATCTCTGTTTATATCAATATATATATCGCGAGTGGAAATGGTCCATAACCACGATACCCATGGTATTTAAGGCCTTTTATTTCCAATATATATATATATATATATATATATATATATTATATATATATATATATATAGAGAGAGAGGAGAGAGAGAGAGAGAGAGAGATAGATAGCAAACTGAGATAGATAGATATGAACAGACATATATACGAACATACTGAGATAGATAGATAGATAGATAGATAGATAGATCTCTGTACAGTCCCCCGCCTTACTCACCTCACGTGGACATTGTTCCTGTTGCTATTGTACAGGGTAGACTGGCTTGGACCAAATAAGATTAAAATGAAATAAAAAAAGAAAAGAACCAACAAAACTATTGCCGTTGTAACAATTAAGAATAAAAGATGGCGACACTGTTGTTCTTCGGAGAGCAATGAGATGTCAACAATTTGGCGGTTTTTGAAAAATTGCCTTCAGCACAAAGAAAGGAATCGAAACAAAAGCGAGAGGCTGAATATCTCTTGAAAAGCGGTATTGTTATCCGGCATTGAGTTCCACAAAATTAGGCGAGATGAAGGGTGGGGCATAGTGGGTTTTATCGATAGTGTAGTTACGATTTTATTCAAAAGATGGCGTTCCAGTCGGTGACAATGTCGATATTTGGACAATGGGGGGAAAACTTTTACAATCGACACCAGCGTCTATTCACTTCATCGATAGCATTGGATGAAATTTCCAAAGACTCGCCAAAGGTCAGTTTCCAATAACAAAAACATACCGAATTGAATACGCAGTTATCAAGTCTGCCAAAGAAAATAATGAATTTTATTTTTTGTTTTAAATTTTAAGGTTGGCAAACTTCATTGTAAAAAAAAAACTGCAACAAAATGATTTGTAGTATTTAGATTTTTTCGGACTGTTGCCCTCATCTGTATTGCTATATACACACTCTTTCCGCTGATAAAGGGCCGATTTAGCTCAGTCAGTAGAGCGTTTGGCTAGAAACCACAAGTTTCCTAGTTCGATACAGGCCAACTCGTATGAGTAGCAAAGGGGTCTGTCCGGTAAAGTAAGGAACTGGTGGTAGGTGTGATACTCCACATAAGATGCAAAATAAATCTCCTTGGTCTAGCGCTAGTGAAAAGGGGATAGACTCCCTCGCTAATTGGCTGGTACCGACTTTAGGCCACCACCACGACTTACCCTCGGCCTTCTTCAGAAAGTTTAAATTCAGCCGAATGATAATTGATGAATATTGGATACATTTCTAAGAATCGACAGAGGACAGAATCCAATAACAAAACATACCAAGTTGGATACGCTGTTACAAAGTCTGCCAAAAAAATAATGTATTTTCTTCTTTTTTTTTAATTTTAAGGTTGGCGACCTTGATTGAAGAAAAAAGCAACAATTGATGATTTGTATTCATTATATTTTTCATCATCTCTAATACAAATCATCAAACACTATCTAAAAAAATCTCAATTATTGGGAATGTGGAGTACCCCTTCATCCCCATTACTCCTAAGTTCACTCTGTATCAGAGTGGTAGTACCTGTTAGGGTTCAATTTACGGGTTAAATAAAAAATGAGTGAAGAAGGAATAAAATAAAAACGTCGACTACATAAAATAACCCAATGGGTTGACATGTCGTAAAATCCAACCAACCAATCAACCATCAGGTTGGCAACCCTGATTGAAAAAAAAAAAAATTCAGCCAAATAATAATTGATGAATATTGATCGACTGCGCCTCTGCAGAGGGGTAGAATCCCCCCCAATGGAGCCTCCTGTTGGCCGTGGGTGACTACCTATGATGCTTATTGATAAAACCCTGTTAGTCCAGTTGTTAGGTGTAAACAAACAGTAAGCAGTTTCACCCCAAGGCGAGAAACAAGAAGATAATCTGTTGACTTAAGTCAATTGACCATGACGACGACACATGTCCACTGACCTATCACTGTAACGAGATATCCCATGAACACAGAAAGAGGAAGGATTTATTTGGGCGAACACCTGACAAGTTATCTGCAACTAGAAAGGATTTGTTTAGGTAAGCCAACCGTCATGCCCCTCACCGTTACGTATCGCCTTCTTAGTGCAGTGTCCAGTGCAGTGCAGCAGTAGGCACGTTACAGTTGTACAATGGTGATAAAAAAAAAGACCTCGCATTGATCCGGCTACTCTGAAAAGAAATGTTGATATCTACTATCTAAAATAAATGAAAAAAATACAAATCCATGCTGTTATCATTTAAATTTTATTTTTTTAATTATCTTCACGAATATAAACCAAATCTCTATTATTTTTGCTCGAAAACCAAGCCCTGGTGATATTTAATGTGTATATATATATATATATTAACTTTGTCGTTAATTGCTTTATTTTCGAAGTTTCCTCCGGACATACATATACACACAACTGCCCTTTATATATGTATAGATAGATGAATTTTATAATGCGTCAGTTATTTTATTTCAAAACTTTAATTAAGTATTTCTGCTATGATAAATTAATACATATAAATATATATAACATTTTTAATTGGTCAGACTGACGTCATTTTTGGATTCATTTTAACGCGATGTCAATCCATGCATATATTTACCCAACCCCTCTGCACGAGTAGGATGTGACACAAGATCAATTTCTTAAGCGGAGTTTAAAAGGTTTGAATTAAGAGTTTTCCTTCTCCTAGACTGGTTATGAGCCCTTACTCGTTAATGGATGATACATACCTGATACATATTATGAGACATGGGTTCGCGTCGTCATCATTTCACCGTTGTTCTCGTCCAAATCGTCTGGGAGAATATTGATCACTATCAATAGCAGTCTCCCAGATCGATACTCTGAATTGTTACGTACAGGACGTCCGGAGAGAATATTGATGACCAATAGCAATCTGTCCGGAATCTCTCTGTCACTTCTGTCACTGGCCGTATTGATCGTCTGACAAAACCCCAATGCTGTGTCTGAAACGCACCCATGTGTCATAAGGGAAACAAAACAATAACAAGAGAAATGAAGACAAGACAATGTCAGGTGAACATTCAGAAAAGGCAAAGATGAGGTGTATAATTGTCTGCTGCTATCTCTACTGGCTGTCGAGATGGGGGGGTTCCCCCCGTTCCTTTTGGAGACCCCTTCTAATGCTAGCGTCTAGTGGCATCTCACATCTTATCTGTTCAGTGTTCAGGGCCCATCTGTCCTCACCGCTGTCCAGAAGCTAACTGGTCTCTCCGCTGTCCCAAGACTAACTGTTTTAACTTTTCTAAATTTCCCAGAGTCCCCAAATCTCATCTCACTCTCGTATGAAATCTCATCCTCCTAGATCTTATCAACCCTGCGGGATTTGAAAGGGTTCTTTGTCTAAAAGACCACCCTCATGATTTTTATGACCTATCTGACCAACTGGTCAACTATTAAAGTTGTTCACAACCCAGACTTCTCGTCTCCTAAGAGGAGATTATCATCCTTTTATATCTATCTTGAGTTTTAATGGTTTGTTGCCTATTGCCACCCACAAACAATATGCTTACTTACACACACACATATATGCATACCCACACACACCTGTATGTATACATGCGCACATATGTATCTATCTATCTATACATATATATATATATTCACACCTTATCTACACTAGAATACACACACATATTTATATATGGGTTTTACTACTACTTATTCGGTCTACAACATACATACACATATATGTGGTTTGACTTACTACCTATTAATCATCTACCTAGAATTATATATATATATCCACCTACTGTGCAGCCATATATGCATGCCCAATGCATAGTATTACAATATTCATTTTAAATATGTGTTTCGATACTGTTAACTCAATCGAAACTTTGTGCGGTTTGTGGTAAAGCGGAGAGCACATAAATGTATGTCGTCAGCTGGCAAGGAAAAACAAATAATGATTTGTATTATTTTAATTTTCGGACTGTTGTCCTCATCCCTGTTACAAGCAAGGAATTACTTGGTGTTTTTGATTTACAATATTATTATTTTATTCACAAACGTATCAAAAGTAGACACCTATCTATTAATAATGGAAATTCGCTTCCGGATTTTGTCTGTAACAAAAACTACGTCACTGCTACGTCACATTACCCAAAATCATCATAACATAGAATAAATACACTCAAAATTTGAACATGCAACATTAGACAGTCCTCATTGTTTTTTAAACAAGTTTTAATAAATACATAACTGGTATTATATATCTATATATAGTTTGTTTTATTTTAATACATATTTAAAGTTTACATTTCAAATTGTTTTATTTTTTAATCCTTTAATGAATTTGATGATTTTACTTACTTAGGGTACAAACTCGCTGACATTGAATTTTTTACTCCTATCCCTCAGGCAATATGTTTCAAAAATTATTTTTACATCGCCCGGAGGGTATTTTTTATTTTGTACCAGTATGTATAATTCTATATTGAAATTAATTAGAATAAAGGAACAGAAAGTTACTTGATAAGTAACTGAAACTCCCCAGAAAGCGAGCAGACTGTTTTGGTGTCACCAGGAGAGAATGTGCACCATTTCGGGGCCTTCCTCTCAACAGTTTTATTTGCACACCTCCCACCCTCACTAATGTGAGGCCCCACAAAATATATCCAGTATATCGTACAATCAAATATACAAATAAGTGTATTTGCCTCTCATCCCACTTATGAGGGCTGGACACAAGGTCTCATTTTTATGTGGGTGCATAAAAATTACGTCAATCCCATCAAGGGGGGAGCCTCAGGCGCTGGGCAATAAACCCAGCCGTGCCCCTTTAAATCAAGGGGGCAGGTATTGCCTGGATGGATAGCCCCCTGGGATCGACGCTATTAATTACTTTACTGATCCAGTAGCCGAATATACAAATAAGTATCATTTCCTGTTCTTACTAAATTTCATTAGTCTTATGATATTTAATATGACACTTAAATACTTGTAGCTAGAGGGCACATATTTTTTGCTAGTTCTATTAAACAAAGAAACCAAACCAAACCAAACCAAACTAAACCGAAGATCCTTATTCCGTACAAAGACGAAGACTGATTTGAAATCCATAAGAGTGAACGGGACTTTTCTTTCTTTAGGATTTATCTTCTTCTTTGCCTCAATAGAAATAGGGCATCTATTGTTTCCTCTGCGTGATCTGAATCCATATTGAGTCTCGCATAGGACTTTTATTCTTTACAGTGGATCGACAATAATGAGATAGTCCAGTAGTTTTATAGATTAACTTTTTTTCCCTTTGTTGTGGATCGAGTCTAAATCATACTTGACCAGTCCGAATATACT
>CM042174.1:50040077-50045077 GCA_023376005.1 Doryteuthis pealeii | reverse complement strand
ACGCATAAAATTCTCTGGGACTTTGAAATAAAAACGGATCACCTTATCCCAGCAAGAAGACCGGACCTAGTGTTGATAAACAAAAAAGAAAGAACTTGTCAACTGGTGGATTTTGCAGTGCTAGCAGATCACAGGGTGAAGCTAAAGGAAAATGAAAAAATAGACAAATATCTGGACCTTGCCAGAGAACTGAAAAGGTTATGGAATATGAAAGTGAAAGTGATACCAATTGTAGTTGGTGCACTTGGAACGGTCCCAAAAGGATTAAAAAGGGTCTGGAATGCATGGAAATCAGAGGAAGGGTTAAAACCATTCAGAACACTGAACTGCTGCAATCTGCCAGAATACTCAGAAGAGTCCTGGAGATCTGAGGAGACTTGCTGTCACTCAGACTCCAGTGAAAGACCATCAGCTAACACTGATGTGAAAACTCAAAAGGAGTAAATAATAATAATAATAATAATAATAATAATAATAATAATAATAAGGCGTGCTGAAATCCATCCCTTAAACTAATAGACTTATAAACGTCGTTTAAACCCCAGCCAATCAACCGCCTAAATATGTGGTTAGTTAACTATTTAATAGCTGATATTAACAAACCGTACATTTGCATGTTATTCAACATTGACGAACGGACCTACAACAAAAGGATAATAACCAGCATTAAGGGACATCAAGGAACAACCAAAGGATCATACCCAACCCTGAGGGACACCAAGGAGAAACCAAAGGTTTCTTACTAAGAATCACGCTTTGCTTAACACAAGGGATATCCGTTGGAGACTGCTCTTGCTTGAAGCCAAAGGATGGCCACAAAAATCGTAACGTAAATAATAATAATAATAATAATAATTAATAATAATAATAATAAGCAAATGCAGCAAACTAGTACAAAGAGAGTACAAGCCTCGACATGACTCAGTGGGAAAGGTAATCCACTGGAATTCTGCCAAAAATTCTATTTTCACTATGCACCTAAATGGTATATGCACAAACCTGAACCTGCCCAGGAAAATGAGATAAAATTCTCTGGACGGATCATCCCAGCCAGGAGTCCACACCTAGTGTTGATTAACAAAAAAAAAAGAAAAAAAAAAAAAGAGAGAACGTGTCAATTGGTGGACTTTGCGGTTCCAGTAGATCACAGGGTGAAATTGATGGGAAATTAAAAGATGGACAAATACCTGGACCTTGCCAGAGAATTGAAAAAAAAAAAACAAAAAAAACTGTGGAATATGAGGGTCAAACTGATATTTGTTGTCTTAATCTCAAAGTTCCAGATAATTTTATGCGTTTCAATCGCAAGAACATATTCTGGTTCATGCAGTTGTATTTTGTTGTATGATCAAACATTTTTTTGTTGCATGATTCCCAATGGATCACCTTTTCAGCTCAGTCATGTATTCTTGTTGTTCTAGTCTCTTACAATTCGCTTAATACAGGGTTAATGATCCCATATCTTTCATCATACACTCTACATTTGCTAATTTGTTGTGTCATCAATTATGAGGTTTTCAAACCTGCCGTAGCAGGTGGTTCACTGGAGGCTAAGTGACAACAAGTCTCCTCAGGTTTCCAGGTTTCTCTTGAGTATTATAGCCGATCCCAACAGTACTGTAGTTTGGATGGTCTCGATTCTTCCTCTGATTTCCAGTTCACCCAAATTCTTCTTCTTCTTCTTCTTCTTCTTCTTCTTCTTCTTCTTCTTCTTCTTCTTCTTCTTCTTCTTCAGTTGGTGTTGTTGTTGGTATTCTTCTTCTTCTTCATTTTCTTCTTTCACAATTCTTCTTCTTCTTTTTCTTCTTTTTCTTCTTTTTCTTCTTCTTTCACAGTCTTTTTTTTTCTTTTTTTGTTATTTTTGTTATTTTCTTGTTTTTCTTGTTCTTGTTCTTGTTCCTCTTCTTCTTCTTTCTTCTTCTTCTTATTATTATTATTATTATTATTATTATTATTATTATTATTATTATTCTCGTTGTTGTTGTTGATGTTGGTTGTTTTTGTTGTTGTTGTTGTTGTTTTAAGAATAAATAAAAAAGAAACTCACCAGGTGTCGCCTTTCCGGTATTGTTGATTGTTTCTGTGAAGAAGAAAAAAAAGATGGCGAACAGACACAGAAAATCTAATTAACAAGGGACGGGCGGGAAAAACAAACAAAACCAAACACATCGAAGATACATCTTTCCTTCCTTCCTTCCTTCCTTCCTTCCTTCCTTTATTCATTCATTCATTCATTCATTAAAGAAATTATTTTAAAAATTAGTTTAAAAAAGAAAAATTGTGTCAAGTTTAAAAAAGAAAAATTGACTCAAAAATGAATCAAACAAAACATATTAGGATAGAATAGACCAGTTAGAATCTTTCACTCCTTCCTTAATAGAAGCATCAATATCATCATGGAGAGCTGTTAACTATGAAATGCCAATTAGAATCCCTCACTCCTTCCTCAATAGAAGCATCAATATCATCATGGACAACTGTTATGCTAATTATAATCCTTCCCTTCTTAAATAGAAGCATCAATATCATCATGGACTTTTGTTAACTATGACATACTATAAAACCCAACCAACCAACCAGCCCGCCCTGTTGGTGGGGCGTTAGAATGAACCGACTCCACCTCTACAGAGGGGTAAGACTCCCCCAATGGGGCCACCTGTTGGCCGTGGGTGGCGACCCGTGATGACGGAGTCTTGGTGGATGAGCAGTCCATGACCTGCAACACTCCATTTAGAACCTTACTTAGGCTAGATGGGGGGTCGGAGAGGACCCCTCCGATCAATCGGCTGGTCATGTCTAGCCCTAGCACCTATATGATTGCCCCATCCCTATTGCCCTTATGGCAAGCCCCAACCCTTTTTATCATATGGGTGCTAGAAGGCGGTGGCTGAGGGTCTACATGTCCTGGAAATGACGTTAAACTCTATCTGATGGTGAGGTTCCAGTTCTGTAGGTTTGGAGAATGTGGAGCAACCCATCATCACCATTGCTCCCTGGTCCACTCCGACCCGGAGTGGTAGTACCTGTTAAGGTTCCATCTATGGGTTAAATAGAAAAACATCAGTTTATAAAAAAATTGTATTATCCATTAAGAATTGATTTATTTCAAAACTTTGTCGGCATTAAATAACCCACTGAGGTTGATATGCCGAAAAACAAAACCAACCAACCAACCAACTAAGAAACCAATCAACCCCAAAATGAAAGTCCATGAATGTAAGAGCATATCACCATTGTCTCATTCTGCAACAGTTTGTTAAGGTAAACAGGTGTACTGTTTCTTTATATTAAATAATTTTTGTTTTTCTTCATATTATATTTTGTTTTCAATTACCTTGTCTCTTCGAACACACATTTTCGACAATAATTCGTGACACTTCGAGACAGTAAATTTGAATATTACTTCTTTTCTTTATTATTTTCGTTGTTGTTATTGCTTTTCCTTGATGCCAGTTTCATAATCATAAACAAAAGATAACAAACCCCCCAAGGAAAATGCATAGCTAAAGACTCAAACATTGATTCTACACAGTGACGTAATATATCATACTAGCAGGACCTGTTAATACTGTTAACCATGTCTACATACTGACAACATGCAATTATATTTATATACAACAAAATAGCGGTTTACAGTGTGAATGGGAAGGCTAATTTGCATATTAATATTAAAAAATCGAATTTAATAAATATGTGTTTAGTATTATTGATTTCTAACTGTTTGGTTTTATTTTAATGAATATAAGCAAAAATCTCTTCAATGAATCTTAAATGAAATCCATTAACAAGATAAAATAACTAAATACTTAAATTAGAAAAAATAACAATGAAAGACAAGAGTGATGGAAGAGTAAATTTGAGTTGTTCCATTTTTTTATTATACTCCCTCTGTTTCAAATCTTTTTATCTGTATTCTTATTTAGTTTCATTAGCCTTTCTAATTTAATACAATATTTTATTACATTAAAACTTAAATACTTGCATCATATGATAATGTAATTATCACAACGTTTGTTGATATGTTTACTTAAAGAGCTATTGCGAAATAGTTCAATATGAAAAGAAGGATAATAAACTTGATTTAACTCTCTCACTCATTTTTCCTTTCATTTTCTTTTCTTTTCTTTATTTTATATGTACTAGCAAATATATGCACCCTACGGGTGCAAGTATTTAAGTTTTAATGGAATAAAATTAACTTAAATTCTGGATTTCTCCACAGATTGAAAGAAGAACAAACATAGAAAATATACTCTATAATAAAACATAATATATCACATCGCTATGTAGAATTAACGTTTCAGTCTTCAACTAAATATTTTCCTTCTGGATTTGTTGTCTTTTGTAATAAATACACACGCACACGCACAAAACACACACACACACACACACACACACACACACACACACACACATATATATATATATATATATATATATATATATATATATATATATTCTTGAGGCAATATGCATAAAAATTAAAAGACCTAACATTAGTAAGATAGCATTCAACGTCGGTCATAATATATTAGTTATCTTTAATAACTAATGCACTAATCACGCCACCCTCCAAAATAATAGACTCTTCTAATTTAAAAACAAAATAGATAAAAGAACTAAAACAGAACAAACACTAAATCATATACACCCCTGATGACGACTGAAGAAGTAGTCGAAAGCGCTCGGGCAGAGAGTATGGGAAGAATCCTATTTCAACTGGATCAGAAAGATCGCCAAAAAGACTGGAAAAAATACAAATCCAAAAAAGGAAAAAGAAATGTTCTGTTTAATGACACCTGGCTACAAAATATCTTGCTGCCAAAATATACAACACACTCATATATATATATATATATATATATATATATATATATATATATATATATATATATATATATATATATAAAATGAATAGTGAATGAAAAAATGAGAAAAGTATTTGCATGGAAAGGTGCTCAATGCTAATAAAGCAGAGCAGATTTATAATCAATGGTAAT
>CM042174.1:50029420-50034977 GCA_023376005.1 Doryteuthis pealeii | reverse complement strand
GAAACGGGTGCTCACATTCCCAAATCTCCAGACTGGGACCTCACCATCAGATAGTTTAACGTCATTCCCAGGATATGTAGACCCTCAGTCACTGCCTTCTAGCACCATATGATTAAAAGGGATTGGGGCTTGCCATAAGAGCAATAGAGTTGGAAAAATCATATAGGTGCTAGGGCTTGACATGACCAGCCGATTGATCGGAGGGGGCCTCTCCGACCGCCCGTCTAGCCCAAGATAGGGCCAATGTGGAGTATTGCATGTCATGAACTGCTCATCCACCTGGGGTTCTATCCTTAAGCATCACGGTCGCCACCCACGGCCAACAGGTGGCCCATTGGGGAGTCTTACCCCTCTGCAGAGGTCAGTCGTGCATTCTGACGCCCACCGACAGGGCGGTAGAAAGTTTGGCTATAAATAAAATAATTTTGTCTCAGATTTGGTTTATTTTTAATTGATTAAAATTAACGCGAAAAAAAGTTTTCTAGGTGTAATATGTCCATATTTTGTCAAGGGTAGTAATAGTCAAAAATTTTTAATAACTAACAGAGCGACCGGTGTTGCCCGGGATGTAAAAGTGAAAACGAAAATAAATGAAGAAAGAGAAGCAGTGGATATTGGGTTTTCTAGCTATGAATAAAGCCAACTTTTAATTCAATACTGGCAATAGAGACCCTTGAAATGACCCCTGAAAGGCCTAAGCACCCCTTCATCTACTACGCTGGGTAAATTACACCCTCTAAAAACAAACTAGCAAACCTTGGTGTTATTTGCATAGCCAATAGTTGTGTCTATATTTGGAACGTGAGAGGAAGCGTGTGGTGTAATGGTTAAAGTCATCGGGAATTGGACTCGTCGCTCCGAGTTCAAATCCTGGACGTGGTAATTGCATTTCCCTTAGCGCTAATACCCTTGGGAAGGTATGAATCCTACTCTCCCTCCAGCTATGGGTAAATAGTAGGGCAGACTGGGCTCTTTAACTTTGGTTAGGCAACCGGTCTAGGAGAAGGAAAACTCTGAATTCAAACCTGTTAAACCCCGCTTAAGAAATTGACCTTGTGTCGCATCCTGCTCATGCGGAGGGAATGGTAGATATATATATATTTCGGAACGTGCCACGTGATATTTATTCCTTGTTTCCATAGCAACGCTGAAATGTCAATAAAGGAAAAATTGATATCTTCTTTTTCATTGTTTGTAAATATCATGGATTTATCAAACACGGGATATCACCGGCGAAGATATGAAAATAAAAAAGGTTTTGTATAAATAGGCTTTATAGTATAATGTCAGGATAGGTGTAGAACCTAAAAATATTATGATTATATATACTAGCAAATATATAAACCTCCGCCGGGTGCAAGTATTTAAGTTTTAATGTAATAAATATCATACTAAATTAGAAAGGCTAATGAAACTAAATAAGAATGCAGATAAAAAGAGTTGAAATAGAGGGAAGTATAATAAAAAAAATAGAACAACTGAAACTTCCTCTTCCATCACTCCCGTCTTTTATTGCTAAATTTTCCTAAGTTAACTATTTAGTTAAATTAAAAAGTAAAGAATAAAATGACAGTTATTTTTTCCTTGTTAATGGATTTCTTTAAGATTTATTGAATATATTTTTGCTCATATTCATTAAGATAAAACCAAATAATCAAGAAATGAATAATACTAAGCATATATTTATCATCGATATGCAAATTAGAGAATGAAAACGAGAGAGAGAGAATGAACGAGAAAGAGAGAAGAGAGAGAGAGAGAGAGAGAGAGAGAGAGAGAGAACAATGAAATTTACTCTTCCATCACTCCCATCTTTCATTGCTAAAGTTCCTAATTTAACAATTTAGTTAATAATAAAATTACTGGTATTTCTTCTTGTAATGGATTTCTTTTAAGATTTATCCCCGAATTTTTGTTCATGTTCATTAAGATAAAAACAAATAATTAGAAATCAATAATACTAAGCACATATTTATTACTAAAATAACTAAAGCAATTGTGGATTGAATAGTAATATAGTTTGTTTACAGACAAACAAACACAGAATCTCTATTATAATAAGATAATTATATGTATGTATTTTAATTTAAAGGGCCGGGTTAGCTCAGTCGGTAGAGCGTTCGGCTAGAAACCGCAAGGTTCCTAATTCGATACTGGCCCTCGTCAACTCAGCGTATGAGTAGCACAGGGATCTGTGCGGTAAACTAAGGAGCTGATGGTAAGTGTGGCGCTCCACCTCAGATGCAAAAACAATCTCCTTGTTCTATCGCTAGTGAAAAGGGGATAGACTCCCTCGCTGATTGGTTGATACCGACTTTAGGCCGCCCCGACGACTTTACTTTTACTTATATGTATGGAAGCGTGGTGTATTGGTTAGAGTCGAAGGTTATGTCGACCCGAGTACAAATGCTGGACGAGGCTGTTTACATTTCACATAGCACTAAAACCTTAGGAAAGGCCTGAATCCAAGTATTCTCCTCCAGCCATGGGGGAATAGTAGAGCAGACTGGACACTTTAATCTTCGTTAGGCAAATAGTCTGGAGAATTAAAACTCCGAATTCATAAATTGACCGTGTGTCACATCCTGCTCGTGCGGAGGGGTTGGTATATATATGTATGTATTTATGAGATGAGAATTGATATGAAGAATAATTTTGATATTTTGAACTGTTGTCCTCATCTTTATTTTGTATAAACAACGTTCAGGCCACAGTCCTGAAATCAATTGCATATTGAACTTTCTGAAATGAAGACCTACAGGAGGAGGATTACAAGGGATACAACAGACTTTGTGCCACAAGGAGTATCTACTGAAACTAAAAATCTTTTGTACCTAGGATTTCAAAGAATACAACAGACTTTCTGCTACAACTTTTCTACTTCGGATTTACCAACAGGGGAACTATACACCTAAAATAGTGACCAGAATTTTAACAAATAGTAACACTAATGTTATTCTACAAGGTTGACTTTGGCATTAGATTACTCGCGTACGTTGGTATTTTGGGATTACTCTTGTATTTCAATTTTTTTTATTTTTCATAACCGTCAGCACTTTATTTAAAAAAAAAGAAGAAATAAAAATTGAAATGGGCTTTGTTTTGGTAGAATATACTCGACGGAACGGTGAGGTTTAATGAAAAACTTGTTGCTTTGTGTGGCCTCCCCTTCCTGATGCATCTGCGTGAACCTTCTGGCTATGTTTAGATGTTTCTTTTATGTTACCTTAAAATAAGTCATCTTCAGACAATTTCCCAAGAATTCAAGGTGAAATTAACTTTTCGTTTTGCCCCATTAGACGCAAATTTGATTTAATTAAACACTAATCCATCATGCCTTGATGATCTGTTTCAAGCCCAAACTTACAGCCGAGCTCGACTATATTAAGACCACTTTGTTGAAAAATAGATATACCGAAAACATAATCACCACTACATTTATATACAAGTGTGCACGCAGGATTTTCAATGCACAAACAAGAAATTCAAAAAAAGAAAAGTTTTCATATCTAATTAAAATTAATAATTTTTTTTGTTGGATGAAAAATTAATTTGGAAAAAGTTGATTATAGTTTTTTTTATGAATACCACTTTTTAATAATCCCTTTTTAATAAAAAGCAAATTTATTTAAAGAAAGAAATTAAAAATGAAAACTCCTAAAGATTTTTTTTTCATTTTCTCAGGAGATAGAAAAGAAAATATGTTGAGAAGCACAAGTTTTTAAAAAATTATTTTTTTCTTTATTGGCTAAATTGTTTGATTATATATATATATATATATATATATATATATATATATATATATATATATATTAGTAGTTTTTCCTAGTACTGGAGAATTGAAAATAAAGTGATCAATTACAGGTGAAAGAGCTGTATTATTTATTATAATGTACAATGCATTTAAAGTGCAATTGTTACCATTGGTTTCAAAGCAGCGTGTTAGCCACTTATCATCAAGGCAATGCACCCACATTAAGAGATGCAGTCTTTTCCCCATTGCTGACCATAATACACTTCCATTTTGTTTTTGCCCCTCTCACCATTTTTTCTTAACATGAAGAAGGAAAGAGGGAAGGAAAAAAATTAGGATTTTCAAAAATCATTCCTACAATCCTAAACTTGGACATGAGAAGTGTCCTGTGTATCTAAATTTACCGCGGATTGGCAACCTGAGTTACAACTACTTGAACGCATCAAACGATTTGTCCACCATTTGCTTCAATTCTGTTAACTTGCGAGTTTCTCTGAATATTTGAGATGAGGCTTGATGATTAGTATTATCTGCATTATTCGGACTATTGTCCTCATCTTTATTGTTATTCGTACAACGTTTCGGCCGATATGCCTCCGGCCTTCTTCAGGTATTTTCTTGTCGGATTCGGGAACCTTCTCGGACTCGGAACCTTCTTGTCGTAGTCGGGAACCTTCATGGAACTTTGAACCTAACCCTTTATTCAATCCACGGGGTATCCTGTTCTCATTCCGCTAACCATATCTGGAGTAGTGTTGAGAATTTCTAGATATAAGGTGTGGTGCTACTTATAGACTATGCCAGAATCATGTGATCTAACTCTTGGCCAATCACTTGCAGTACTCTGAGGTTGATACAATACTTAACCCCAACCCTACTGGCCATAATTACATTGGCATTCTTTGACGACGGACATTTACGAGAGATTGTCATGGCTATCCGTGCTGCATGCGCCACATGATGATGATGATGATGATGATAGAGATTGTGTGTTTTTTCTGTCTGTAACCAAAACTATATCACAACTCAACTCACAGTTCCTTTTTGTTATTTACGTCACATTCTCCATGATTTTATTTTTATCTAATCTAATCTAATCATTAATAAAATTGTTTTATATAATTAATACTGTTGACCTTATCTACATACTCATAACATTCAATTGTATTTATATATACAAAATAAAGGTTTAAAGTGTGACGGGTAGGCTAATTTGCATATTGATATTACAAAATTGATTTTAATAAATATGTGTTTGGTATTATTGATTTCTAATCATTTGATTTCATCTTGATGAATATGAGCAAAACACTCGGAATAAATATTAAAAGAAATCGATTAACAAAAAAAAAAAAAAATAACCGTAATTTTATTCTTCCTAAATAATTAGATAGTTAAATTAGGAAAATTTAGCAATGAAAAGACGAGAGTGATGGAAAAGTAAGTTTCAGCTGTGCTATTTTTCGATTATACGCCCTCTGTTTCAGATCTTTTTATCTGCATTCTTATTTAGTTTCATTGGCCTTTCTCATTTAATACAATATTTTATCACCGTAAACTTAAATACTTGCACCCACAGGGTGCATATATTTGCTAGTACATCTATATATATATAAATGGCAGTTGTGTGTATGTGTATGTCCGGGAGAAACTTCGAAAATAAAAGAAATATCGACAAATTAAATATATAGACACATAAAATATCACCAGGGCTTGGTTTTCTATACGTATATAAAGGGCAGTTGTTTGTATATGTATGTCCGGAGAAAACTTCGAAAATAAAAACAATTAACGCCAAAGTAA
>CM042174.1:50009420-50024420 GCA_023376005.1 Doryteuthis pealeii | reverse complement strand
CCTCGTGTAAAAGTCGATTAACTTTCACAGACAAAAATGCGAAAGAAAAACAAATATATCTTTACTTATACTAGAAGCAGCCACCCGGCATCGCCAGGGTAGAGAGGGGATTTTTTTTAGTTAGTCCCGCAGATCCATTATTACTCAATCATGAGTTGGATCCTCATCGGATGCCCCATTAAAATCCCCATATAAAAAAAAAACCTTGCATTGATCCAGCCACTCTGAAAAGAAATGTTAATGTCTACTATTCAAAATATCAAATGCAAAAAAATATTTCATTCTGTTATCATTTCAATTTTATTTTTTAATCCTTTTCACAAATATAAACCAAATCTTTATTACTTTTGCTCAAAAACCAAGCTCTGCTGATATTTAATGTGTATATATATTTACTTTGGCGTTAATTGTTTTTATTTTCGAAGTTTTCTCCGGACATACATATACAAACAACTGCCCTTTATATACGTATAGAAAACCAAGCCCTGGTGATATTTTATGTGTCTATATATTTAATTTGTCGATATTTCTTTTATTTTCGAAGTTTCTCCCGGACATACACATACACACAACTGCCATTTATATATATATAGATGTACTAGCAAATATATGCACCCTGTGGGTGCAAGTATTTAAGTTTACGGTGATAAAATATTGTATTAAATGAGAAAGGCCAATGAAACTAAATAAGAATGCAGATAAAAAGATCTGAAACAGAGGGGCGTATAATCGAAAAATAGCACAGCTGAAACTTACTTTTCCATCACTCTCGTCTTTCATTGCTAAATTTTCCTAATTTAACTATCTAATTATTTAGGAAGAATAAAATTACGGTTATTTTTTTTTTTTTTTTGTTAATCGATTTCTTTTAATATTTATTCCCGAGTGTTTTGCTCATATTCATCAAGATGAAATCAAATGATTAGAAATCAATAATACCAAACACATATTTATTAAAATCAATTTTGTAATATCAATATGCAAATTAGCCTACCCGTCACACTTTAAACCTTTATTTTGTTGTATATATAAATACAATTGAATGTTATGAGTATGTAGATAAGGTCAACAGTATTAATTATATAAAACAATTTTATTAATGATTAGATTAGATTAGATAAAAATAAAATCATGGAGAATGTGACGTAAATAACAAAAGGAACTGTGAGTTGAGTTGTGATATAGTTTTGGTTACAGACAGAAAAACACACAATCTCTATCATCATCATCATCATCATCATGTGGCGCATGCAGCACGGATAGCCATGACAATCTCTCGTAAATGTCCGTCGTCAAAGAATGCCAATGTAATTATGGCCAGTAGGGTTGGGGTTAAGTATTGTATCAACCTCAGAGTACTGCAAGTGATTGGCCAAGAGTTAGATCACATGATTCTGGCATAGTCTATAAGTAGCACACACCTTATATCTAGAAATTCTCAACACTACTCCAGATATGGTTAGCGGAATGAGAACAGGATACCCCGTGGATTGAATAAAGGGTTAGGTTCAAAGTTCCATGAAGGTTCCCGACTACGACAAGAAGGTTCCCGAGTCCGAGAAGGTTCCCGAATCCGACAAGAAATACCTGAAGAAGGCCGGAGGGCATATCGGCCGAAACGTTGTACGAATAACAATAAAGATGAGGACAATAGTCCGAATAATGCAGATAATACTAATCATCAAGCCTCATCTCAAATATTCAGAGAAACTCGCAAGTTAACAGAATTGAAGCAATGGTGGACAAATCGTTTGATGCGTTCAAGTAGTTGTAACTCAGGTTGCCAATCCGCGGTAAATTTAGATACACAGGACACTTCTCATGTCCAAGTTTAGGATTGTAGGAATGATTTTTGAAAATCCTAATTTTTTCCTTCCCTCTTTCCTTCTTCATGTTAAGAAAAAATGGTGAGAGGGGCAAAAACAAAATGGAAGTGTATTATGGTCAGCAATGGGGAAAAGACTGCATCTCTTAATGTGGGTGCATTGCCTTGATGATAAGTGGCTAACACGCTGCTTTGAAACCAATGGTAACAATTGCACTTTAAATGCATTGTACATTATAATAAATAAATACAGCTCTTTCACCTGTAATTGATCACTTTATTTTCAATTCTCCAGTACTAGGAAAAACTACTAATATATATATATATATATATATATATATATATATATATATATATATATATATAATCAAACAATTTAGCCAATAAAGAAAAAAATAATTTTTTAAAAACTTGTGCTTCTCAACATATTTTCTTTTCTATCTCCTGAGAAAATGAAAAACAAAATCTTTAGGAGTTTTCATTTTTAATTTCTTTCTTTAAATAAATTTGCTTTTTTATTAAAAAGGGGATTATTAAAAAGTGGTATTCATAAAAAACTATAATCAACTTTTTCCAAATTAATTTTTCATCCAACAAAAAAATTATTAATTTTAATTAGATATGAAAACTTTTTCTTTTTTTGAATTTCTTGTTTGTGCATTGAAAATCCTGCGTGCACACTTGTATATAAATGTAGTGGTGATTATGTTTTCGGTATATCTATTTTTCAACAAAGTGGTCTTAATATAGTCGAGCTCGGCTGTAAGTTTGGGCTTGAAACAGATCATCAAGGCATGATGGATTAGTGTTTTAATTAAATCAAATTTGCGTCTAATGGGGGCAAAACGAAAAGTTAATTTCACCTTGAATTCTTGGGAAATTGTCTGAAGATGACTTATTTTAAGGTAACATAAAAGAAACATCTAAACATAGCCAGAAGGTTCACGCAGATGCATCAGGAAGGGGAGGCCACACAAAGCAACAAGTTTTTCATTAAACCTCACCGTTCCGTCGAGTATATTCTACCAAAACAAAGCCCATTTCAATTTTTTATTTCTTCTTTTTTTTTTAATAAAGTGCTGACGGTTATGAAAAATAAAAAAATTGAAATACAAGAGTAATCCCAAAATACCAACGTACGCGAGTAATCTAATGCCAAAGTCAACCTTGTAGAATAACATTAGTGTTACTATTTGTTAAAATTCTGGTCACTATTTTAGGTGTATAGTTCCCCTGTTGGTAAATCCGAAGTAGAAAAGTTGTAGCAGAAAGTCTGTTGTATTCTTTGAAATCCTAGGTACAAAAGATTTTAGTTTCAGTAGATACTCCTTGTGGCACAAAGTCTGTTGTATCCCTTGTAATCCTCCTCCTGTAGGTCTTCATTTCAGAAAGTTCAATATGCAATTGATTTCAGGACTGTGGCCTGAACGTTGTTTATACAAAATAAAGATGAGGACAACAGTTCAAAATATCAAAATTATTCTTCATATCAATTCTCATCTCATAAATACATACATATATATACCAACCCCTCCGCACGAGCAGGATGTGACACACGGTCAATTTATGAATTCGGAGTTTTAATTCTCCTAGACTATTTGCCTAACGAAGATTAAAGTGTCCAGTCTGCTCTACTATTCCCCATGGCTGGAGGAGAATACTTGGATTCAGGCCTTTCCTAAGGTTTTAGTGCTATGTGAAATGTAAACAGCCTCGTCCAGCATTTGTACTCGGGTCGACATAACCTTCGACTCTAACCAATACACCACGCTTCCATACATATAAGTAAAAGTAAAGTCGTCGGGGCGGCCTAAAGTCGGTATCAACCAATCAGCGAGGGAGTCTATCCCCTTTTCACTAGCGATAGAACAAGGAGATTGTTTTTGCATCTGAGGTGGAGCGCCACACTTACCATCAGCTCCTTAGTTTACCGCACAGATCCCTGTGCTACTCATACGCTGAGTTGACGAGGGCCAGTATCGAATTAGGAACCTTGCGGTTTCTAGCCGAACGCTCTACCGACTGAGCTAACCCGGCCCTTTAAATTAAAATACATACATATAATTATCTTATTATAATAGAGATTCTGTGTTTGTTTGTCTGTAAACGAAACTATATTACTATTCAATCCACAATTGCTTTAGTTATTTTAGTAATAAATATGTGCTTAGTATTATTGATTTCTAATTATTTGTTTTTATCTTAATGAACATGAACAAAAATCTCGGGGATAAATCTTAAAAGAAATCCATTACAAGAAGAAATACCAGTAATTTTATTATTAACTAAATTGTTAAATTAGGAAACTTTAGCAATGAAAGATGGGAGAGATGGAAGAGTAAATTTCATTTGTTCTCTCTCTCTCTCTCTCTCTCTCTCTCTCTCTCTCTCTCTTTCTCGTTTTCATTCTCTCTCTCTCGTTTTCATTCTCTAATTTGCATATCGATATTGATAAATATATGCTTAGTATTATTCATTTCTGATTATTTGGTTTTATCTTAATGAATATGAGCAAAAATATATTCAATAAATCTTAACAGAAATCCATTAACAAGGAAAAAATAACTGTCATTTTATTCTTTACTTGTTAATTTAACTAAATAGTTAACTTAGGAAAATTTAGCAATAAAAGACGGGAGTGATGGAAGAGGAAGTTTCAGTTGTTCTATTTTTTTTTATATACTTCCCTCTATTTCAAATCTTTTTATCTGCATTCTTATTTAGTTTCATTAGCCTTTCTAATTTAGTATGATATTTTATTACATTAAAACTTAAATACTTGCACCCGGCGGAGGGTGTATATATTTGCTTGTATATATAATCATAATATTTTTAGGTTTTACACCTATCCGGACATTATACTATAAAGCCTGTTTATACAAAACCTTTTTTATTTGCATATCTTCGCCGGTGATATCCCGTGTTTGATAAATCCATGATATTTACAAACAATGAAAAAGAAGATATCAATTTTTCCTTTATTGACATTTCAGCGTTGCTATGGAAACAAGGAATAAATATCACGTGGCACGTTCCGAAATATATATATATATATCTACCATTCCCTCCGCATGAGCAGGATGCGACACAAGGTCAATTTCTTAAGCGGGGTTTAACAGGTTTGAATTCAGAGTTTTCCTTCTCCTAGACCGGTTGCCTAACCAAAGTTAAAGAGCCCAGTCTGCCCTACTATTTACCCATAGCTGGAGGGAGAGTAGGATTCATACCTGTCCCAAGGGTATTAGCGCTAAGGGAAATGCAATTACCACGTCCAGGATTTGAACTCGGAGCGACGAGTCCAATTCCCATGACTTTAACCATTACACCACACGCTTCCTCCTCACGTTCCAAAATATAGACACAACTATTGGCTATGCAAATAACACCAAGGTTTGCTAGTTTGTTTTTAGAGGGTGTAATTTACCCATCGTAGTAGATGAAGGGGTTGCTTAGTGCCCTTTCCAGGGGTCATTTCAAGGGTCTCTATTGCCAGTATTGAATTAAAAGTTGGCTTTATTCATAGCTAGAAAACCCAATATCCACTGCTTTCCTCTTTCTTCATTTATTTTCGTTTTCACTTTTTACATCCCGGGCAACACCGGTCAGCTCTGTTAGTTATTAAAAATTTTGACTATTACTACCCTTGACAAAATATGGACATATTACACCTAGAAAACTTTTTTTCGCGTTAATTTTAATCAATTAAAAATAAACCAAATCTGAGACAAAATTATTTTATTTTATAGCCAAACTTTCTACCGCCCTGTCGGTGGGGCGTCAGAATGCACCGACTGACCTCTGCAGAGGGGTAAGACTCCCCCAATGGGGCCACCTGTTGGCCGTGGGTGGCGACCCGTGATGCTTAAGGATAGAACCCAGGTGGATGAGCAGTTCATGACATGCAATACTCCACATTGGCCCTATCTTGGGCTAGACGGGCGGTCGGAGAGGCCCCCTCCGATCAATCGGCTGGTCATGTCAAGCCCTAGCACCTATATGATTTTTCCCAACTCTATTGCTCTTATGGCAAGCCCCAATCCCTTTTAATCATATGGGTGCTAGAAGGCAGTGACTGAGGGTCTACATATCCTGGGAATGACGTTAAACTATCTGATGGTGAGGTCCCAGTTCTGGAGATTTGGGGAATGTGGAGCACCCGTTCATCACCATTGCTCCCTGGTCCACTCTGACCCGGAGTGGTAGTACCTGTTAGGGTCCCATCTATGGGTTAAATAGAAAAACACGAGTTTATAAACAAAATTGTATTATCAATTAAGAATTGATTTATTTCAAAACTTTATCGGCATTAAATAACCCACTGAGGTTGATATGCCGTAAAACAAAATCAAACCAAACCAAACTTTCTAGTTTCATAGAACTTACATCAATTTAATCATTTTGCCTTTAATCATTTTTAAAAATTCAAAATTGAAATTTTTCAACTTAAGGTAAAGGAAAAAAAATTGAATCTCTTAATTATGAAGTAAAGATTATTAATTTGTCAAAATTTAGCAGTTAAGTTTAAATAAAAATAGATTCTGAAAAAAAAAAAAAAAATTTAAATAAATAAAAAAAACAACAAAAAACCCCCAAGCAAAACACATGAAATTTTTAAAGATTACGTTTAATCCATTAAAAATAAACAAAGTACATATCTGAGACAAAACTTATTTGACCCAAAAGTAAAAGAAGCAAATTATGCATAAAGAGAGGGTAATTTATGAGGAAGTGCGTCCCGGTCTCCTGCCTCAGAAATTGCTACCCGGTGACTATTAAAATAACGTCCCCAGCTATGTCGGTGTTACTTGAAAGAAAACAACCAATTTAGGGCGTTAAATGTATTTTAGAGGGGGGGGTCTCTTTTGGCGTAATTCTTATTTATTTATCGTAATTTGTCGTAATTCTTGTTCATTTATAGAAATTTGTCGTAATTCTTGTTTATTTATCGTAATTTGTCATAATTCTTGTTTAGATATGAAGATGGATATATAGTTTGGAATAGACTGAGATAGATAAACAAAATAATATAGATAGATATGAACAAATGGAGATAGATAGATATTTTCTACAAGTAAATGTATTTGAGGGGTGTCACTTCTTTTTTGTCGTAATTCTTGTTTATTTAAACTAAAAACAAGACATTAAACAAACATGAATAAAAGAAAATCTGAGACGACATAGCTGGGGACGTTATTTTGATAGTCACCGGGTAGCAATTTCTGAGGCAGGAGACCGGGACGCACTTCCTCATAAATTACCAAAGAGAGATATGAGGGGATAGGCGTTTAAAGATATTAGTATTAGGTGGGATCGTTGAGTGTTCAGTTCTGGAAATCTTGATAGTGTAGCCCTTCATTGGGATTATTTTTTAAACACACACATACACACACACACACACACACACACACACACACATATATATATGATTTTTTTTATGTTTGTTTATTTTTTTTAGAAGAATTGCTAAATAAAGTATATATATTAAATATTTTATCGTGCTGTATCGTGGCTGAAATAGTATAGTGTCTGACTATTTTGCTGAAGTCCCGGTTTCGATTTCTGTCGGAGGGAAATCGTTAGTATATATCGCTGATGAGACTTAATAAAGTTGAAACAGTCTGTACGATATTCTACACGCCGAGTAATTCTTTCTGAAATTCACTTGTCATTGTTATCTTCTATAATTATCGAATTTAGGTGATATGCGCATTGTAATTGCCTACAAGCAAAAAAATAAAATATTTAATATATATATATATATATATATATATATTTACCAACCTCTCCGCACGAGCAGGATGTGACACAAGGTCAATTTCTTAAGCGGAGTTTAACAGGTTTGAATTCAGAGTTTTCCTTCTCCTAGACCGGTTACCTAACCAAGGTTAAAGAGCCCAATCTGCCCTACTATTTATCCATAGCTGGAGGAAGAGTCGGATTCATACCTTTCCCAAGGGTATTAGCGCTAAGTGAAATGCAATTACCACATCCAGGATTTGAACTCGGGGTGACGAGTCCATTTCCCATGACTTTAACCATTATACCACGCGCTTCCCACCTATTCCTAGGTCCTTTTTAACTTGGAAGGATAATACTGTTAAGCTGAAATAGTTGATTCGTTGATTGGATCTTATGGCATGTCAACAATTGTTGGGTCATTTTATACCAAAGAACTTATGTTTTATTCATTCTTGAGCAATAGAAATGAGTCGAAAATGGTGAATCGGATATAAGATAATTCCACGAGATACATCTTCAAAAATTACACCACTAATGGGAGCTCAAGTGCCAACTTTTGTCTAACGCTCTGGCAGTTTTTGGCATTAAATAACCCACAGGGTTATTATACCATTAAACAAACAAATCCGAACTAAACAAAGCTTAATGAAGTTAATGAAAAACTTGAAATATAGAAACTTTTATCAAAATGACTAGTTCTGGCATTAAATGACCCAAAAAGGTTGATATGCCGCAAAACAAACAAGCTAAACCAAACCTAGGATTATTATTATTAGTTACTTGAAACCATTTAACTGTGTGCTAATTATTTGTATTGAATAGTTAACTGTTGTTAAGTAAGGATTATTATTATTAATTACTTGAAACCATATAACTTTGTGCAAATTATCTGTATTAAAAATAGTTACTAAAAACTAAAATTCTTAACTAAAGATTATTATTAGTTACTTGAAACCATATAACTGTGTGCAAATTATTTGTATTTAGAATAGGATTATTATCAGTCACTTGAAACCATATAACTATGCGTAACCAGTAATAATTCAATATTTTTTCCAAAAATTGTAATAGAATCGATACTGTTAAATATTCTTTTCGGTGATTCTTGTATTTATTATATTAAATTGAAATCTTTTTTTTTCCTTTTCCATTACTGAAATAAATGTTTTATTGAATAACTTCCATATTGAATGTAACTGATGAATTATTGAAGAGAAACAAGTCAATGATATTCGGCAGCAGATTATGTTAAAATAAAAATCATGTTATCGAGAAATGGGTGTGCTCATAAATATTCATGAATGTCCTTCTAGGAAAAGAGACGAACAAAAACAATAACTGTCAGTAACTGTCGCGCCTGCAATTCGAATTGCACTTACACTCCAAACGAACTACACACACACACACACACACACTGAGAGAGAGAGAGAGAGAGAGAGAGAGAAGAGAGAGAGAGAGAGAGAGAGAGAGAGAGAGAGAGAGAAACGCACGCACACACACACACATATATATATATGTGTAATAAAGTTAAACCTAATGAGTCATATATACCTACTAACAGTTTCGCTTAGTAACTCATCAGGGCAGAATCTGGCCCTGATGAGCTACTAAGCGAAACTGTTAGTAGGTATATATGACTTATTAGGTTTAACTTTATTATTTGCTCTACGTAGATATTGAGTACTCTTTACTTTTTAGCTTTAGAAAGTCCTAGCGGTTTATATATATATATATATATAAATGTGACATTGAGTAAAAAAACTCCAACAAACACCATAGGATCTTGCTCGACAGCCTGATGATTGCTATTTAGCATGAAACCGTGGTCGCTGTTAATAATGAACATTGATCTGTGAAAACATTGTAAAATAAATAAATATTAGCTCTTACAATTTGTGATTGAGCACTGTATTTTCTTTGTTTCATCACAAAAAAAATGTTGTTTTTACATATACCTATATATATATATATATATATATATATATATATATATATATATATATATAAAAGTTGTCCGTATGTATGTATGTATTTATGTCCGAAGGAAACTACGAAAATAAAATCATTGAAATAAATTTGAAATCATTGAAATAATTTTGAAATAAATATGAAGTAAATTTGAAGTAAATATGTATATACATTCACTATCACCAGAACTTGCTTTATGTGCAAAAATAATGAAGATTTTATTTATATCTGGGAAGATATTTAAAAATTAAAATATGAATTTTTTTCATTCTTTTTTTCTTTTTATAATTGAGAGTTACAAAGTCAGTAATACAAAGTGCTTTAAAAAAATTGAGTTTGAAAAAAATGAATACCGACCAAGAATTGATGAAACTAAATCATCTTCGGCATAAAATAACCAACTAAGAGTTGACATGCCGTAAAATTCACCCAACTAACCAAGATGTTCTGTTCTAACTACCTATCGACGCCATAATAATTCTGGACTCACGAAGACCCATTTGGAATTATTACTACTTGCAGGAATTGTGGATAAATTATTACACCGTTTGATAAGTTTATTTAAGAGCTATTACATTTATTTCACTATATAAAGAGTATATTAATCTTGATTACTTAGACCTGTGGATGTACCACAGTATGATAATTTAATCATTACACCGCTTGATACGTTTATGTAAGAGCTATTGCTATTATTTCACTATATAAAGAATATAATAATATTGACCACCGGGAACTGTAAATGTACCACAGTATGATAATTTAAATATTACAATGTTTGATATGTTTATTTAAGAGCTATTGCCAAATATTTCAACTATATAAAGAGTATACTACTCTTAACTACCGGGAACTGTAGATGTACCACAGTAGGATATTTTAATTATTACGACGTTTGATATGTTTATTTAAGGGCTATTGCTATTATTTCACTATATAAATAGTATAATAATCTTGACTAGCGGAACCTGTAGATGTACCACAGTCTGATAATTTAATTATTACAACGTTTGATATGTTTATTTAAGAGCTATTACGAAATAGTTCAATATATAAAGAATATCATAATCTTGACTACCGGGAACTGTAAATGTACCACAGTATGATAATTTAAATATTACAACGTTTGATATATTTATCTAAGAGCTATTGCAATTATTTCACTATATAAAGAGTATAATAATCTTGATTACTTGGACCTGTGGATGTACTACAGTATGATAAATTAATTATTACAACGTTTGATATGTTTATTTAAGAGCTATTACAAATAGTTCAATATGAGTATAATCTTGACTTAAAACTATCTCACTCATTTTTCTTTCTTTCCTTCTTTAGATCGTTTTAGTATATTCGGTTGAAACAGGTTAGCATTATCAGTTCCGCGCGCTTTCTCACTCTCTTTTCTTTCGCCTACTCTTTCTTTCTTTCTTTCTTTCTTTCTTTCTTATTTTTTCTCTGTAGCATATCGTTTTTCTTCTCTTTCTTTCTTTATGATAAACACGGAATGGTCCATTAGCTAGCTGAGGCGACAACACTCATAAGAAATAAGAATTCGGCGGATAAGCAACGCCAGATATCAGGATTTATAGTTTTGCATTTCGTTTTGGATGATTTGGACGGCTTCCAAAGATGATAGTGCTCGTACAATTAAGGAACACTCGTACTGATATATAGATTAGAATAATTAGGAATTCGGCGGATAAGCACACCAGATAATCAGGATTTACATTTTTTGTATTTCGTCAATTTGGAACGTCTCATTTTTAACCAGATGGTGTTGCAAAATGATAACGGTCGGAAGATTAAGGAACAAGAGCATCAATATATAGATTAAGGTGGCATCGCCTCGTTTTTACCCAGAGGGTGTTGCAAGATGATAACGGTCAGAAGATTAAGGAACACGAGTATAAATATATAGATTGGATCTTTCGCCGGAGCGTTTGGCGAAAGAAATCTCTACAAGCGCACAATCAAAGTAGCAGCGACAGCAGCACCAGTTTACCATATTTGGAATCGCTTTCTTGTATTGATTTCTTCAGCTGAAGAGATTGCAGACTTTTTGGTTTTTAGAGAATGGTTATCTGTTGGTTCTGTTCGATTGAGAGGCGTGAAAATCTAATGGCTGCTGCGAAAAGAAAGAAGGAAAGGTGCAAAAGAAGAGAGAGAGAAGGGGAATGAATAAAGAGGGATAGAGATAAGTTTGTGTGTGTGTGTGTGTGTGTGTGGAGAGAGAAAGAGAAAGAGATAGAGAGAGAGAGAAAGAGAGAGAGAGAGAGAGAAGGGGAATGAATAAAGAGGGATAGGTATAAGTTTGTGTGTGTGTGTGTGTGTGTGTGGAGAGAGAAAAGAGAAAGAGATAGAGAGAGAGAGAGAGAGAGAGAGAGAGAGAAAGGGAATGAATAAAGAGGGATAGGTATGAGTTTGTGTGTGTGTGTGTGTGTGTGTGGAGAGAGAAAGAGAAAGAGATAGAGAGAGAGAGAAAGAGAGAGAGAGAGAGAAGGGGAATGAATAAAGAGGGATAGGTATAAGTTTGTGTGTGTGTGTGTGTGTGTGTGTGGAGAGAGAAAGAGAAAGAGATAGAGAGAGAGAGAAAGAGAGAGAGAGAGAGAAGGGGAATGAATAAAGAGGGATAGGTATGAGTTTGTGTGTCTAAGAATAAATATAAAGAGAGAGAGAGAGATGGGGGGGAGAGAGACAGACAGACAGACAGAGAGAGCATGGAGAGAAATAGAAAGGAAGAAAGGTGAATAAAGAGGGATACATATAAGTTTGTGTTTGTGTGTGTGTATGTGTGTAGAGAGAGAAAGAGAGAGAGAGAGAGAGAGAGAGAGAGAGAGAGAGAGAGAGACGTGGAATGAATAAAGAGGGATAGATATAAGTTTGTGGGGGGAGAGAGAGAGAAAGAGAGACAGAGACAGAAGGAGAGAGAGAGAAAGAGAGAGAGAGGGGGCAATAAAACAGACAAAAGTGTAATTGAAGAGAGATAGATAGAGAGAGAAAAAGCATACTGAAACAATAGAGAGGGGTTGAATAAAGAGAGAGAGAGAAGAGAGAGAGGGGGATGAATAAAGGGGATAGGGATAAGTTTGTGTGTGTGTGTGTGAGGAGAAAGAGAGAGAGAGAGAGAGAGAGAGAGAGAGAGAGAGAGAAAAGAAAAAAGAGAATAAAGAGGGATAAGTATAAGTTTGTGTGTGTGTGTGTGTGTGTGTGTGGTGAGAGAGAGAGAGAGAGAGAATGAATAAAGAGGGATAGGTATAAGTTTGTGTGTCTGAGAAAGAAAGAGAGAGAGAGAGAGAGAGAGGCGGGGGAGAGAAAGCCCATGGGGAGAGAGAGAAAGAAAGAAAGAACGTAAGAAAGAAAGGAGATTAAAGAGAGATAGGTATAAGTTTGTGTGTAAGAAAGAAAGGAGATTAGAGAGATAGGTATAAGTTTGTGTGTGAGAGAGAGATAGAGAGAGATAGATAGAGAGAGAGCAAGAGGGGGGAGAGAAAGAAAGAGAGAAAAGCAATAGAAGCAGACAAAAGTATAACTGAAGAGAGATGGATAAGAGATAAAAAGCATAATGAAACAATAGAGAGGGGGTTTAATAAAGAGAAAGAGAAAGCGAGAGAGCGAGAGAGAGAGAAGGAGAAAGAGAAGGTGAATAAATAAAAAGGGATAGGCATAAGTTTATGAGAGAGAGAGAAAGAGAAGAGAGAGAAGAGAGAGAGAGAGAAGAAAGAGAGAAAAGTAATAGAAACAGTGTAACAGAAGGGTGGTGGATAAAAGAGAGAAAAAGAATAATGAGACAATAGAAAGGGAGGGAGAGAGAGAGAGAGAGAGGGGGAGAGAGAAAAAAAGAGAGAGAAAGAGAGAGAGAGAGAGAAGAGAGAGAGAGAGAGGCAGACACACACACACACATATATATATATATATATATATTAACGAAAGAAAGAAATACCAAAGAGATTCGAACAGGAGATATGAAAAGATCGAGTGAACAGATATATAAGTAAGAAAAATGAAAGAGAGAGAGAGAGAGAGAGAGAGAGAGAGAGAGAGAGAGAGAGAGAGAGAGAGGGAGGGAGGGATGGAGGGAGGAAGGGGTGGAGAGGAGGGGGAAATAAATGATAAAAAAATTTAAAGAGAGAGAGAGAGGAGAGGGGAGAGTGAAATAGAGACCTTACTTTACCGCACAGATCCCTGTGCTACTCATACGCTGAGTTGGTGAGTGCCGGTATCGAACTAGGAACCTTGTGGTTTCTAGCCGATCGCTCTAGCGACAGAGCTAACCCGGATATGACGAGTGTTGGGAAAACATTTTTGGTTATCTTAGAAGCATGGAAAAGATCAGAATAGAAATGATGAATATTGTGTTCTTAATATTATTTATTTTCTTTATATTGCGAGGCACCTTCCTCTTTCTCAATGGTTTATTTTCATACTACCTGATCTTTCGCTCATATGTGTTGGATTCTTTGGTGTCACATGGTGTCGGTCTGAGGGTCAGTCGGCTGTTTTAGGGTTTTTTTTGGGTGGGGGTGAGAGGCTGCCCTCCATATCTGTGGATTCTTCGCTTTGTTGGAAATAGCGGGGTGAGGAAGGAAGGGTTTTTGGCCGTGTTTGTTTGTAGAGGACTACTATATGGGTGGTGGTGATTGGTTGAAGTATTTGTATATCTCCATAGCAACATGTTATATATATATATATATATATATATATATATATATATATATATAAAGCTCCTACAAATTTGTGGTTGAGCACTGTGATTTATATATATAATATATATGACTTACCCAAAATATATATATATTTTCCTTGCATTTGAAACAACATCACCTGAAGATTGTTTGCACTTATGCATGCACGAAACCGAAAGGTTGTGACTGTCCCTTTGTCATCAAATAAATAGATATGTAATACCTTTATATATTATATAATATATATATATATATATATATATATATATATGATTTACCCAAAAATTATATCAGTTCATAAACAAACGAGACATTTGGAAAAAACCAGCTTGTGTAATGGTTAGAATCCCCGCTTGTCAGCCTTGCAGTCAGGGGTTCGAGTCACATACAGAGCAGTCCTCTCATGGCTATAACTCTGCTGATTACTGCATATATGCCGGAAAGTACATACCAGAGATTGAACTCTTTTCCCGCTCCATTCCTGTGTGTGGCGGCGTCTCTTTACTCACACCTTCTCAGAGGTGCCAGTCAGTGTTGCACTTGCATATTACACTCCAGCTAAAACCTCAATTCAATGCATCAACTAAAACGAATAAATTATGTTATATCCACAAAATCAATTTAAGTGTTCTATTTGACCCCTCAGATTAATTGTACACCTCCTCAACACACGAAATAATGTATTTCAATCCTATATAAGTATATTATTCTAAACAGGGTTACTAATTAATATAATAAAATAAGTAGATGACATTAACTTTACTTATTAGTGATAGAACCTTA
>CM042174.1:49986988-50009320 GCA_023376005.1 Doryteuthis pealeii | reverse complement strand
CTGGTATGGTATTTAATGGCATATCCAACGTCTTTGTTGGTTTATCTAATGCCAAATCTTCTGTTATCATATATATCATATTTTTTTTTTTGGAGGATATGTGCTTAATTGAAGTCATTACCTAATTTGAAAATTATTATTAATAATTAATGAATTTAGGCGGGCATATATCGATTTGTTTAGTCTTACATTCGAATATATGCCTGCCTAAATTCATTAATTATTAACTAATTATTTTTTTTCAAAAAATTAGGTATGGACTTAATTAAGTACACTATCTCAAAAATTGTCGGCTTAAAAGCCACTAAAAAAATGAACACATTTGTTTTGTTTTACTTCTAACCTCATATATATATATATATATATATATATATTATATTATTTTGTTTAACTTCATGCGTATTAATAAATTGGGATAAATAATTTATATTAACTTCATATGTATCAATAAATACTGGGGGTTTTTTGCTTAGCCATTCTCCTTGCCCATCCTGATTTCCTTACGTAATTCCACCCTTCTCCTCCTTTGCTCTCCCCATTCCTCCTTATACACCTCCTACTCCCTCTTTTCTTCTCCTGACACTATTACCTTCAACCCCTCCCTCAGTTTCATTTCTCCTCTTCCTCATACTTCTACCCTACTTCTACTTCCCTATCGTCTGCTACGTTTTTTTGTTATATTCCTTCTCCTTCTACTCCCCCGTTTACACGACTACTCCCTCTTTTCTTCTCCTGTCACTATTACTTCCAACCCCCTTCCTCGGTTGCATTTCTCCTCTTCCTCTTACCTCTACCCTACTCCCACCACCTTTTCGTCTGCTACGTTTTTTTAAATACCTCCTTCTCCTTCTACTTGTACGCTCTACTCTCGTTTTACATCAACTACTTCCCTCTTTTCTTCTCCTGTCACTATTACTTCCAACCCCCCTCCCTCAGTTTCATTTCTCCTCTTCTCATACTTCTACTTTACTTCTACTTCCTGTATCGTCTGCTACGTTTTTTGTTATATTCCTTCTCCTTCTACTCCTCCGTTAACACACCTACCCCTCTTCTTTCTCCTGCCACTATACTTCCAACCCCTCCCCCAGTTTCATTTCTCCTCTTCCTCATACTTCTACCCTACCTTTCTACTTCCCTATCGTCTGCTACGTTTTCTTATTCTTCCTTCTCCTTCTACTTGTACGTCCCACTCTGTATATGGACTCCTATCTACTTCCCTGTTCTCCCACTCCTACTACTGTTTCTCCTCCACCTTCTACCAATTTTCCTCTCCTTTATTCTTAGCTCCTACTTTTACTCTTATTCCTTTTCTATATTTCTCCTCTTACTACTACTACATCTACTATGTTGCTATTCAACACACACAACACATACCACACACAGAGATGAAGTGGAGGTAAGAAATCTGACTGACGACAAATCGGTCCAGTTTCGATCCTGGCCTGAAACAGTCTTGCATGTTTACGCGCATTGATGAAACGATATACGATGAAACAGACTATGTGGATAACAATATATATGTTCCCTAATCCTGGTGGGTTGAGCTCTCTGGAAATGCAATTTTCAGATAACCGCTAATTACACCAAAATTGCATAGCTCTCCTAAAACATGGATTGAGAACTCCTAGCGGCCTTATACGTCTATATCAGGGAAAGGTGTAAAATAAATGAGAAACAGAGTTGGATATTATGTACTAAGTTCCATTTATTATTCCGATATTTCGAAAGATTCCATTTTTCTTTTACAAGGATTTTTGTTAGACCAACAAAGAAGCATACGTGGACTCAACAACAACAACAACAACAGCAGCAACAACAACAACAACATCTCTCTCCCCTCTCTCTTTGTCTCTTATATATATATATATATATACGTATATATATATATATAGCTTTATCCGTTTTTCCTCAAATCAAATCATATATATATATACATACGCGTGACTTAATGGTTAAAGTCATAAGAAATGGACTCATCATCCCGAGTTCAAATCCTGGATGAAGTAATTCCATTTTACTTAACGCTAATACCCTTGGAGAGGGTATGAATCCTACTCTCCCTCCAGCTATGGATAAATTGAAGGGCAGACTGGGCTCTTTAACCTTGGTTAGGCAACCGGTCTAGGAGAAGGAAAACTCTGAATTCAAACCTGTGGAACTCCGCTTAAGAAATTGACCTTGTGTCGCCATTCTGCTCGGGCGGAGGGGTTGGTATATATTAACATATATATATCTATATATATTATATATATATATATATGATTAGAATTGAGGAAAAACGGATGAAGCAAAAAACAACATAATTCAAAAGATATTTCGCCTCGGTATGTACAGAAAATTTATTTGAGGCAATAAAACTACAGTCTGTTTATATATTGAAAAAGTAGAAGAAGGGGCAGAAGAAAAGAGGGAGGACGGATGCGCCGAAAGGTGTAAGGAAAGAAAGAAAAGGAGGAAGGGGAAGTATCAACAAGGCTATGGTAGCTTCTAAGTTCCAAGCGGTGCGGTTAGGGTAATTGAAAGTCTGGGATGTCAAGTGCGTACACCTCAAAATACAATGACCGCAAGCTAGCCAGAACATCTACCATCTAAAGTCTTGGTGCCACAGGGTTTTAACACTCTGCATATTCTACAGCCTTGCCGACAGTACACTCCCCTTTCTTTAAACTTTTATAAAAGAATTAAAAGTGATATTATTTTATCTTAAGCTTACATGAAAAAAGATTTTCTTATAACAAGGAAATAATTAGGAAGCGCATGGTGTAATGGTTAAAGTCACGGGAAATGAACTCGTCGCCCCGAGTTCAAATCCTGGACGAGGTAATTGCATTTCACTTAGCGCTAATACCCTTGGAAAAAGGTATGAATCCTACTCTCCCTCCAGCTATGGATAAATAGCAGGGCAGACTGGGATCTTTAACCTTGATTAGGCAACCGGTCTAGCAGAAAGAAAACTTTCAATTCAAACCTGTTGAACTCCGCTTAAGAAATTGACCTTGTGTCACATCCTGCTCGTGTGGAGGGGTTGGTAAATATATATACCAGAGATAACCTGGATGTGGTAATAGCATTTTACTTAGCGCTAATACCCTTGGGAAAGGTATGAATTCTACTCTCACTCCAGCTATGGATAAATAGTAGGGCAGACTGGGCTCTTTAACCTTGGTTAGGCAACCGGTCTAGGAGAAGGAAAACTCTGAATTCAAACCTGTTGAACTCCGCTTAAGAAATTGACCTTGTGTCACACCCTGCTCGTGCGGAGGGGTCTGTAAATATATATAACAATGAAATAAATAAAGTTGAATAAAACTGATTCCTCAAGAGAGGAAACCGAAAAGATGCGCCATTTTGACGGATACAGATTTTAATTTATAATTTTTTTTTTCGATTTTAAAGACTGTAAAAAAAAGTTTTACATGTGATTTTTTTTAACCATTCCTCTTCATGAATATAGGATTCAAACGAAAGTCTTGTCCGATACGAAGTAATATCTATTCGGTTTTATGGTATTACCGCAACCAGCGTATCCACTAGGCCTTCCCCCCTTCAGATTATTAACTCTTTTCTCCAATGAAAAACTTACTTCGTGAGAAAAACATTATCAGTCCGCTGAAGAAGTTAACGATGCTTTGGGAAACTGATTCACTTCAGATTCCGGTAGAATTCTATGCAAACGACATAAAACTCAATTTCAGAACGTTGGCAAAGATGTATTGATCATAAGGAAGACTATTTCCAACATTTTAGAGACACAAACAAATTATCAGTCATATGGAGGTCCGATCTCCCTGACAAGCTGAAGCGACAGTTCTTTCAGGCTGTGTATCAGTGCTGCTGTATGTCTGCACCACTTGGACCCTAACGAAGCGTCTTGAGAATAAGCTAGATGGGAGCTGCACAAGAATGCTGCATGCAGTCTTGAACAAGTCGTGGAAACAACACCCCACAAGGAAGCAGCTGTACGGTCACCTGCCCCCTATCTCACAAACTATCCGAGTGAGACGGACAAGGCATGCAGGACACTGCTGGAGAGGCAGGGACGAGCTCATAAGCGACGTTCTCCTGTGGAAGCCAACACATGGACATGCAAGTGTGGGGCACCCAGCAAGTAACTACATTGACCAGCTATGCGAAGATGCTGGTTGCTCCGCAGAGGAGCTCCCAGGTGTAATGAATGATAGGGAAGGTTGGCGAGAGAGTGTCATGGATATCCGTGCTGCAAGCGCGACATGATGATGATGATGATGATGAGAGACACTGACGAATGGTGTTTTTTTTTTTATATTTCACGATTTGCATGTTGTCTTTATTGATTAAATAAAGACTATTTTGTATCGGACAAGACTTTCGTTCCTATCCTACACATAAAAAATTACGTTAATTTTTATTCATTTTTCAGAGTTTTGTTTAATGCTAAAACACATGAGATTTTAGCTATACCTAAGTAGAAAAAAAAACTAAAGTCGTCGGGGCGGCCTAATGTCGGTATCAGCCAATCAGCGAGGGAGTCTATCCCCTTTTCAATAGCGCTAGACCAAGGAGATCATTTTAGCATCTGAGGCGGAGCGCCACACCTACCATCAGCTCCTCACTTTACCGCGCAGATCCCTGTGCTGCTCATACGCTGAGTTGGCGAGGGCCAGTATCGAACCAGAAATCTTGGCATTCCTAGCTGAACGCTCTACCGACTGAGCTAAACCGGCCCTTATACCTTAGATAAGTACAAACGAATTGAATATAATGATAGACGAGGAAGTGGTGGACAAAAAGAAAAAGAAAGGAAAAAAATTGAATATAATAACAACCTTTTGGTTATTTCTCTGACACTTGGACACATAGCGTAGTGAATAAAGGAATTAAGTTAAAACAATTCTAAGTGACAGTTATCTCTAGACTGCAGGTTCAATCCTGGTCAGGGTCAGCAGTAACATAGAATAATAATTAACACAGTTTAATACCTGTACCCCGGTTATAGTTAGCGGAATGATAACAGGATACCCCCATGGACTGAATAAAGGGTTAGGTTCAATGTTCTGCGATGGCTCCCGATTACGACAAGAAGGTTCCCAATTAGGACAAGAAGGTTCCTGAGTCCGAGAAGAAATGCCTGAAGAAGGATGGAGGGCACATAGGCCGAAACATTGTACAGATAACAATGAAGATGAGGACAATAGTCCGAATAATACAAATAATACTAACCTTTTGGTTGCAATTATATTAAAATCTTTTTTCTTTTCTTTTGAGAAACAAAACTTGAAAAAATAAGTCCGACAACAAAAATTTAATCGCTATTTGGTGTTCTTTTTTGTTTATCCTGACTCTATTTTTAACAAAAACTGTGGAATTTTCCACACGTCCAATAAATAGATTTTACCGACTTAAGAAGATAAGTCCCCCGAGAAAGAAAAATCAGTTTATTTGTTGATTTTTTTTGGTGGTGGTGGTGGTGGGGTAGAGGGGGTCTGGTGTCAAAATTCTGATTCGAAATCAATACTCTTAAATCGCACGATAAAATTAATTTTTTTTTCTTTGGTTACTGTTTGTTTTATTTCTTTAAAATGTGTGAAACAAACTCTCCTTTGTTTTTTTCCAATACACACACACACACACAGACACAACAGACACACACACACACAACCACACACACACACACACACACACACACACACATATAATATATATATATATATATATATATATATATATATATATATATGACAAACACACAATCTCCATTATATATATATTCATACTATATATATTAATATATATATATATACTAGTGTATTTGTCTGTAAGAGAAACTATATTGCTACTCAAGTCACAATTCCCTTAGTTATTTACGCCACATTGAACATTATTTATTTTATTTGAACATCAATTATTAATAAAATTGTTTTACTTTATTAATACTGTTGACCATATCTACATACTAATAATATGCAATTGTATTTATATATACAACAAAATAACGGTTTTAAAGAAAGAACGTAAAGGCTAATTTAATTATTAATATTGATAGTTTGATTTTAATAAATATCTACTTAGTATTATTGATTTTTATTTTTTGGGTTTTATCTCAATAAATATGAACAAAAATCACGTGGATAAATCTTTTTAAAAAATCCATTAACAAGAAGAAAAAAAAGAAATTTTATTCTTTACTTCCTACTTTAATTAAATACTTAAATAAGAAAAAATTAGCAATGAAAGACGGGAGTAATAGAAAAGTAAGTTTCAGTTGTTCTATTTTTTTATTATACGTCCCTCTGTTTTAATTTGTTTTCTGCATTCTTTTTTAGTTTCATTAGCCTTTCTAATTTAATACGATATTTTATTACATTCAAACTTAAATAAGAGGGTGTATATATATGCTAGTATATATAATTAAATGTTGAGGAATAAGAGCAGATAAAATACAAACAACTTGATTCGATTAATATTTGGGCTCGGTGTATTAACGAGGCTTCATCAGAATTATTATACTGTTAATACACCGAGGCGAAATATTAACTGAATGGAGTAGTTTGTGTTTTATCCGCTTTTATTCCACAACTTTTAATTACATTTGTTGTTGGATTTTATTCAATCTCTTATATATATATATATATATATATATATATATATATATAGTATATATATTATTATATTATATAGAGGATCCCAAAAAACAGACTTTTTTTGAAAATCAGGCCTGTTTTGTGGGGCCCCCTATAATATATATATATATATATATATATTATGTGTGTTATGTGTTGGTGTGATGTATATTAATTATATATTATATATATATATCTGTGCATAATACTTATGCACAGATAATTATATTTCTATTATAATGGAGATTGTGTGTTTCTGTCTGTAAACTCCTACTTAATCCCTTTAGTTATTTACGTCACATTCTCCAGGATTCTATTATATTTAAACCTCAATTAATAATACTGTTGACATTATTAATACTGTTGGCTCAACCTAAATACTTATAACATGCAATTGTATTTATATATACAACAAAATAGTTTTCAGTCGTAAAGTAATTTGTATATTGATATAAAACAACTGATTTTAATAAATATGTGCTTAACTTGTTTGGTTTTATCTTAATGAATATGAGTAAAAATCTCTTCAATAAATCCTAAAAGAAATTCATTAACATAACTGTAATTTTATTCTTTACTTCTATTTTAACTAAATAGTTAAATTAGGAAAATTAGCATTGAAATTTGAAAGTTTCAGTTGTTCTATTTTCCGATTATACCCCCTCCGTTTCAAATCTTTTTATCTGAATTCTTCTTCAGTTTTCATTAGCCCTTTCGATTTAATCTAATATTTTATTTACTTTTAAACTTAAATACTGGCACCCGGAGGGTGCATATATTTGCTAGTATATATATATATATATATATATATATATATATATATATATATACAGGGTGATCCCAAAAAACAGGCCTGACTTTTTTAAAAAAGTCTGTTTTTTATCACCCTTATATATATATATATATTATATATATATATATATATATATATATATATGTATAGTCATCCCACAGACACTGGGGTTCTTCGACGTATCCCTCTCCTGATGTGGCTAAACAATCTCCAACCACGATAGAAACCCTACCAATTTTTTTCATCTGAGATCTGAACCTCTTAGCCATCTGCACTTACAAGCTAGAAACGGCATTTTAACTCATAAATACAACTGTATATGCCAAGGTTAATCCGTTTAATAGGATAGTTTTGCTTAAGTGTGTGCGGTGACAGCAAAATTCCCTTCTAAAGAGTTCTACCAAGTTTGGGAGCATATATTATTAGTCACACACAGACACCGTGTTTGAACGCATCACGTCTCCGCAGTGTGGCTAGACTTAGCTAGACTAGGATCACCATCTCACTAAAGATTTGGACTTATATATAACAATGGAATCCTCCAGACTAGGATCACCCTCGCACTACAGACATATATTAGCGAGGAATCCTCCAGACTAGGATCACCCTCGCACTACAGACCTGAAAATATATTACAGAGGAATCCTCCAGACTAAGATCACCATCTCACTACAGACTTGGAATTATATATTACAGAGGAATCCTCCAGACTAGGGTCTCCATCTCACTACAGACTTGGATTAACCAACTGGAACCCATGAATAGCAACTGAATCCCTTAATTGGTGACAATTATTCTAAAAATATTATTCAAATAGTAGGACAGACCGGGCTTTTTAACCATGACATGACAAGGAATACTCCTGAGAAAGAAAACTCATAATTCAAGCCCGTTAAACTCCGCTTAAGAAATTGACCTTGTGTCACATCCTGCTCGTGGCGGAGGGATTGGCGATTATCTTGCTTGACAATACACCTTAGACGCTTTGTAGAAAGCACCTGTGTGGCGTTGACAGTTAACGTACCGACATAGTTGGAATTGCAGTGGATGCAGTTGACAACCACTGTGACTGTGTGTCACAATTGTTCTCACTCGATGCAGTGAAACACATGCAGCGTTGTGTGAAACACATTTCTGTTTTCACATAAATATGTTGAACGAACAACGAGAAGACGACGGCGTGAAGAAAGATCACTTCGTTTTAATAACTAAAGGAGATGACTGCATATATACAGTGCGAATTACGGTAATTGGAGTCGGCAAGTGAGGATAGCTCGTCTTCAACATTATAAAAATTTTGGAAATATTAGAAGAAGGGGAAGGAAGAAGAAGAGATAGATAGATAGATAGATAGATAGATAGATAGATATGAACAGACTGGGAAAGATAGATAAAGAACCATATTTACATGGAGAGAAATATGAACAGATTGAGATAGTTATCTATCTATTTATTTATCTATGTATGTATCTATCTAGATAGAATGATTGATAGATAGATAGATAGATAGATATATAGACTCATGTTTGATAGATATATGAATAGATATCTAGATATATAGATCTGAACGCACTGGGATAGATAGATAGATAGATATGAGTAGGTATATATGACTGATATATATATATATATATATATATATTATATATATATATATATATATATATAGATAGATAGATAGATAGATAGATATACATTGACAGAATTAGGTATATATGAACTGACTGCGATAGATAGATAGATAGATAGATAGAAAATAAATAGATAGATCGATAGATAGATAGTTATGAATAGACAGAACTAGGTATATATGAACAGAGCGCGATATATAGATAGATAGGAACCGACTGAGATAGATCGACAGAGAGATAATTAGATAGACAGATAGATATGCACAGACTAAGATAGATAGATAGATAGATAGATAGATAGATATGAACAGACTGGGAAAGATAGATAAAGAACCATATTTACATGGAGAGATATATGAACAGATTGAGATAGTTATCTATCTATCTATCTATCTAACTATTTATCTATCTATCTATCTATCTATCTGGATAGATAGATATATAGATAGATAGATATGAATAGACCAAACTAGGTATATATATATATATATATATATATAATATATATATATATATATATATACATAAGACAGGAACCGACTGAGATAGATATATAGATAGATATATAGATAGATAGATATGAATTGACAGAATTAGGTATATATGAACTGACTGCGATAGATAGATAGATAGATAGATTGATAGATAGATAGATAGAAAATAAATAAACAGATAGATAGATAGATAGATAGATAGATAGATATGAATAGACAGAACTAGGTATATATGAACAGAGCGCGATATATAGATAGATAGGAACCGACTGAGATAGATGGACAGACAGATAATTAGATAACAGATAGATATGCACAGATTAAAATAGATAGATAGATAGATAGATATGATAGATATATGTGATAGATAGATAGATAATAAATAAATAAATAGATAGATATGATAGATAGATATGATAGATAATAAATAAATAGATAGATAGAAGATAATTAGATAACAGATAGATATGCACAGATTAAAATAGATAGATAGATAGATAGATATGATAGATATATGTGATAGATAGATAGATAATAAATAAATAAATAGATAGATATGATAGATATGATAGATAATAAATAATAGATAGATAGACAGATAATAGACAGACAGATAGATATGCACAGATTAAAATAGATAGATAGATAGATATGATAGATATATGTGATAGATAGATAGATAATAAATAAATAGATATATTGATAGATAGATTGATAGATAGATAGATAGATATGAATAGACAGAACTAGGTATATATGAACAGAGCACGATATATAGATAGATAGGAATCGACTGAGATAGATGGAGAGACAGATAATTAGACAGATAGATATGAACTGACTGCAATAGATAGATAGATAGATGATAAATAAATAGATAGATAGATAGATAGATAGATATGATAGATAGATAGAATGATATGACAAATAAATGTGATAGTTAGATAGATATGAACAGACTAAGATAGATAGATAGATAGATAGATAGATAGATATAGATAGATAGACAGTAATAAGTATATATGAACTGACTGCAATAGATACATAGATAGATAGATAGATAGATAGATAGATAGAATGATATGACAGTAAATGTGATAGATATGAACAGACTAAGATAGATAGATAGATAGATAGATATAGATAGACAGTAATAAGTATATATGAACTGACTGCAATAGATAGATAGATAGATAGATAGATAGATAGATATAGATAGACAGTAATAAGTATATATGAACTGACTGCAATAGATAGATAGATAGATAGATAGATAGATATAGATAGACAGTAATAAGTATATATGAACTGACTGCAATAGATACATATATAAATAGATAGATAGATAGATAGATATAGATAGAATGATATGACAGTTAAATGTGATAGATATGAACAGACTAAGATAGATAGATAGATAGATAGATAGATAGAATGATATGACAGTTAAATGTGATAGATATGAACAGACTAAGATAGATAGATAGATAGATAGATAGATAGATATAGATAGACAGTAATAAGTATATATGAACTGACTGCAATAGATAGATAGATAGATAGATAGATAGATAGACAGTAATAAGTATATAAACTGACTGCAATAGATAGATAGATAGATAGATAGATAGATAGATAGAGATAGACAGTAATAAGTATGTATGAACTGACTGCAATAGATAGATAGATAGATAGATAGATAGATAGATAGATAGACAGTAATAGTATATATGAACTGACTGCAATAGATACATAGATAGATAGATAGATAGATAGATAGACAGTAAATAAGTATATATGAACTGACTGCAATAGATAGATAGATAGATAGATAGATAGATAGATAGACAGTAATAAGTATATATGAACTGACTGCAATAGATACATAGATAGATAGATAGATAGATAGATAGATAGACAGTAATAAGTATATATGAACTGACTGCAATAGATACATAGATAGATAGATAGATAGATAGATAGATAGATAGACCGTAATAAGTATATATGAACTGACTGCAATAGATACATAGATAGATAGATAGATAGATAGATAGACAGTAATAAGTATATATGATCTGACTGCAATAGATACATAGATAGATAGATAGATAGATAGATAGATAGATAGATATACAGTAATAAGTATATATGAACTGACTGCAATAGATAGATAGATAGATAGATAGATAGATAGATAGACAGTAATAAGTATATATGAACTGACTGCAATAGATACATAGATAGATAGATAGATAGATAGATAGATAGATAGTAATAAGTATATATGAACTGACTGCAATAGATACATAGATAGATAGATAGACAGAAAGTGATTTCCATTGGAGTGATATGTCAAATCGTTCCATAGATCGATATATGGAAATATTGCTGTTTGTAAACCTCCATTTGCAAAATGTGATTTGATTCTTGTTTGTGCACTGCATTAGCCCAGCTTCGGCAGCGAGGGCGGCGTTGAAGGAGGGGGTGTTGGCCACGGCAGGGTGGCGGCGGGGGTGACAATGGTGCCCGGGGGGCAAAACGACAACACCGAGAAACACCAATTCTCTTGCTCGCGCCTTCACAAACGTTGTACGGTTTCGGCCATGACAAATTGCGAGTCTTATTGGCGAAACAACAAACGTCTTTACACTAAACAACCCCCCCCCAACACGATCCCTCACACCCACCAAAAAGAAGAAGAAGAAGAAAAAAGAAAGAAAGAAAGAAAGAAATGAAAGAAAAAAAGAAGAAAAAAAAACAGCGAATAATAAAACAGCTTTGAAATGCAAGAAAGAAGGGCGTGGTGAAAAGAAGAAGAAGAAGAAGAAGAAGAAGAAGAAGAAGAAGAAGAAGAAGAAGAATTCCCATGACTGGAAGGTGTGAATGAGAATAGAAGAAGAAAGAAGAAGAAAGAAAAGAAAGAAAGAAAATGATGAATGAATGAAAATTAAAAAAAAAAGTCTTTACACTAAACAATCCCCAACACTACCCCTCACACCCACCAAAAAGAAGAAGAAAAAAGAAAGAAAGAAAAAAAATGAAAGTAAAAAAGAAGAAAAAAAACAGCGAATAATAAAACAGCTTTGAAATGACAAGAACGAAGGGCGTGGTGAGAAGAAGAAGAAGGAGAGAAAGTCACGTAACTGGAAGGTGTGAATGAGAATAGAAGAAGAAAGAAGAAGAAAGAAAAGAAAGAAAGAAAGAAAGAAAGAAAGGAAGAAAGAAAGAACGAAAATGATGAAAGAAAATGAAAAAAAAACTCTTTACACTAAACAAAACCACTCCACACCCACAAAAAAAAGAAGAAGAAAAAAAAAAGAAAGAAATTGAAAGAAAAAAGAAAGAAAAAACCCAGCGAATAATAAAACAGCTTTGAAATGACAAGAAGAAGAAGAAGAAGAAGAAGAAGAAGAAGAAGAATTCACTTGACTGGAAGGTGTGAATGAGAACAGAAGAAGAAAGAAGAAAAAATAAAAGAAAGAAAAGAAAGAAAGAAAGAACGAAAATGATGAAAGAATGAAAATGAAAAAAAAACCTCTTTACACTAAACACACCAACATTACCCCACACCCACCCACCCAAAAAAAAAAAGAAAAAGAAAAAAAGAAGAAGAAATTGAAAGAAAAAAGAAAGAAAAACAGCGAATAATAAAACAGATTTAAAATGACAAGAAAGAAGGGTGCGGTGAGAAGAAGAAGAAGGAGAGAAAGTCACGTGACTGGAAGGTGTGAATGAGAATAGAAGAAGAAAGAAGAAAAAATAAAAGAAAGAAAAGAAAGAAAGAAAGAACGAAAATGATGAAAGAATGAAAATGAAAAAAAAAGTCTTTGCACTAAACAACCCCAACACAACCCCCACGCCCACCAAAAAAGAAGAAGAAGAAAAAAAGAAAAATGAAAGAAAAAAATAAGAAAAAAACAGCTTTGAAATGACAAGAAAGAAGGGCGTGGTGAGAGAAGAAGAAGAAGAAAAGAAGAAGAAGAAGAAGAAGAAGAAGAAGAAGAAGAAGAAGAAGAGAAAGTCACATGACTGGAAGGTGTGAATGAGAATAGAAGAAGAAAGAAGAAGAAAGAAAAGAAAAAAAAGAAAGAAAGAAAGAACGAAAATGATGAAAGAATGAAAATTAAAAAAAAACGTCTTTACACTAAACAACACCAACATTACCCCACACCCACCAAAAAGAAAGAAAGAAATTGAAAGAAAAAAGAAAGAAAAATCCCAGCGAATAATAAAACAGCTTTGAAATGACAAGAACGAAGGGCGTGGTGAGAAGAAGAAGGAGAGTAATTCACATGACTGGAAGGTGTGAATGAGAATAGAAGAAGAAAGAAGAAAAAAAGAAAAGAAAGAAAATAAGGAAAGAAAGAAAATAAACGAAAATGATGAAAGAATGAAAATTAAAAATGTAAAAAGATTGAAAGACAAAGAAAAAAAAAGGTAAATTATTAGGAAGGAGAAATGGAAGGAATGAGTGTATAGTGAAAGAAAATAAAGAAAGAGAGAATGTCGTGTGTGTGAATGAAAATAGAAGAAGAAGAAGAAGAAGAAGAAGAAGAAGAAGAAGAAGAAGAAGAAAATAAGGAAATAAATAAAATAGAATAAAAAGAAGAACAAAAGAAAAAACATGATGAAATAATGTAAAGAAAATATAAGTAAAAATACAAAGAAAAAAAAGAACAGTAATTATGACCAGTAGGGTCGGTTAAGTATTGTATCAGCCTCAGAGTACTGCCAGTGATTGGCCAATGAATAGATCACATGATCTCGCCTAGTCTATAGGATTTATAGGATCAAGCACACACCTTATATACCAGAATTTTCAATAACTATACTCTTATATTTTTCAGAGACATGGACTATGCATAGAACTCATGGCGAACGGGTCGGGTGATACACCTAACAAGAACATTAATATCAACAACTGAATATTGACACCAAGTTTTTTTTTGCTCCTGACATCTCGTAATATTTGTAAAGAGAAGCCATTTTCTTTTGATCTTTGTGATTGAGCAAAGCCACGTTGTTAAAGTATTGATATTAACAAGTTGAAATACATCCATATAAATATGCGGTTAAATTCTTTGGAAATCAAGGGAGATAACCCCACATTCTCACTAATACATCCCTTACGCGTAGATTATGCACTATAGTCACTGGTTAAAATCTCCAGCAAATCCACCAAAAAGAACTAGACAAAACCCTCCCCCAGAGAGGCTACCCCCCAACACTTATTAATAAGGGATTCAAAGTACCGAATTTTTTTTTAATTGATAACGATTTTTTTAAATTATTTTCATCTCATCCCTCTCTTACTCCTATCTTGTCCTTTTTCTCTCACTCCTTAGTGTTCCTAAATTCCTTTTAGTCCCCTCATGGACCGGGTACTTCCACTAGATATTTATAAACGGTCATAAAATATTTGGCAGCCGGAAGTTATGTTCTAATCTAAATTCACAGTTGTACAAAAGCAATTTATGGCGATAGCTGTTTGGGCGGGAAACAATGTTCGTCCGTGAATTCAACGCTTCTAAAATAACAGAAGAGACAAACTGGGTGTGGTTGATGTGTGAAGACAAGCGCAACTTATTTCACTGATGCATTGTGGGAAATCAAAGAAGAGTTGATGCCATAAAGTTTTCGCTCCTCAGGAAACGCTAATTAAAATAGTACAGAATTATGAGGCCTTAAGGGCAGTTAGAATAACGCATCTGTAGAAGAAAGACTTCTCTTTTTTTTAATCTTTTTTTTTTTACATCCCAACAACGCCATGTTGCCAACAAACAGTGAGAAGCCGGAAATCCACACTTCTCACTCATCTTCACACAGCATTGCATTTTCTGTTTGTTTCAGATATTCTGAGAAGCGTTGGAAGCTAAGCCCTTTCCTATCGTCCAGTCACGTGATATCCTAGACGAATCAGAACATCCCTTCTAGGTCAATAAAAAGATCAAAGGCAGCCAATTAAAATACCGGTTATTTTCCATGAATCTTCTATATTCAAATATTCAAATATTTCTATACTTCCTTAAACAATAGACAGGCTACAACTCGTTATGTAAAACAAGCAAAATAAAAACGCCCTGCAGGCGGTGTCAAATTTATTTTTGAGAGTTATTGCCTGAGTTAAAATTCAGTGTCAAAAGGTTTGTATCATAAGTAAGTAAAATCATCAAATTTATTAAAGGAGTAAGAGAATCAATAAAAAAATTGAATTGGAAAATTAGTTTTTTCCCCTTCAAATAAAATGTGATTAAATAATTATTTTGAATATTTTACACATTAATTTTACATAAAATCGTTCGTATGTATGGCAATTATGAACTTTTGTTTAGTAAATTATGGTGTCTCAGAAAAAAACAGAACCCACAAATTTTGTAATAAAGCTGTTAATTTTAACTAGAGGGGTTTAGGGTTAGGGTTAGGGATAAGTGTTGGGGTTTAGGATTTAGGGTTAGTTTAATGGGAAAATAAATAAATTCTGTTTTTTTCTGGGTCACCCTGTACAGGGTTACCTAGAAAAAACAGAACCCCAACCCTAACCATAACCATAACCACAACCGCAACCCTAACCCCATCCCTAAACCCTAACCCTAACCCTAAACCCCCTAGTTAAGATTAACAGTTTTATTACAAAATTTGTGGGTTCTATTTTTTTCTGGGACACACTAATTTACTGAACAAAAGTTTATAATTACCGTATTTATTTATCTATTAGTAAATTTTTAGTTAATTTCTTGTCACTGAAAGAAGGACGAGAGTAAAAAATGAACAGCTTTTATTTATTTCAATAATAATAATTAATTCTTTATTCTATGTATTAAAGATTTTGGGTATTGTGACGTAAACAGACACGTAAGTTCGGTTACAGGTGAACAGAGACGGAATTTCCATTATCAATAACTATTTTTTAAACACCCTCTGGGTGGTGTAAAATAATTTTTTGAAAGATATTATTGCCTGAGAGGACTGGGAAAATTGAATGGATAAAATAAAATGTTAGATATCTAAAAAAATACTTACTTACAGAAAAAGCATCATATTCACTCCCCTCCATTTCACTGAGATATTTATTTTGTTTTACGACAGTAAGGACCTCCAAAACTTTTCTAAAATTTCTGATTTAATTATTCAGACTCTTATCTTTAGAGAAAAATGGGTAAATCGTACGAGTAAATTGTATTTTGTTCGGATTTCATAAAATTAGACTATATATATATATATATATATATATATATATATATATATTATATATATATATATATATGTGTGTGTGTGTGTGTGTGTGTGTGTGGTGTGGTGGACTCTCCTATCGCAAACGATAGATGAGTGTCACCAGTGAGTGATTTGTTTCCTCCAATGTTGTGCATGCTATCAAGAAGACATTTTGTGTTTTCTCGTGTATGATACATGTAAATATTTCTATATTTGCCAAATTCACGTATTGTTACAAAAATAACTAATAATATCTAATTTAATCAAATGATATTTACTGATCATTCAAAAAGAAATATACAGTTTAGATCAATCAAAAGGGGGGCACACCATGACGTAGTGGCTAACATTCTGCAATATCGTACGAAATGAGTTCGAACCCCAGTGGCGCTATTATTTTTCACCTTCTGAATTGTACCCTTGGGTCTCTTTGTTTAATGGCAAATTATTAAGTGGGTCGACCTAGTAAAAGAAAAGTATTTCCCTTGACATATTTTAGGAAAACAACTACTTTAAAATTAAATTCATCTAAAGGTGAATAAGTATCGAAATTTTCGTGAAAATCTGACAATTAATTGATTTTTCATACAATTTTAATATTTTTATGTTATAATGATACTGACTATAAATTAGATACTCATTGATAAACTTTCATATTTGAAATACGAAATATCATGTTAGTGTTCGTGGAGATAGGTAATCTTTTTAAAAATTGTAAAACTTCGAAGGAACACTTGTACTTCTTTCTAGCTCACTGCTATATCGGACGAGAAACTCTGACAAAGCCAGATATGTGACAAACTGCGAGGCCGGATGTATACCGTAAATACGTCCGGCTAGTCATTGCGACCACTGAGATGCTGATCTCGTCCTGGACATCTCATGCCAGCTCAGCACATTCTCGGTGGATGAGAGTGGCGCACAAACAACTGGCAAACACTTGTAGATCCTAATTTAAATTCCCCTGCTTTCCACAGCGAAATATGAACAAGAAAAACAAATATCCATACTGGCAGAACATCGCCCGGAGTGATAAGGACCAAAGTTACAAAGATCTGAACCTTGCGTCATGGAACATCCGGACAATTCATGGAGTCCCAAATCGAATAGACCAGAAAGAAGGAGCGCCCTAATAGCCAAAGAGCTTTAAAAATATAACATTGACATTGCCGCTATGAGCGAAGTCAGATTCGCTGAGAATGGAAGCGTTAGAGAGGAGATAGACTAAACCTTTACTAAACTTACTTAAATTACTCTGACGTATACTGTGGCATAGTTTCAGTTACAGACAAATATAGACTGAATCTCTATAATTAATCGATAGATTATTAATACATATGCGTCGATCTAAAACAGTTAAAATAACGCATCTGTTGTCGAAAGCCTTCTTGTTTTACATTCAAACAACTCCATGCTGTCATGAATTTTCTAACGAATTACCTGTTACTTCCTTAAACAATAGGTAGGATACTATCTATTATGTAATATACGTATCGACATATAACTCAGAAAATAGATGTTATTGAGAATTAAACACGCGCATACACTTTAATATGTTTATAATAAGGAAAAGTACAAATTTAGTTTTTGATATTTACTAATTCAATGATATAAAGTTGGCCCTCCACCTCAGCAGAAATGCTCGTGAAAATGGAATAGACTCCCTCGCTGATAACGATAATTGTTCACTGCGCTAACTTTACTTACTTACTTGTAAGTACCGTGTTTCCCCGAAATAAGACCTCCATGCAAAATAAGACCTAGCATGATTTTTCAGGGTGATTTTAATATAAGCCTTCCCTTAAGATAAACCCTAGTTGAGAGCAGCAGACAGATGAAAGAAATAAGGCCTCCCTGCAAAATAAGACCTAGCGTGATTTTTCAGGGGGATTTTAATATAAGCCTTCCCCTTAAGATAAGCCCTAGTTGAGAGCAGCAGACAGATGAAAGAAATAAGGCCTCCCTGCAAAATAAGACTAGCGTGATTTTTCAGGGTGATTTTAATATAAGCCTTCCCCTTAAGATAAACCCTAGTTGAGAGCAGCAGACAAGATGAAAGAAATAAAACCTCCCTTCAAAATAAAATCTAGCTGGATTTTCAGGACGATTTTAATATAAGCCTTCCCCTTAAGATAAGCCCTAGTTGAGAGCAGCAGCCAGATGAAAGAATAAGACCACCCTTAAAAATAAGATCTATTTTCAGGAGGATTTTAATATAAGCCTTCTCTTTAAAACAAGCCCTAATTGTGAGTGGCAGACAGACGAAAAGAAATAATCATTCTTCACAATGACATCATGCGACACAAACATTCGACATCCCCCGAAAATAAATCCTACAGTTACATTTCTGAGTCAAAATTGATTTAATCCAAGTTTTATTTTCGGGGGAAACACGGTAGTTGGACCAAGAAATATTTATAGGAAATTCAGACCGAACGAAGGAAAAAACAAAAAAAACATGTCTACTACTGTACTTTCTGTTTGCTCTGGTTACAAAAACGAAAAAAAAAATGAAAAAAAAAAAATGAAAAAATGTTTTTAAAAAGAAAAACAATATAAGGAAACCAAAAAATCAATATTTGTTCATTAAAAATCAATAAAATGTCGTTCGATCTAGGTATTAGATTTATCTAATGGGGGAGGGCCCCCCATAAAACAAAACACATAGATAAAATCTAATACCTAGATCGAACGACATTTTATTGATTTTTAATGAACAAATATTGATTTTTTTGGTTTCCTTATATTGTTTTTCTTTTTAAAAACATTTTTTCATTTTTTTTCGTTTTTTTTTTTCATTTTTTTTTTTCGTTTTGTTTTTTTGGGGTTTTTTTTTGGGGGGGGGGGCGTTTTTTGGTACATTCGGTTTCTAACAGGAAGATAAACAAGTTAGTGGCATCAAAGAGATGAGACAATTTCTCTCTGGTTTCAATGTTGGCTCCAAACAAAATGGTACATGTTCTACAAGGTTCTGGTAGAGGCGGGGAGGGAGGGGTAACGTGCCAAAATCAGGAATAACTAAACACATATACACAAACTTTGTCACAAATATTGTTCTTTAGTGGGTCCATTAAAAAAACAAATTGTAAAATTATATATCTATTTATCAATCTATGTCAGTCTGATGTCATCTATCTATGTATCTATCTATCTATCTATCTATCTGTTAGTTTGATTTTATCTAAATATCTGTCTGTCTGTCTATCTATCTATCTATCTATCTATCTATCTATCTAACTAACTAACTGTCTAGTTGTCAGTATGATTCTATCTATCTATCTTACTATCTATCTATCTGTTAGTTTGATTTTATCTAAATATCTGTCTGTCTGTCTGTCTATCTATCTATCTATCTATCTAACTAACTGTCTAGTTGTCAGTATGATTCTATCTATCTATCTATCTATCTATCTATCTATCTATCTATCTAACTAACTGTCTAGTTGTCAGTATGATTCTATCTATCTATCTTACTATCTATCTATCTGTTAGTTTGATTTTATCTAAATATCTGTCTGTCTGTCTGTCTATCTATCTATCTATCTATCTAACTAACTGTCTAGTTGTCAGTATGATTCTATCTATCTATCTTACTATATATCTATCTTAGTCTGTCGATATCTATCTATCTATCTATCTACCTAACTGTCGGTTTGTCAGTCTGATTATATCTATCTATCTATCTCTTAGTCTGTCAATATGCATATATTTATCTATCTAACTATCTATCTATCTGTCTGTTGGTCAGTCTGGTTTAATCTATCTATCTATCTATCTATCTATCTATCTATCTATCTGTCGGCTTGTCAGTCTGATTCTATCTATCTATCTATCTATCTATCTTAGTCTGTTGATATCTATCTATCTATCTATCTATCTATCTATCTGTGTCAGTCTGGTTTAATCTATCTATCTATCTATCTATCTATCTATCTATGTGTCTGTCTGTCTGTGTCAGTCTGGTTTAATCTATCTATCTATCTATCTATCTATATATATATATATATATATATATATATATATATATATATATATCATTCTTTGTCATTCCTTTCTTCCTAAATTCCTTCCTTCTTTTTCTTTCTTCTCAATTCTCCCGTCTCAATTCTTTCTTTACTTCTTTCTTTTTTCTTATTTTCCTCCGTTTGAATACTTTCTTTCTTTCTCCTTCACTAATTTTCTCTGTATTACTAATTCTTCTTATTTCCTTTTCATTTTTCCTTGTTTTTTGTATCTTTGTATCTTTCTTTCATTTTCTTCCTTTATTCATTTATTCCTGAGTTTTTTTATTCAGCTTTCACTTAATCCTCTATCTCTCTCTCATTCTTTCTTTTTGCTAAAATCTTACACGTTTTTTTAAGGGGTGTGTGTTTTTTATGTTACAATTTTTGGCAGAGTCCATTTTCCAATTGAGTTATTTATCTTTTGTTTGTTGGTTTGTTTCTTTCTTTCTCCTTAAATTGTTTCGGTTGAATTCTTTCCTTATTTCATACTTTCTTTTTTCTTTCTTCTCTCTCTTTCATTTATTTCATCCATTCGAATGTTTTTGTTCATTAATTTTCTTCGTCTGAATATCTTTCTTCTTATTTTCTTTCTTTCTTTTTTTTTCTTTTTTTTTTCTTTTTTCTTTTTTCTTTTTTTCTTTCTTTCTTTCTTTTTTTTCTTTCTTTCTTTCTTTCTTTTTCTTTTTTCTTTCTTTCTTTTCTTTCTTTCTTTCTTTCTTTCTTTCTTTCTTTCTTTCTTTTTTCTTTTTTTTCTTTCTTTCTTTCTTTCTTTCTTTCTTTCTTTCTTTCTTTCTTTCTTTCTTTTTTTTTTCTTTCTTTTTTTTTCTTTCTTTTTTTCTTTCTTTCTTTCTTTCTTTTTTTCTTTTCTTTCTTTTTTCTTTCTTTCTTTTCTTTCTTTCTTTCTTTCTTTCTTTCTTTCTTTCTTTCTTTCTTTCTTTCTTTCTTTCTTTCTTTCTTTCTTCATGAATTTTGTGACATTTTTCTTCGTTTTAAAAAAAGTTTTTCCTTTCTTTCTTTCTTTCTTTTCTCTTATTTTCGTCAGTTGGAATTTTCTTTTCTTCTTTTCTTCTTTTCTTCATTTTTTCTTTTTCTTTCTTTCTCTCTCATTAATGTTCTCTGATTTTAAATGCTTCTTGTTTTTCTTTCAATTTTTTTCTGTCCTTCCTCTTTCTTTCTTTCTTTCTTTCTTTCTTTCTTTCTTTCTTTCTTTAATCATTTATTTATTCATTTATCTAATTATTTATTTATTACTTCCTGATTTTTTATTCAACTTTCATTGAATCCTGTATTTTCCATCTAAAACTTTTATCCTTACTTTTTTCTTTTTTTTTTTTCTTTTTCTTTTACAATTTTTGGCAAGGTCAAAAACAGTTTTCAATTTTCTTTTTCTTGCTGACTTCCCTCGCCATATTCCTGTTATTTTGTTTGTCTTCTTTTTGGTTGTTTGGTTTCTTATGTCTTTTTCTTTCTTTCCCCATTTTTTTTCGCCCCGATTTTCTTTCGTTTCAGTTCCCGAAAGTCGAAAGTGGATAAGAAGGACCTCCGGAAACAATCGCATCGGGCGATGGCTCGCGTTGCGGCCCGGCGGCACCGCCC
>CM042174.1:49926587-49986888 GCA_023376005.1 Doryteuthis pealeii | reverse complement strand
AGAGAGATTTTTAATCATTTCTGTCTGAGTGTAGGTTTTGGTTTGTTTTTGTTTTACGGCATATCAACCTCAGTGGGTTATTTAATGCCCACAAAGTTTTGAAATAAATGAATTCTTAATGTATAATACAATTTTGTTTATCAACTCATGTTTTTCTATTTAACCCATAGATGGGACCCTAACAGGTACTACCACTCCGGGTCAGAGTGGACCAGGGAGCAATGGTGATAAACGGGTGCTCAACATTCCCAAAGCTCCAGAACTGGAACCTCACCATCAGATAGAGTTTAACGGCATTCCCAGATATGTAGATCCGCAGCCACCGCTTCAAGCACCCATATGATAAAAGATATAGGGTTGGGAAAATCATAGGTGCTAGGGCTTGATGTGACCAGCCGATTGATCGGAGGGGTCCTCTCCGACCGCCCGTCTAGCCCAAGATAGGGCCAAGTGGAGAATTGCATGTCATTAACTGCTCATCCACCTGGGTTCTATCCTTAAGCATCACGGGTCGCCACCCACGGCCAACAGGTGGCCCCATTGGGGAGTCTTACCCCTCTGCAGAGGTGCAGTCGGTGCATTCTAACTCCCCAGCCGACAGGGTGGTTCCTTCGATGAGATTTCTGATATCATCATTATTTTTGTTGTTGTTGTTGTTGTTTTTTGTTTTCCTTGGAAAGAATATGCGCCTCCTGGGTGCAAGTATTTATGTTTTAATGTAGTGAGTGAAGAGACCTACCTCGTGCAACACGGTGTGACAGAGAGAGTGGCGGGCGTGAAGAATTGCCGTATTCTGTTTGTTTAATTTCCCTATCATCAACACGGTTAGTTTTGGGCATAATTCGATTCGTTTTAATGCACTTAATTCTTGGAACACTGTTCAGTCGGTATTGTTTGATGAAGAAAAGGCAGGAAAAGGGAAGCTTGCTTGTTGTGGTTTCGGTTGGTAAATTATTTGTCCTTAAAAAACTTTTAAAAAATCATTTTATTGCCTCTTATAAACAACAGATTTGCATTTAGATTCTCATACGGCTAATTTTTCTCATGATATATATCTATATGTTTGTGTTGTCTGGTGTGCCTTGTATCGTTTCCTGTGAGCATCTAAGGGTGGTTATGTCCATGGGCTTAGCTTCACGCTATTAGGCATGGCCTCCCTTCAATAGTAGTTTAACAAAAATAAAGTTTTTCTTTTACTTATTCTTTATAACTTGTATCTATATTAATAAATAAATTTCTTACTTCTTATTTCTTATTTCTTCTCGAAGCAAGCGGGCTAGGCTTTGTCCGGCGTGTAGGACTGACCTCGAGTCGAACCCGCGTCCTTCAGAATGCGAAAGTGTTGTAGATGAGCAGTGCAGAGTAACCCGGATGTAAGCAGTCGCGTTGTGAGGATTGACGCGTACTTGCAGTGTTGACGAGTGTCGCACGTGCTGCACGGACAATTAAGAGTGAGGATCCCGGATATGGTGAGCATTGATGTGTATTTAAGGACCTGTCCTCCCAGACCAGGGGAGAGAAACAACTGCAGTAGCATTTTGTTGTCGAAACAAGCGGGAAAAGAAATGGATATTGGATATTGTTGTTGAGACGAGCGTGATACAGTTGGGAGAGTGTTTAGACTGAAGACTGCCAGTTAGAAGAACATTGCGTCTGACTTGACTGTGACCCCCACAGATTACTTTCATGCCTGATTAGATTAATATAATAAAATACTATATCAAATTAAAATAATAACGAAAGTAAATATGAACGAATATAAAAATTTTACATTTATGTTATTTTAATTGATTTCTGCATATAAATCATATATATATATTTACCAATCCCTCCACACGAGCAGGATGCAACACAAGGTCAATTTCTTAAGTGGAGCTCAGCAGGTTTGAATTCAGAGTTTTCCTTCTCCTATACCGGTTGCCTAACCAAGGTTAAAAAGCCCAGTCTGCCCTACTATTTACATATAGCTGAAGGGAGAGTAGGATTCATACATTTCCAAGGGTATTAGCGCTAAGTGAAATGCAATTACCACGTCCAGGATTTGAACTCGGGGCGACGAGTTCATTTCCCATGACTTTAACCATTACACTACGCGCTTCCGTTTATAAATCATATATAGGATTGTTTTTAATACGTTTGAGAATAACATGATAGTATTAGAAATCAGTTACAGCAAACAATTATTTATTAAACCCCGTTTTGTTAAAACCATTATTCTAATTACTCCCACAAATAGTATATAACTACTTTCTAGAAATATATAACACATTTTCAGGATTTTAAATGCATTAATAAAATGGGCTCTTCGGGGTCTGTGTTTGTTAATGTTAATTAACAGCATCGACCCCAGGGGGCTATCCCCCCAGGCAACACGTGCCCCCTCGATTTAAAGGGGCAGGGCTGGGTTTATTGCCCAGCGCCTGAGGTGCCCCACTTGAGGGGGAATGCCGACGGGATCAACGCATTTTTTGTGCCTACCACCCATGAGCTTCGGCTTGTGTGTGGGCCCACATAAAAATGGCCTTGTGTCACGCCCTCATAAGTGGGATGAGAGGCAAATACCATAATATGGGCAGTTTTGCGGAAAATCTAACTCCGACAGACTTTAATAGAGACATTGTTATTAAATAAGATATTAGTTAAGAATTAATAATTATTTGATCATCGTTGAGAATATAATTTAAATAACTAAGGAAATCGTGACGTCAGTGGTGATGTAGTTTCAATTATAGAGAGATAGTTGCATAAGCTCCATTATAATAACATTGTTTCATTGATTGAATATGTCTAGATTCTTGGAACAAAACTCAAATACGATTTCAACCCTGTGTTATGTCTCCTATTTTTCAAAAAGAGAACGCTGCGTAATTTTGACCCCCCCCCCCCATTCAAGAAGACATATTTGATAGCAGGTAGGGGAAGGAAAACAAATCGTTTGACCCTACTGATGAGAAATGACCTCGAGTGTTTCTTCTTCTTCTTCTTCTTCTTCTTCTTCTTCTTCTTCTTCTTCTTCTTTTGTCATTTCTTCTTCTTCTTCTTCTTTTCTTCTTCTTTTCTTCTTCTTCTTTCTTCTTCTTCTTCTTCTTCTTCTTCTGTTTCTTCTTCTTCTTTTTCTTCTTCTTTCCCAATTCTTCTTCTTCTTCTTCTTCTTCTTCTTTCTTCTTCTTCTTCTCTTCTTCTTCTTCTATTCTCATTTCTTCTTCTTTATCTTCTTTCTTCTTTGCATTCTTCTTTGCATTCTTCTTCTTCTTCTTCTTCTTCTTCTTCTTCTTCTCTTCTCTTCTTTGTATTTTTCTTCTTCTTCTTTTCTTTTCTTTTGGATTTTTTTTCTTCTTCTTCTTCTTCTTCTTCTTCTTCTTCTTCTTCTTCATTCTTCTTCTTTGCATTATTCTTCATCTTCTTTTGCATTCTTCTTCTTCTTCTTCTTCTTCTTCTTCTTCTTCTTCTTCTTCTTCTTCTTCTTCTTCTTCTTCTTTGTATTCTTCTTCTTCTTCTTTTTCTTCTCTTCTTCTTCTTCTTCTTCTTTGCATTCTTCTTCTTCTTCTTTGCATTCTTCTTCTTCTTCTTCTTCTTCTTCTTCTTCTTCTTTGCATTCTTCTTCTTCTTCCATATTAATTAAATCATTTATCAATACAAATTTGTCTAATTAATGTCCCATCGGCAACCTTTGACCCAACATTCACAAACAATTACCCCAATTAAGAATAGCCAACTACAACAATCCATTATTCATCACAACAACTGATTATTAGTTCTGATTTATTTTAAGTCAACGATGCCCGAGGAGACATCGAGGGCAGTATCGTAAAAGTTGTTTTCTTGTGTTTGTCTAAGATGAAGGTTAGACCAACAAGAATATTATCGACTCATCAAAATTCATTGATAAACAAGTGTGTTTATCTAGATGATACTACACACTGCTGGAGAAATAAGAACAAACGAACTATGGGCCGTGTCAGTACTACTATACAGTTGCACTACTGTGGATGTAATGAAAATAACATACCTCGAAACTCAAAGCGTGCGCGGACGAGTCTGGCTTGCAGGGTCATTGCGGGAAAGAAATATGGCTGCTGTAAGCACTATATTTAACGATGGGCGATCTCGAACCAGCGAGAATGGGATTGCACGTATGCAAATTCTCTCGAGATCAGGCGTGCATATAAGCATACGGCGACGGCTAGAGACGAAGCGTCAAGCGATTACGTACGACGACTACGAAAATAGCTTTTGATTGTTGGTGAGCAGAGTGCAGCACAGTTGGGAGAACATTATTATCAATTTTTTTTACTACATATATATAAGGAGAACGTCCTTAGGTTAAACAGATTAATAAAAAATAGTATTAAACATGTGTTTTAAAAGATAGCATTGGAAAAATTAAGACCTAATGTACCAGAACGATATATGTTGTATAGGCCTACTAAAGTTGTAGTAGTAGTCGTCGTTAGTTCATAAACAACACACGCATTTTGTATAGTCACAGGGGCGGTTTACTTCTTCCACGCTCGTGGGTTCTTTTTTAGTATAAATGCCGCATTTTGCTTTATATATAAACATATTGTGCCAGAACAATATGGAATGCATAGGCCAACTCAAGTTGTAGTAGTAGTCGTCGTTAGTTCAGAAACAACACACGCATGTTGTATAGTCACAGAGGCTGTTTATTTGTCTAGGCTCGTGGGTTCTGAGAGTCTTCATGTCCTGGGAATGATGTTAAACTCTATCTGATGGTGAGGTTCCAGTTCTGAAGGTTTGGGGAATGTGGAGCACCCCTTCATCACCATTTGCTCCACTCTGACCCGGAGTGGTAGTACCTGTTAGGGTCCCATCTATGGGTTAAATGAGTTGATAAACAAAATTGTATTATCCATTAAGAATTTTTTTTTTTTTTCAAAACTTTATTGGCATTAAATAACCCACCGAGGTTGATATGCCGTAAAACAAAAGCAAACCAAAACCTACACTCAGACAGATTGACTAAAAGACTAGGAAATTAATAACAATGCATAAGGCTTTACACACTAGATTTGGTTTGGGTTTTTTTTACGCCATATCAACTGCAGAGGTGCAGTCGGTGCATTCTAACGCGCCAGCCGACAGGGCGGGAAATACAAGGAAGAAATATACATACAAAAATCGATTATGTCATGACAAAAGTTTTTCCAGCTTTTTTTGTTGTTTGAAGGAACGCGATTTGAAATGTGAAAATTAACGTTAGAAAATTTTAAACTCATATTTTTAAAGATAATTTTTTTTTCTTTCTGTTCAACCCATAGATGGGACCCTAATAAGGCCTACCACTCCGGGGCAGAGTCGACCTGGTAGCAATGGTGATGAATGGGTGCTCCACATTTCTCAGACCCCCAGAACTGGAACCCCACCATTAGTCGGTGCATTCTAACGTTCCCAACTGTTAAATAGAAAAAAATTTATAAAAAAAAAATGATTATCCATTAAGAATGACCATTTTAAAACTTTATCGGCATGACCCACCGAGGTTGATATGCCGTAAAAACAAACCAAACCAAATCGTTAACCATTTGAATGCACTCCTGTTCCTCTATTGAGTTAGATTTTACAAGTTGTTGCAAGGTATTTGAGTACTCACTTGCTTTACGGGTTTTGTCTCATCCTTGTGGATCGACTGGGCCCATAAACCGCATTGATGATTCATGTGGTTGGTTAGTTGTAATTATATTCGGCCTCGCATGAGTGTGTCTTTAGTTACGCTGTGTAAAGGTTTATGGTAGCCTCAGTGGATAAAGATCTGACTCAGAACGGGTCAATTGCCAAAGATAAATGAATAAAAAAGGATAATGGTGAATCCCCAGGTTAATATATATATATATATATATATATATAATATTATATATATATCAGGGAATAAGTCAGCGATATATATTATATTATATATATATTAATATATATATATATATTATATATATATATTTATATACCAAACTTATTGGTAAATCCTGGCGGTGAGAAAAGACCCAGCAAATAGTTTGATTGTAAAAATATAACTACCAAACATCAAACCGGAAAGAAAAAAAAATTTGTTAAAAAAGAAAAGACCAAGATAATCGTACCAACAAAAAATAATCAATTAGTACAATATTTTGGCCAAAAGAAAAAACAATTTATATGCATATATATATATAAGATATATATATATACATACAAACCAGCCAGGAGACTAAAGCTAATAAGTAAAAAGTGCTCAATACCTAAGTAAATATATATATATATATATAATAATATATATATATATATATATATATATATATATATATATAATAACCAGCGTGTTGGTAGATCCTTGCGGAGAGAAAAAACCCGCAGAGAGTTTGATTGCAAAAATATACTACCAAACATCAACCAGAAGAAAAAAATTTTTGAAAAAAAGAAAGACCAAGATATTCGTACCAACAAAAATAATCTATTGGTACAGTATTTGGCCAAAAGAAAAAACAATTTATATGTATATATATGTATATAAGATATATATATATTCATATAACCGCTAGGAAGGAGCTAATTTGTAAAAGTGCTCGATACCTAAGTAGAGCCAAGTAATAAGGATAATCTACTGAGTCAGACGAACCTACTATTAGTTTCGCATAAAGCTCTTCAGGGCTAAAAATCTGTCAGAGTCAGATTTAGCCCTAAAGAGCTTTATGCGAAACTAATAGTAGGTTTCGTCTGACTCAGTAGATATCCTTATTATATATATATATATTATATATATATATATATAAGATAAAAGTTGACTTACTAGTAAATATGGGCACGATGGTTGGGAGGTGCAAAATTCAGGGGGTAAGTCAGCGATACACCAAATACAAAGTGCTCAATACGAAGTAGAGCAAATTTATTATAAAATGGGTACAAGAGATAACCTACTCGAGTTTCACCATAAGGATATTCAGGGTTAAATCCACTGAATTAATCGAGGTACTGATTAATTGCAGTCGATTACACGTGTGTGTGCATTGCCTTAAATAATTAATATAATTTTATCAAAGAGTTGACCGCAGTCGATCACATGTGTGTGTTCATTGTATACAATGAACACACACGTATGATCGACTACAATTAATCAGTACCTCGATTAATTCAGTGGATTTAACACTGAAGATCCTTATGGTGAAACTCGAGTAGGTTATCTCTTGTACCCATTTTATGATATATATATATATATAATTTAAGAGTAAGGAAATAAATCCGACGGTATAAGTATAGATAAAAGGGTTTAAAAACACACAATGCTGTTAAAATGAAAAATATGAATATGATAAAAAATATTTTCATTTTAACAGCATTGTGTGTTTTCGTATCCTTTTATCTATCTATCTATCTTATATATATATATATTATATATATATATATATATGAAAGTAAGTAAACAAACAATGTGTTTATTTAGGATATGGCGTTAAGCCGACAATTTTTGGAGGATATGTGCTTAATTGAAGTTGTGCCTAATTTTGAAAAATAATTAGTTAATAATTAATGAATTTTAGGCGGGCATATATGTTCAAATGTAGGAAGCGCGTGGTGTAATGGTTAAAGTCATAGGAAATGGGCTCGTCAACATGAGTTCAAATCCTGGACGTGGTAATTGCATTTCACTTAGCGCTAATATCCTTGGGAAAGGTATGAATTCTACTCTCCCTCCAGCTATGGGTAAATAGTAGGGCAGACTGGGCACTTTAACCATGGTTAGGCAATCGGTCTAGGAGAAGGAAAACTCTGAATTCAAACCTGTTAAACTCCGCTTAAGAAATTGACCCTGTGTCACATCCTGCTCGTGCGGAGGGGTTGGTAAATATATATATGTTCAAATGTAAGGCATTTTCTCGATTTGTTTAGCCTTACATTTGAACATATATGACCGCCTAAATTCATTAATTATTAATTAATTAATTTTTCAAATTAGGTATGACTTCAATTAAGCACATATCCTCCATATATATATATATATATTATATATATATATATGAATAAGATTTTTGGATGTTTGTTTATTTAGAAACGTTGCTGATAAAGTATATATTAAATTTTTACTTGAAGGCACTTACAACCATGTATCGCATAAAATTTCGATACTTTTTCTTATAGAAAATAAACTTGACAAGTTTAATCCCAGTAAAGGGATGGGCTCGATGTGTTAAGAGAATAACCCGTACAGACCTGTTTTCGACTTTATTAAGTCTCAATCAAAGCGGTATATACGTACGATTTCCCTCCGAAGAAATGAAACGCGGGACTTCAGCAGAACGCAGTGAAACACTAAGTGAAACAAACTTTTATCGCCTCGGCCACAGTACCAGCTGACCATCCTAAAGCGGAAATTAAGCTTGTCAAGCGATTACTACGCGCCTCCTACATAATAGGTAACGGGGGCGCTAATTGAGAGAATAATAACACGACAACAGCCCGAATGCCCTTACGGCGAAGTGGAATAAGATTTTTGGATGTTTTTTATTTTAGAAACGTTTGCGATAAAGTATATATTTAAATTTTACCTTGAGAGGCACTTACAACGCATGTATGCGCATATGAGACTTAAATGAAATCGAAAGCAGTCTGTAACGGTATTCTACACATCGAGCATCCTTTACTGGGATTAACACTTGTCTACAGTTTATTTTCTATAAGCAAAAGTATCGAATTTTATGCGATCATGCGTTGTAAGTGCCCTTCAAGTAAAATTTAATATATAATATATATATATTTAATACTAAAAAAAGTAAAGTTGGTAGAGTGGGCCTATTGCCATAATATCAGCCAGACCGGCATAAAGAATCTATACTTTTGTCTCTAGGTTAGTACCCAGAGATTGGTTTTGTCAGAGGTGGAAGGCCACACCTACCGTCAGTTCCCGACTCCAATCCGCAGCAGATCAGATGACCCAATCTGTGCCTCATAGCGCTGAAGGTTTGACAGAAAGTGGTATTGATCCATGTTTTAATTTTCTAACGCCGGTGCTCATAATCGACTGAGCTAGAATCGACCCTCTTTAAATTGATTACTTCGTTCCTAATTGTATGGACCGTTGTCATCTAGGCAACGTACCCCTCTAGTTAAAAAATTGAGATTCGCCAAAATGAGTGTCCGTACCTCAGCTAAAATAGTGAAACATTCCCTTTTTATTATATAAGAAATTGTAAATCCTGATTAACTTGGGTGTTGGCTTATTCGCAAAGAAATTTCTTGTATTTACTTCTATGAGTGCTCACCTCTGCTAAAATAATGGGCCATTCGTTTTTATTCTAAAGAAAAGAAAAGGGAGAGAAAAAAGGACAGTGCTGCCCAGACAAATACAATAACAAAAAAGATAAGAAGAAAGTACGGGAGATTATAGAGAGATTAGGTAGGTCGCGCGGAAGCGAATAACGCTAATCTCTTTCAATCGAACATCTGAAAAGATGAAAAGAAGGAAAGTATAAGAAAAAAGAACGAGAGGGGTTATCACGATTATTATACCTGTTTAACATATAGAAAATTTAAGCAATAGCTCTCAACTGAACACGATTCAATACGTGTTATTAATAAATTATCGATCTGTGGGTATACCACAGGTCCAGCTAGCTTTGTTTAAAAAGCAGAATTTTACGGCTCTAAGTTACACAGTATAGTTACAAACCACACACAAAAGAAGAAGAAGAAGGAAGAAGAAGAAGAAGAAGAAAGAAGAAGAAGCCAATAGAGAAGAGATAAGAAGAAGAAACAGAAGAGAACACAACACAAGCAAAGTAGATAGGAAAGAAGAACACAGAGAAAGCAGAAAGAGAAGAGAGAAGAGAAGAAAGAAGAAAGAAGAAAGAAAGACGAAAGATAGAAGAAGAAGAAGAAGAAGAAAGAACGAAAACAATAGGAAAGAGATTAAAAGAAGAAAGAAAGAAGAAGAAGAAGAAAGAAAGGAAAGAAAAGAAGCAGGGAAGAGAAAGAAACAGGAAAACTAGTTATGGCGATCGTGCCATAAAACTGCTTCCATTTCTCACTGGTAGTGTATCCAATTAAATTTCAATGAAACCATGACCCAGATGACAACGGATGGGAGGCGGCATACTTATTCGCAGTTGAGGGGCAAGACCCGAAATTATCATTAACCTCCGTGTCGCCATTGATAAAGGAAGTTGAAAAAATAGCCCCCCCGACTCCGCCCAACGCCGCTCAAAAAAACAAAAAACTCAAAAAAGGGGAAAATAACAGAAAGAAAAAAATACATGAACAATCTCTTTGTATTCTTACGTCTAATTAAAGTTGGAGGGGAAAAGGCAAAATCAATTGATTTCTATTGATTTTAACAAATCTCAATATGGCCACTCTTTTGTTTCTTACTCGAGCACCAAAAAGTTTTCAGGAGTCCGATGGTAAAATGACCGTTTGAAAGCGGGTCAAGATTTCTGTTGAAAGTAGATTTGTAAAAATTCGCAGTTTTTCTCATTCCTTTTCTTTCTTTCTTTCTTTCCTTTTCTTTCTTTCTTTCTTTCTATTCCGTTTCTTTTCTAATTCGTTCATTTTTTTTCTTTTCCTTTTTATTTTTGACCCTTTCTTTCGTCTATTCTTTTCTTTCTTTCTTTCTTTCTTTTTTAAATTTTGTTTTTTTCTTTCTAAATCTTTTGTCCTTTTTGTTTATTTGTCCCTTACTTAACTTTCTTTTCTTTCTTCTAATTCATATTTCCTTTCTTTCTTTCTTTTTTCTTTTTCTTTCTTTTTCTTTCTTTTATTTGTTTTTTTTTTTCTTTTCTTATGTTCTCTTTCTTTGTCTTTTGTTATTTTCCCTCTACTTACTTTCTTCTTTTCTTCTTTTTCCTTTTTTTCTTTTTATTCATTGCTTCCTTTATCCTTTTTCTCTTGTCTTTCTTTCTTTCTGTTTTTTCTTGTATTTTTTTTCTTCCTTCTCTGTTTCTTTCTTTCTAATTCGTTTCATTTCCTTTTCTTTCTTCTTTTAAATTTGAACCTTTCTTCCCTTCTTATATTTCTTTTCTTTTTTTCTTTTTAGTTCGTTCTTTCTTTCTTTTTGTTCTTTCTTTTTGATATTAGTCCATTTTCTTTATTTTCCTATCTGTTTCTTCTTCTTTCTTATCTTTCTTTCTTTTTATTCTTTCTCTTTTTTCTTTCTTTTCCTCTTTATTTTCTTCTTTCTTTCTTTCTTTCTTTCTTTAATCTCTTTCTTTCTTTTTATTTTTTCTTGTAATTTCTTTCTTTCTGTTTTCTTTCTTTTATTCTTTCTTTCTTTTCTTTTATTTCTTGTCCTTTTTTTCTGCTGTTTTTCCTTCTCTTTTCTTTTTTCTTCCTTCTCCTTTTCTCTTCTTTCTCTTCTCTTTCTTTATTTCTTTTCTTTCCTATCTTTTCTTTTATTCTTTGTCTTTCCTGTTCTTTCTTCCTTGTTATTTTTGTTTCTTTCTTTCTTTTCTTTTCTTCCTTTCTTCCTTCTTTTTCCTTTCTTTCTTTCTTTTCTTCTTTCTTTCTTTCTTTCTTTCTTCCNACTGAAGTCGTTCTTTTTATGGCATTTCTAGCCAAAAATAATTTTTTTTACTTATCTTTTACACCTGCATTGTAAATAGAACTCACCAATACGCAATATTTTATATATATAATATATATCCTAATATAATAATATATATATTATATATTACAAATGTTTGTAATGTGTGATTGTATATTCACCAATGTTGTATAAAAGCAAGCCTAACAAAAACGAAACATATTAAATGCAAATATGGAATTTACGCAGGGGATTATAATTTATTTCTCAAGAAAATTTCCTTTTTTTTCCGTCGAATCAGAAAATAGGATCTCTCATGTTGTGTGTGTTATCGGCGCGTGGAAAGTCACAACTTGGGATGAATTTAGGAGTGTGTGTAATAATTTGCAATGTGACGTGCGAGGGAGAAATGGGGGGGGGGAAAACAATGTTCGTATTGGCGCGACCCGCCATAATGAGATTGGCGGGGAAAAATGGCCGCTGATTATAATGCGCGGGAAACAACAAGAATTGGGAAGGGAAGATTGTTTGCGTTATTTATATATCTTTTGATATAGAAAGAAAGAAGAAAGAAGACAAGAAAAAAGAAAGGGGTTATGAAAAAAGAAAAGAAGAAAGAAGAAAGAAAGAAGAAAGGGAAAGGGGGTTATAAGAAAGAAAGAAAAAAAAGAAAGGGATAAGAAAGAAAAAAAAAAGAAAGAGAGAAGAAAGAAATGAAAGAAAGAAAGGGGTATAAGAAAAAGAAAGAAAGCAAGAGAAACGAAGAAGAAAGATAGAAAAGAAAAAGGAAAAAGAAGAAAGAAGAAAGAAAGAAAAGAAAGGGGGTTATAGAGAAAGAAAGAAAGAAAGAAAAGAAAGAAAGAGAAAGGGGTTATAAGGAAAGAAAAAAAGAAGAAAAGAAGAAGGGAGTAGAAAAAGAAAGAAAGAAATAAAAGGGTATAAGAAAGGAAAGAAAGAGAATAAGAAAGAAAAGAAGAAAGAAAGAAATAATAAAGAAGGAAAAAAGAAAGAAGAGAAGAGAAAAGAAGAAAAGAAAGGAAAGAGATTATAAGAAAGAAATAAAAAAGAAAGAATAATAAAGAAAGGAAGAATTAATAAAAAGGAAAGAAAATAAAGTTTATAGAAGAAAGAAAGGATAAGAAAAGAAAAAAGAAAGAAAGAATAAGAAAGAAAGGAAATAATAAAGAAGGTAAAAAGAAAAAAATAAAGGGTATAAGAAAGAAAGAAAGGGTATAGAAAGAAAGAAAGAAAGAAAAGAAAAGAAAGAAAGTATAAAAGAAAGGTTATAAAAAAGAAAGAAATCAAATACAGGGTTATTAAGAAAGAAAGAAAGGCGGTTATAAGAAAGAAAGAAAAAGAAAGAAAGAAAGTAATAAAGGAAAGGGTTATAAAAAAGAGAAAGAAATAAAAGGGGTTAATAAGAAACGAAAAGAAAGGGTTGAAAAAAGTAAAGAAAGGAAAGAAAGAAAGTAAATAAAGAAAGGGTGTGTAAAAAAAGAAAGAATTAAAGGGCTTATAGAAAAGAAAAAAGCGGTTATAAGAAAGAAAGAAAAAAGAAAGAAAGAAAGAAAGTAATAAAGAAAGGGGTTATAAAAAAAGAAAGAAATAAAGGTTATAAGAAAGAAAGAAAGGTTATAAGAAAGAAAAGAAAGAAAGAAAGAAAGAATAAAGAAAGGGGTTAATAAAAAAGAAATAAATAAAGGTTATAATGAAAGAAAGAAAGGTTATAAGAAAGAAAGAAAGGAAAGAAGAAAGTAAAGAAAGGGTTATAAAAAAGCGAAAGAAAAAAGGGCTTATTAAGAAGAAAGAAGGGGTTATAAGAAGAAGAAAGAAAAAGATAGGAAAGAAAGAAGAACGGGCAAAGACAAATGATGGATAGATGGAAGGGGAAAAGATAGTTTATGAGTTGAGAGAAAGAGAGAAAGAAAGAAAAGAGAGAGAGAGAGAGGAGAGAGAGAAAGAGAAAGAGAAAGAGAAAGAAAGAAAGAGAGAAAGAAAAAACAGGCAAAGAAAAAAGCTGGTTACAAGGAAGGGGAAAAGATAATTTATGAGTTGAGTAAAGAAAGAAAAAGAAAGAAAGAAAGGAAAGGGAAAGAAAGAAAGAAAGAAGGGTTACAAGAAGAAAGAAAAAGGAAAGAAAGAAGAAGAAAGAGAGGAAAAAGAATGAATGAAAGAAAGAAAAAGGTAAAAAAAATGATGAACACATGGAAGTGAAAAAGAGTATTTATAAGTTGAGAAAGAAAGAAAGAAGAAAGAAAGAAAGAAAGAATTATCAGGAAAAGAAAATAGAAAAACAGAAAGATATTATTATAAGAAGGAAAGAAAAATGAGGGAAGGAAATTATCAGAAGAAAGAAATGAAAAGAAATGATACAAGAAATAAAGAAATAAAGAAATGTTTATAAGAAAGAAACAAACAAACAAAGAATGAATGAAGAAAGAAAGAAGAAAGAAGAATAATAAGTAAGAAATTAATAAGGATGTTATTATAAGAAAGGAAGAAAGAAAGTAATTTTTATAAAAAAAAGAGAGAGAGAATCCTTGAAAAGAACATAAGTGAAAGAGAAGAGAATAAAAATGAAGGTGAAAAATGTTTTTCCTCTGCTCCAAAAAGGATGGACATTGATATCACTGTCTTAACCCCCTCCCCTCTCTCTCTCTCAGCAATACAGACCCTTTCTCTCAGACCCCTCTCACATACTCTCAACTACACAACACACATACACACATACACACACACACACACACTCTCTCTCTCTCTCTCTCTGTCACACTCACACACACTCCACACACACACACACACACACACTCTCTCTCTCTCTCTCTCCAGCCACACACACACACAAACACACACAAACACACACACACACTCTTTCTCTCTCTTCTCTCTCTCTCTTCTCTCTCTCTCTCTCTTCTTCTCAGACCCTCTCTCACAGCCACACTCACACACACTAACACATATACACACGCACTCTCTCTCTCTCTCTCGCTCTCTCTTCTCTCAGACCTCTCACCACACTCAACACACAAACACACACACTCTCTCTCTCTCTCTCCTCTCTCTCTCTCTCTCTCTCTCTCTCTCTCAGCTACGTACAAAAACACACACTCTTTCTCTCTCAGCCACACACATACACATACAAACTCTCTCTCTCTCAGCCATATACATACTTTCTCTCAGCCCCTCTCTCTCCCTCTCTCTCTCTCTCTCTCTCTCTCTCTCTCTCTCTCTCTCTCTGTTCCGAGAACAAGTACAAGAACAAGATAGACCGATATCCGGACTTTGTTCATCATGTATCTAATCAGATCCCAGAAATAAAAGAGAGTTTCCTATTCTTAAAGGTCTTACTCAGAAAATCAAGTCTATGGGAGAATAGAGTCGCCATTAATTCACTTTTCATTTCTTTTCTCTTTCTTTTTTTTCTTTTTGTATGTGTCGGTCGACGGGAAAAGCTTCAAGTAAACACTAAATTAACAAAAACATCGCTTTTCTAAAACAATTGAAAAAACAAACAAAACAAAACAAAACTTGGAAGTTGTCCATCTTTTAAACTTTTCGAAAAGAGTTCGATTCGTATTGGCTGCTCTACAACGAAACTATTCCAGAATACACCATTCCTGCTGAACATCAAGCCCTTACTGCTAGTAACAAAGTGGCATATAGTACCTAAATAATGAGAATGGAATCGTCAGTTTTCCCTACAAATAATGTGTGACGAAACCTTGGAAGAGAGAAATAACGAGATCTCACAGGGCTTGTTAATTCATCCTAATAATTTCTAATAACTCTATTCACCTTGTATCTTTGATTAGTATGGCGAATATTAAATTCTTATTTAAGAAGAACGACATCAATTTGAACGTTCATTGAAAAATAAATCAATGGAAAGAATTTTCTAATGCGATTATATATTTTGTAAACTCGACATTTGAAATTTGTATCTATTTGTTGGACTTATCTTTGGTATATATATTTACCAACCCCTCCGCACGAGCAGGATGTGACACAAGGTCAATTTTTTAAGCGGATTTCAACAGGTTTAAATCAGAGTTTTCCTTCTCCTAGACCGGTTGCCTAACCAAGCTTAAAGAGACCAGTCTGCCCAACTATTTATCCATAGCTGGAGGGCGAATTGGATTCATACCTTTCCCAATGGTATTAACGCTAAGTGAAATGCAAATAAATGAACTCGGGGAGACGAGTCCATTTCCCATGACTTTAACCTTTACACCACGTGCTTCTCTCTGGTATAGTTATTTACTAAGCTAAGCTTAGATATGGCACAAACCCGAATGTAAGAGGCACCCAGTGCGGCTTGAACTCACTAGTCATGGTTTGCTACACACACACACACACACACACACACAAAATATATTATATATATATATGTGTGTGTGTGTGTGTGTGTGTGTGAAAATGGAAAAGGAATTGAATCCGACAATATGAGGAAAAATGAGTAAAGAAAAGAAATGTAGATGGATAAAATGAATTTAATCGATATCACATTAATCGATATCACTTACACATGTGTTTCGGTCAGTTTATGTGTGTGAAAATATTTCGCACACATAGAAGATTAGACCTTCATCAGAGAACATTTATTTTGAATGAAAAAATTCGTTGGGAAAAAAAAACAAAAAAAAAACAACAGAGATTTTTGGAAATATTCGAAAATCGAATTTTTAAAAATTTGCAACGCTGAAATAGAATGTTGAGATAGACCGTTATGATTTGGATATTTGGTTTTTCTAGGGGTTATGGTAGAAAATAGTTTTTTATTACAAAAAAAAAATAAAGTGTTATTATTTATCATTAACATGTTGAACATTTTTCTCGGAGCTTAGTTTATGTTTTGAAAAAATCGGTGAAGTGTTAAAAAAGTGGTCGATTAAAAAGAACCAAACTTTGATGGTAGATAATTTTGTATAAGTTGTTTAATTTATTAAGGTGTTATCGTAAGATGGTTCTGTTTAAGTGGTGTATATATTTGTATTTATAGATTATGTTAAGTTAAAAGTTGCAGTGTATATAATGAAGAATGGGATTTTATTATTGCTAGTAATTTTAAGTTCGGATAATATGGGAGAAAAGAGGATTTAGGTATATTTATAATGTTGCGTTATATAATAAGTGTGGTATTAATTAATAAGTTATAAAATATTTGTGGTGTGGTAATTTATAGTAAATAAAGTAATATATATATATATATATATATATTATATATATATATATATAATATATCAATAAAGAAGAACTCAATACAGTAATCCCATAATAATTTATTTCGACGAAAATTGGGCCGATATAAATCTAAGTTGATTTAAACCGGCTCCCCAAATTTCGCCTCATCAGATGGGTCTCAATTCACTTATGGACAAGCATATCACAAAAACCCCCAAAGAGCTGAATATATATAAATTCAAACAAAAACAAATATTGTTAAATATTGATAATATATTGCTCTGTATATAATCTAATAAATATTGCTCTGTATATAATCTAAAAGGTTATTTTACATTGAGCTCTCTTTAGTGATTTAATGATTCACTGTATTTATACATACTGGATCATCAATATTAGTACAGTGGATCTTGAAATCACATATAGAATCATCCCTTACTACCAAGTTTTGGATAAATCTTATATATATATATATATATATATATATATACCAATCCCTCCGCACGAGCAGGGTGCGACACAAGCTTAATTTCTTAAGCGGAGTTTAACAGGTTTGAATTCAGAGTTTTCCTTCTCCTAGGCTGATTACTTAGCCATGGTTAAAGAGTCCAATCTGTCCTGCTATTTACCCATAGCTGGAGGAAGAATTGGATTCATACATTTTCCAAGGGTATTAGCGCCATGTGAAATGCAAACAGCTTCGTCCAGTATTTGAACTCGGGTCGACCAGTCCATTTCCTACGACTCTAACCAGTACACCAAGTGATCTCAGTATAAGATGTATGCAAAATAGTCACTTCTATTTCTAAACCCTATGCCGTAAAACAAAAACAAACAATATGACTTTTTATCATATGGGTGTTAGAAGGCGGTGGCTGCGGGTCTACATGTCCTGAGAATGACGTTCAACTCTATCTGATGGTGAAATTCCAGTTTTGGAGGTTTGGGGAATGTGGAGCACCCCTTCATCACCATTGCTCCCTGGTCCACTCTGATCCGGATTGGTAGTACCTGTTAGGGTCCCATCTATGGGTTAAATAGTAAAAATGTATTTATAAAAAAAATTGTATTATCCATTAAGAATTGATTTATTTCAAAACTTTATCGGCATTAAATGACCCACTGAGGTTGATATGCCGTAAAACAAAACAAAGTATCTGGCAGCCATCTTTAGTTCCAGATGTAGTAAATAAGTAAGCAATCCAATAAGAATCCGGTGTTATAGTATTCTTTGTAAGTCCGACGTCCAAGAGAATCCAAGTGTCAATGACATAAGTTTAGAATCAGGCCTCTATTAATACAGCAGAAGCAGCAGCAGCATTGTCATTGATTGGACAATAGGAATCCTTCTCGAGTCACGTGTTTATAGGCGAGTCTATAAGTAGAAGTGACCATTTTCCTCATGCCTTATATCACAAATAATCCAACACAAAACAAACCAAAACAATATGAATCATGGTAAAAAGAACTAGATACTGTAGATGTATTGGTGATACATTCTCAGCCGTGCATTTGTTTTTTTGATGAAGATGAACGGGCTGTCGTATATGAAGATAAGAACTGAAACAAATTACAGACGAAGGAGGAAAGAGAGAAAAATAATCAGTGTTCTAATAAGCTGTTACTATCAGTTCTTTGCAGACTTGTAGCCGACGAGTGTCATTTATAAAAGAACGTGTCTACGAATTTAATAACTGTTAGGAAGAATAGATTATCTAGAAATGGTTGAATAATGCCGACGCGAAAAAAATAAAAGGGAAGTGGATTCTCAAGTCTGTCGTTGGAAAAAATTCTCGACCAGACACTTCAGACTTCGGCAATTTCTCTTTTATTGTGAACTTTGCCAAATATATTCGGCCATTATTTTTTTTGGTGGTGGTGGGGGGGGGGCTTTTTGTTTTTTTGTTTTTAATATAAATTCTTAGTAGGTTGATTGGTTGGTTGGTTGGTTTGGTGGGTTTTACGGCATGTCAACCTTTGTTGGGTCATTTTATGCCGAAGACTTTTTTCTGTGCGTGTCACGGCTCCAGATTAATGGTTGATTGGTTGGTTGGTTGGATGGTTGGTTGGTTTTTACAGCATGTCAACCCTTGTTGGGTCATTTTATGCCGAAGACTTTTTATGTTGTGTCACAGCTCCAGATTAATGGTTGATTGGTTGGTTGGTTGGCTGGCTGGTTTTTACGGCATGTCAACCCTTGTTGGGTCATTTATGCCGAAGACTTTTTTCTGTTTGTGTCACGGCTCCAGATTAATGGTTGATTGATTGGTTGGTTGGTTGGTTTTTATGGCATGTCAACCCTTGTTGGGTCATTTTATGCCGAAGATGTTTTGGTTGATTCATTCTTGATAGGTACTCAGTTATTTTATAAACTCAATTTTTATTTTTAAACATATTTTTAAGAACACAATGTTCGGGCCACCACAACCTTGGGCTCTGTTCAGATGTTTTTTTTTAATTACAAGTCATCTTGTCTGTATTTGTGAGATGAGGCTTGATATGAATAATTTTGATATTTCGGACTGTTGTCCTCATCTTTATTGTGGTATGTATAAACACAATATTCAGGCCACTGCAACCTTGGGCTCTGTTTAGATGGCCTGAATATTACCTTAAAATAAGTTATCTTATTTGTATTTATGAGATGAGGCTTGATATGAATATTTTTGATATTTCGGACTGTTGTCCTCATCTTTATTGTGTACAAACACAACGTTCAGGCCACCACAACCTTGGGCTCTGTTCAGATGGGTTTTTTTTAAATTACAAGTCATCTTCTCTGTATTTATGAGATTGATATGAATAATTTTAATATTTCGGACTGTTGTCCTCATCATTGTGTTTATACACATAAAGACGAGGACAACAGTATGAAATATCAAAATTATTCAATAATTTCAGTTGCAAACAAATTGTTCTGTTTGCGGCTATATTGTATTATATGAATGATAATAATATTAATCAACTTAACTGAAGTTCTTGGTAATTGGTTATGTTAAAGTTTTCGTATTCACAAACGGTTCTCATCGTTTTTTTTATTTCTGATATAGTAGCAGCAAGAATTTGACGCCCATTGTCTTCGAGATTTTGGTTGTAAAGATGAAGATACTTATCTTTTGATTTTTGGTGCCAAAAATTCGTTGGGTTAGAAAACGGTTGGTTGGGTTTTACAGCATGTCAACCCTTGTTGGGCCATTTTATGCTGAAAACTTTTTTCTGTTTGTGCCAGGGCTCCAGATTAATGGTTGATTGATTGGCTGGCTGGTTGGTTGGTTTTTACGGCATGTCAACCCTTGTTGGGTCATTTTATGCCGAAGACTTTTTTCTGTTTGTGCCAGGGCTCCAGATTAATGGTTGATTGATTGATTGGTTGGTTGGTTGGGTTTTACAGCATGTCAACCCTTGTTGGGCCATTTTATGCCGACGATGTTTTGGTTGATTCATTCTTGATGAGTTCTCAGTTATTTTGTAAAATCAATTTTTATTTTTAAACAAATATTTTAGAACTTATTTTGTTTTATTTAACCCATAGATGGGACTCTAACAGGTATTACCACTCCAGGTCAGGGTCGATCTGGGAGTAAGGGGGATGAAGAGGTGATCCACATTCGTCAGACCTCCAGAACTGGAACCCCACCATCAGTTAGAGTTTAACTGTGACATGAAGACCCTCAACCACCGCTTTGTAGCACCCATATAATAAAAAGGGCTGGGACTTGCCATAAGGGCAATAGGGTCAGGACAATCATATAGTTTGGTTGGTTATTTGGGTGGTTGGTTGGTTGTTTTTTTATTTTTTTGTTTTACAGCATATCTACTCTTCCCGGGTCATTTAATGCCGAATTAAGTCATTTTAATATCAGGTTGCTTACTGTATCCGGTGTTACTTAAATGGTTAAATTCTTACTAAACTTTAAGAAGATGTTATTCTTACTTTCTTTATTTCTTATAATACTTTCATTCATTCATTTTTTTTCTTTCTTTCTTACTTCTTTCTTTCTTTCTTTCTTACTTTCTTTCCAATAATTCTTTTTTCTTTCATTCTTTCATATAATTCTTTCTATCAGCTATTCTTTCATTCATTCTTCCTTTTTTTCTTATAATTTCTTATTCCTTCCTTTCTTTCTTATAATTCATTCCTTCATCCATTCTTTTATTCATTCCTTCATTCTTTCTTTTTTTTCTTCTTTCTTTCTTTAAAATTTTTCTTTCTTTTTTCTCATAATCCTTTTTTTCCTTTCTTTTTGATAATCCTGTGTTTTCATTGCTTGTTTACTTTTTTCTTCTTTCTTTCTTTCTTTCTTCCTTTCTTTCTTCTTCTTTCTTTCTTTCTTTAGTTGTTGCTTTCTTTCCTTTTTTTACATTTGTTTTCTTTCTTCGCTTCTTTATCAACCAATTTTAATTTCTTTCTTTCTTTCCTTCTTTTTCTTTTGCTGCTCTTTTCACACGTCAATGCCTCTCTCTCTCTCTCTCTCTCTCTCTCTCTCTCTCTCTCTCTCTCTCTCTCTCCTTCTCTCTCTCTCTCTCTCGATTCTCTCTATGAGTCAATTAAGCGTCACGTGATTTGAATCTAAAATGGCAGCCTTTAATATCACAATAAGCGCTAGACAACGACAAAGACGGCAGTTAAGAATGGCTAAAAGTGTTAGGTCTTTTTTTCTCCCAATAATTACAGTCACCGCACATTTATTATCTAATTTCGTTTCCTAGAATAAAAAATAATAAAGTTCTGCGACAAGACAAACAAAAAAAAAGGAGAAAATAAGCACTTTAGTCTCTACGCTTCGTTCCAATTCTTTTCTTGCCAGTTTTCAAATTACCCGCTCTCCCCACTGACCCATTTCGTTGTCGGTTGTTCGTTACAAACATTCTGAAGAATTTATTAAAAATAAAATACCGGGAACTAATTACGAAGACGAGAGTTCCAACCAATTTGTAGATTGTATATGGAATTCTTCGGTGTGAAATTTAAAATATCTTTCATTGATCTTATTGATTTTCTATTAATATCGATGAATAATAGAATTGAATCAATAGGCAATTGTAGACATAGGTTGAGCCAGTCACTAAAATATAATTAGAATTACACTATTTCTCTGAATTTTTTTTAGACGAGGCTTAGTAATTAGTATTATTTGGACTATTGTCCTCATCTTCATTGTTATCCGTACAACGTTTCGACCGATGTGCCCTCCTGCCATCTTCAGGAACCTTCTCTTTCTTTCGGACTGGGAACCTTCTTGTAGTCGGGAACTTTCTTGTCGTAATCGGGAGCCATCACGGAACTTTGAACCTAACCCTTTATTCAGTCCACGGGGGTATCCTGTTTTCATTCCGCTAACCATAGCTGGTACATGTATTATTTAAATAAGCTGTGTTAATTATTATTCTGTGTTACTACTGCCCCTGGCCAGGATTGAACCTGCAGTCTAGAGATAACTGTCACAGTACAGTCTTAATCTAACTCCTTCATCCACTAGGCTAAGTGTCCGATTTGGAGAATCCAATGTGAATTTTGGCAACTTATAACCCTAATGTCTTGTTTTGCCTAGAATGTCTACCTATTCACTTTTAGAATAACACTATTAGATTCTAACTAAATACATTACATATCCTTTTACTCAGTTGTCAGAGTGGAAGCATATTTAATTCTTTTTTAAGAATAAAGATATCGTTTTGAACGTTCATGGAAAAATGAATCAAATGAATTTCCTAATGCGATTATATATTTTGTGAACTCGACATTTGAGATTTTGATATATTTAATTTATTTATCTCTGGTACAGTTATTTACTGGGCTAAGCTTAGATGTGGCACAAGGCCAGAAGTATGGGGCATCTAATGAGAAACGAACTCATTAACAATGGTTTGCAAATCTAGCTTGCTAACCATTACACCACATGAGGTGCCCTGGAGTCTTTTGGCATAGTTATTTACTAAGCAAAGCTTAGATGTGGCACAAGGCCAGAAGTATGGGGCGCTCAACGAGAAACAAACTCACTAACAATGGGCTGCGAATCTAATTTGCTAACCATTACATATCTTTTGGAATAGTTATTCATTTTAAATAGGAGAGATACTGAAATAGAACAGTGAAACACAATAAATTAGTAATATCAAATTCCAAAAATATAATTAGAATTTTATGTCTCGGCCCCCTCAAATCAATTGGCTGGTCACGTCAAGCCCTAGCACCTATATGATTGCCCCAACCCTGTTGCCCTCATGGCAACCCCAGCTCTTTTTATCATATGAGTGCTAGAAGGCGGTGGTTGAGGGTCTACGTGTCCTGGGAATGACGTTAAACTCTATCTGATGGTGGGTTCTAGTTTTGGAGGTCTGGAGAATATGGAGCACCCCTTCATCACCATTGCTCCCTGGTCCACTCTGACCCGGAGTGGTAGTACCTGTTAGGGTCCTATCTACAGGTTCAATAGAAAAACATGAGTGTAGTAATAAGACAACATACACGGTCGGACTTGAGTAAGCTTTATTCTACTTTGAATACATTTGCAGTTCTCTCGAGTTTTATATAGTTTTACAAAACTAAAGAGTTACATAAAAGGGAGGTGACTCTCAATTACTTATTACAATGAGTTTATAAACAAATTTTGATCATCCATTAAGAATGAATTTATTTAAAAACTTTGTCGGTATTAAATGATCCACCGAGGTTGATATGCTGTAAAACAAAACCATATCTTTTAGAATAGTTATTAATTTTAAATAGGAGAGATACTGAAATAGAATAGTGAAACACTATAAATTAGTAATATTAAATTCCTAAAATATAAGAAGAATTATGCTCTTAAATTTTAACTGTTTTAACTGGCTATTATTTAGAATTAAGTTATAAGAAATTTCAGAGATGAGAATTAGGTAATAAATAAACGGGACCATATGACCTTTAGGCACCCCTTTCGCGATCTCAACTCGTGTGGATACTTTTCTCATTTACACCGTCAAAATCCGGTAGTTTGTTAGGGATTAGGGGTTAGTTTTTTAATTAAAAAAAAACTCTAAAAATCATCTGTTAACAATTAACCGCATTTTGACAGTGTAAATGGAAAAAATGTCCCCATGAATTGAGATCGCAATAGGGGTGCCTAAAGGTTATATGGTCCAATAAACAAATAGAATAAACCGCACGTGGCAATAGAAATTATATGAACCGTTACTACAATACGCTTATCACAGTTTAAGTAGGTAATGACTTTAACTTAGTCAAGTATACGTTAAGCTTTTAATTACGAAGACGAGAATTGCAACCAATTAGGGGATTGCATATGAAATGTAATTGATCTTTCATTGATCTTATTGGTTTTTTATTAAAACTGATGATTGATTTTCGACTGGAAAATATTAAATCATTTTTGTCGATTTGATCGGAATATTTCGATTGGCCAAATGGTTGGCTTTTCAAATTGATTATATATATTTACCGCATGAGCAGGATGTGACGCAAGGTCAATTTCTTAAGCTGAGTTTAACAGGTTTGAATTCAGTTTTCCTTCTCCTAGACCGGTTGCCTAACCAAGGTTAAAGAGCCCATCTGCCCTACTATTTACCCATAGCTGGAGGGAGAGTAGGATTCACACCTTTCCCAAGGGTATTAGCGGTAAGTGAAATGCAATTACTACATCCAGTATTTGAACTCGGGGCGACGAGTCCATTTCCCATGACTTTAACCATTACACCACAGATTGTCTGATTATAGTCCAACAAGTCTTTGTCATTACTCGCGATACCTTCACACTATTTCAAATTTCGTTCTAATCGATTTTATCAGGAAATTAATTATGAGTAATTAGACTTTTCTTGTTTATCTAGTACAAGATTTAACGCGCTTACACACACACACACACACACACACTATATATATATATATATATATATATGACTTATTATTATTAATATATATGTGTAATGTATCCCAAACTGGTAGTAAGGGATGATTCTACATGGGATCTTCAAAATCTCTCTGTATAATTATTGCATGTTTTAGTAGGTGCAAATACAAGGATTTTTACATAAATCCCTAGAGAGCTCAATGTATAATAATCTATAATTTAAATTAAATACAGAGCAATATATATATATATATATATATATATATATATATATATATATATATATATATATATATATAGGTATGTATATGCATATGTATATATATTTTTAGTATAACAATGATATTAATTTTACTATTTACTTCTATATTATAGATTTTTTATATTTTTTCATAATTTTATATATTTTTTAATCAATCTATATATTGTTATTTTTATTGTTTATTATTTGTTTGGTTTTCTTATTTAAAATTATCTAAATTTGATTATATATTGAATTCTAATTAGACTAAGTTGAAGTTAATACCCCCCCCCCACACTTAATCATTTTAAAACTTTTTTATAAATATAGTCTAGACAATTTTTATTCTTTTTTTATTATTCCATTTTAGATATTAAAATCACACATATACATTTTTGAATATATCCGGTTAATAAAGAAAATTGATGGTTACATTGTAACCCTTTTTTTTTAGCTTGGATTTGTAAACTCATATCAGCCACATTTTTGAAGGATTCTGGTAAAAAAAACTTTTTCGGGTTTTTCATTTTATTTTCATCTGTGTCGTCTGTCTGATGAGACTGAACTTCTAAGGAGTTTTAGGAATTTATTTATTTAATTTCTAAAAGCCTTTTAAGTTTTGGTCGAAATAAATTTATTGCTGAATGACGGTTTATTGAGTTTTTCCTTTCTTTCAAAGATATATATGTGCATTATATATATATATATATATATATAACATATATTATATATATGTGTGTGTGTGTGTATTTCAAAAAAAGGAATCCAATCCACAATATGGCGAAAAATGAGTAGAGAAAAGAAAAGAGGATAAAATGAATTTAACGATATCACATTAATCAGTGTTTCGGTCAGTTAAAAATATTTCGCACAAAATATATAAAATCAATGTTACTCTGATGAAGGTCGATTATGTGTGCGAAATATTTCACACACCTAAAACAACCGAAACACATGTGTAAATATCGATTAATGTATATCGATTAAATTCATTTTATCCATCTACATTTCTTTTTCTTTACACATATATATAATATATATATATATATATATATATATATATATATATATATATAATTAATATTATATTTCCTTGTGAACGTTGTTTGTTTGGTCTATTGAAGCATTTGAAAAAAGAACAAAAAAAAGATAAACAGAACACAAAATCAGAATTTTTATATATTCCACCATTGCTCTATTCCGATATTTCGGGTGAACTTCACCCTTTTTCAAGGTATATCAGACGGCCAGGAGAAGAAGAAAAATGTATATATATATATATATATATATATATATATATATATATATATATATATATAGAGAGAGAGAGAGAGAGAGAGATTGAGAAATCGGGGGGGGGGTTATATTCTTGCTAGTCCTGTAAATGAACTTCAGGCCGCCATCTTTAAAGCGGCGTGTTATATGGTTAAGTACTGTTTGTTATTTTAATGGATATGGTTCGTGTTAAACGACTGTATTGCCAACGGAAATGCTAGTAAGTGACTCGAGGCGGTCCTCAGAGCATTTGACCGGTCAATAAACCGGATGTCTACTTTCCAGTGTGTTATAACACGTGACCTCTCCATCCGCTGATATATCACAAGGTCTTTGCCGCCACGTTACGATCCAGCCAAGCAGTGTCCTGTTATTATGACATAATTGCAAATTGTCTCCATAACGTAAACAATTATTGGCCAATAGACACTGAAAACCACTTTCGTAATTTGAGACGTGGATGGCTTATTGGTTACGAAGCTGGCGAGCCAGCAACATCTAAGGCAAGTATGAACAATCTTTTTCGAGAATAAGGACATATCTCGTCCCTGTAACATAAGGAGGGGGCTCATGAGTGCAACATTGACGTGTATATTAGCAAGGAAAGGTTTTTAGCAAGAATTACGTGTTAGATGAAAATGGAAAAGTTTAAGATGAATCATTGGCAAAACTTACAAATCGGTCGGAAAATCATGCTGACCCAGAAAAACCGAACCCACAAATTTTGTAAAAAACTGTTGATTTTAACTAGGGGCTTTAGAGATAGGGTTAGGGTTTAGGGTTTTGGCTTAGGGTTGGGGTTTAGGGTTAGTTTAATGGGAAAATATATAAATAATTTGGGTTTTTTTCTGGGTCACCCTGTATAGAGGTTGACCCAGAAAAAACAGAACCCACAATTTTGTAATAAAACTGTTAATTTTAGCTAGGGGGTTTAGGTTTAGGTTAGGGTTTAGAGTAAGGGTTAGGGTTAGGGTTGGGTTTAGGGTTAGTTTAATGGGAAATATATAAATAATCTGGGTTCTGTTTTTTTTTTTCTGAGTCACCCTGTAATGTTTTAATTTTCCGACCGATTTGCAAGTTTAGCCGAATCATTATAAGGCACGTGGCATTGTTTCTATTGGATGAGAAGTGACACGTGGTGAAGTGAAAGAGAAAAGAGTGAGAACTGATAATATTGGGTGAGTTTAAAATTAGGCGCCGAGAGTTAGGCATGAGATCTTGCTCTATGGCAGTTTTGGCTTGTGGAAAATAAAAATCTCACGAGAAAAAGAAATGGCTGTGTGTTATTACTAAAAACACTAAATGACACAAACAAGATGTCCCCCAGCACCCGAAGTTGGTTTAGCAGACTCCAAATATTGACAGACAATAAGGAATTGTCTGTGAACGCGATCATCAGCCAAGATTCGAGCCAAGATTCGAGCCTCTCCAATGTAGTACTGGTCCAACTGTTTACGTAATGAGTCTTTTGTCATTTTAAGTATGGGCTCGTTTCCTCCTGCACGAAACGTCCTTTCAACTCGTTCCGTGGTAATCCCTGTCTCCAGGATCCACAAGCCTACACTTTCTTTCAACAAATGTTGCAAAACATATGAGTAGATTCATATATTAGATAACTTCGGAGTTGAATAATCCAACGAAGTTTGACATGCCTTAAATCCAACCAACCAACCAACCAACCAACCAAAATTGTGAGTTCAATATCTAGTACAAAATAATAAAAAAACACCCTCCAGGCGATGTAAAAATAGATTTTTGAAACATATTGCCTGAGGGGTAGGAGTAAAAAATTCAATATCAGCGAGTTTGTACCCTAAGTAAGTAAAATCATCAAATTCATTAAAGGATTAAAAAAACAATTTGAAATGTAAACTTTAAATATGTATTAGAATAAAACAAACTATATACAGATATATATAATACCAGTCATGTATTTATTAAAACTTGTTTTAAAAAAATTGAGACTGTCTAATGTTGCATGTTCAAATTTTGAGTGTATTTATTCTATGTTATGAGGATTTTGGTTAATGTGATGTAAGCAGTGACGTATTTTTGTTACAGACAAAAACCGGAAGCGAATCTCCATTATTAATAGATTGTAAATAGTCATATATACAATACAATACGATGTTGAAACATTGCATCTGTTATATACCCTACCTATGAACATTTATGGGTATGTCCAAATCCTTATAAATACGGAAGTATTATACTGACTAAGTAGTATTATACCACTAGCAGTGGTGTATCTTATTTCATACCGCTGGCGAGTATTGTATTTTTGTTAAAGTTATAAAGATTCTATTTCCTTTTCAACCTCCGTTTGGTCATTCCTCATTTAGTAACCTTTGTTAGGTTACAACAGTCCCAACCAGGAGTGTTATGCTGACTAAGTAGTATTCTACCACTTACAGTGATTTACTTTTTTCACGCCGCTGGCGAGTATTGTATATTGTTAATGTTATAAGGATTCCATTTCATTTCCAACTTCCGTTTCGTAATTTCTCATTTAGTAACCTTTGTTAGGTTACAACAGTATTCAACAGACAGATAGATATAAAAAGAAATAGATAGGTATTGTTACATACGCCTATCGCCCGACGCCGTACGGCGTTTCCATCAGAGACCAGAAAGGGATTAAAAGGCATGCACATAGAAATATAGCAATAACAACAATAAAACGTGGTATTATTTTAACACATAACATTTACTTCAATGTTTGTCCTTTGGAATAGAAATTCGGCCGCCGACAGGCTAGAGTCTTTCAGTGTTCGTTGGTGGAAATGCTCATTCAAAGTCGATATATATATATATAAGGCATATATGAAGTAAGTGACACTTATCTTTCCTTTGTACGGGTTATTCCTTTTCCATGGATATTTTGTTTTGGTATTATTCCTTTATCCGGCATTGTCATTTTGGTAATTTTGTTTCGGGAGACATTCTTCGTCTTCCCTTCCCCCACGAGGTGTTCACTAGTCGGCCCTCTGGTATACACTGTGTCCAAAGCTGATAACAGTGACCCCTTGCCCCTTCCTGTAACCTGTATCCATACGTTTTGCCGACGTAGGCAAGCAGCGAGGTAGTATCAGGCGTTCATTTCGTATCTTCCTCTTTTTAGGGTCACTACAGGCATGGGTAAGCAGTTTTTGAGGTCAAGTTCTGTGACTCCCCCCCCCCAACGTCGCGCAGTCTCTTAGAAGGTTCCAAAACGTTCTATGATTTTCGGGAACGTAACAGTATGAACAGACTGAGATAGATATTGTTATATACACTACCTATTAACAATAATGGGTATGTCCCAATCCTCATAAATATGGAATTATTATGCTGACTAAGTAGTCTTATACCACTAGTCATGGTTTACCTTTCTTCATGCCACTACCCTACTTCATACCCTACCTATGAACATTCATGGGTATGTCCCAATCCTTATAAATACAGAAGTATTATGCTGACTGAGTAGTCTTATACCACCAGCAGTGGTTTACCTTCTACACACCACTGGCGAGTATTGTATTTTGTTAATGTTATAAAGATTTCATTTCAAATCTCGTTTGATTATTTCTCATTTAGTAACCTTTATTATATTACAACACTATCCCAACAAAATTCGACATAACTTAAATCCAACCAACCAACCAACGAACCAACCAACTATTTACTTCAATTTCTGTATAAGTCAAAATCTCTAATTAGGCTGCTCCACAGATCAACCTCAAGAGATTTGCGATTAACTGAACCATTTATCGACACCGTAAGCGGCCTTATGAACAAATCAAATTTCAGATTGAAGTTGAGGCTGCCTTATATTAATATTGCAATTTCCCCTGGGGGTTAAGGTCAATAACGCACTGCGAATTGTTGGCAAACAGTTCCATTAGTCCACCTTATCTTATTATAATAAATAAAGATTCGGTGTCTGTCTATCTGTAACTGAAACTACGATGCTGCTTACGTCAAAATAACTTCAGAAATTGCGTAAGCTTATCAATAAGTATTTGGTATATAGTCAAAATCATGAATACATATAATAAAGTAAGTAAAGTCGTCGCCGCGGCCTAATGTCGGTATCAGCCAGACTGCGAGTGAGTCTATCCCCTTTTCACTAGCGCTAGACCAAGGAGATTATTTTAGCATCTAAGGTGGGGCGCCGCTCCTACCATCAGCACCTCCCTTTACCGCACAGATCCCTGTGCTACTCATACGCTGAGTTGGCGGGGACCAGTATCGAACCAAGAACCTTGTGATTCATAGCCGAACACTCTACCGACTGAGCTAAACCGGCCCCTCAATACATATAATAAGTCTTATTTATTAACGATATCTCTGTGAAAATCTGAGTTAAAAACAGCCTATGTGTTAAGTGTGTTTAAAATCCTGCAATGTGTCATATATATCACTAAGAAATAATGGTTTACATAACATATGGTGTGGTTAATTTGCATACTGGTTTTAACAAAACTAGGTTTAATAAATAATTACTTGGTGTTATTGATCTCTAATATTATTGTTTTATTATCCAACGTATTAAAATCAATCCTATGAATGATTCTATAGAGAAACCAATTAAATATAATTAAAATAAATGTAATCTTTTTATATGTTTTCTTATTTAATTTCGTTAGTATTTCTAATTTGATATGTTTCATTACAATAAAACATTAATACTTACGCCCGGAAGCGGCATATACTTACAAGTTTCAGTAGAATCGTCCCCAGTGTTTAAAATGTGTATCACGCAAATGCTAGAAGAGAGGAATGGGTGACCAGGTATGTATTGTGAGTAGTGGCCCACCCTGCCAGCGAGGCTGAGAATAAGCCAGTATTCTCCTAAACCCATACAAGGCCGGGATCGTCAAAAGGCCTTTTTAACGCGGGAAACCACGAACAAACCGAATCTCCTGGTATGGCTAGTGCATAAAATGCATTGATACTCTCGGCATTCCCTTTTGTGGCGCCCCAGGCACTTGGCCCCATCCGATAGGACTAATAACGTTCGGGACATCATGACACGATGATATTAAACTGAAATAAGACAAATCGGCCAGTCCTCTTGGAGAGATTGCTGGAACTGTTCCAAGAACGAAGTCTTTGGTAACCGCGTAATTGCTAATAATCTATTCTGTAGCCGGCTGGAATAAAATACCGCTTAATCGTTAAACATAATTCCTGTTTTATCCGTCAATGTTTATAAAGGAAATAGAACAGTCCATTCTATTCCAGAGGGGTGTCATCTCTTATCTGTAACAATTTTTCTATGTTAAATTTTAATTATCAAATATCTTCCCAATACGACTATCTATTCAGATTCATTTCATTAGTTTAAGATTCCATTTCCTCTTCTTCGTCCGCAAACAACGTAGAACAAGATAAAACAGGATATATATATATATATATATATATATATATAGGTAAAAATATCCGACGGCTATGTAGGGGATAATTCTATTTAGGTTCATCAATATCTCCTGTACATCCACAATGCATGCTCATGTTGATGCACACTTATAGATTTATACAAGGATTTTTACAAATCCCTTAGAGAGCTCAATGTATAATCAGATGAGACTAGGCTCATTGAGTTCTGGTTGAAATAAATTCATAATAGACAAATGATGGATTGTTAAGTTTTTCATTCTTTGAAAGTATATATATAGTCACCCACAGAGACCGTGTTTCGACGTTTCACGTCTCTTCAGGGTATTTGCCTCATACCCGACTTGTATGGGCTGGGCACAAGGCCTCATTTTAACGTAGACTCACCCACAAGCCGAAGCTCATGGGTGGGAAAGAACAAAAATTGCGTCGATTCCTTCGGCATTCCTCTCAAGGGGGCGCCTCAGGCGCTGGGCAATAAACCCAGCCCTGCCCTCAAGGGGCAGGAATAGCCTGGGAGGATAGCCCCCTAGGATCGACGCTATTAATTTTAACCTAAAAGTCTCTTCAGTGTGGCTAGACTTAGCAACTATTTCTTGCCGGGAGCGAAACTCGACTGCCTTTTCATCAGTCCGATTCCTTAACCTCCATTTCATTAGTTTAAGATGACATTATCTCTTCTTCGTTCGCAGACAACGCAGAACAAGTTAAAACAGGAATTATGTTTAACGGTTAAGCGGTATTTTATTCCAGCCGGCTACAGAATGGATTATTAGCAATTACGCGGTTACCAAAGACTTCATTCTTGGAACAGTTCCAGAAATCTCTCCAAGAGGACTGGCCGATTTGTCTTATTTCAGTTTAAATATCACCGTGTCATGATGTCCTGAACATTATTAGCCCTGTCGACTGCAGCTTTAGAGTACACCAACAGTCAGGTCAGATACCCCTCTAATGGAGCCAACTGTTGGGCGTGGGTGGTGATCTGTGATGCTTAAGGATGGAACCCTGGTGGTGAGCAGTACATGACATGCAACACTCCACTTTGGCTCGGTTAGTCAGAGAATCCCCTATCCGAGTCAGATCGCATGGGAGTTGGACATGTGCCTGTTATCCAACCAAAAAGCACTATTAAGACTTGGTCATGCCTGAACACTAGTCAACTTAATGTTTCTTTTTTATGTCATTTCTTTTTGTTTTTGTTTTTTTTAGTAATTTCTTTCTTTCTTGTTATTTCTTTGCTTTTCTTTTTTGTTTCTTTCTTTTTTCCTTTCTTTTTCATTTCTTTTTCTTTTTTTCTCATTTTTTTTCTTTTTTCATTTCTTTTCGTTTCTTTTTCTTTTTTTTCCCATTTCTTTTTCTTTTTCATTTCTTTTCATTTCTTTTTCTTTTTTTTTCCCATTTCTTTTCTTTTTTCATTTCTTTTCGTTTCTTTTTCTTATTTCGCATATCTTTTCATTTCTTTTTCTTTTTTTTTTTCTCTCATTTCTTTTTTCATTTCTTTTTTCTTTTCTTTTCATTTCTTTTCGTTTTTTTTCTTTTTTCATTTCTTTTCATTTCTTTTTATTTTTTCATTTCTTTTCGTTTTATTTTTATTTTTTTTCATTTCTTTTTCTTTTTTCTCATTTCTTTTTTTCTTTTTTCATTTCTTTTCTTGCCTTTCTTTTTCTTTGTCATGCCTTCCTTTTTTAGTCATTTCTTTCTTTTTTCTTGTTATTCATTTGCTTTTCTTTCCTTTTCTTTTCTTTCTTTTTTGTTTGTTTCTTTTTCATTTCTTTTTCTTTTATCAGTTCTTTTCTTGTCTTTCTTATTTGTCATTTCTTTCTCTTTCTTTTCTTGATTGCTTTTCTTTTTTCCTTTCTGTTCTTAGATTTCTTTTTCTTTGTTATTTTTTCCGTTTTTCTTTGCCTTTCTTTTCTTTCTTTCCTTTTATCTTTTTTTTTTTCATCATTTCTTTCTTTTTCCTTTATTTCATTTCATTTCCTTTCTTTTCTTTCATGTCATTTCTTTTCTTTGCGTTCTTTTTTTTTTTTTTTGTATATCATGAATTTCACCAATTCCTGAAAACACTTTCTCTTCTTTTTATTACATTCTATCCTCTTGTGAATATTGGCAGAACTCTTTCCGTATGAATATGGATTCGTGTGAATGTCGCTTCGCCACGAATTATTCATCATTCCCGATTTCGACAAATGTCTTCAGTCGCATCAGTCGGTTTTATTTCCAACTAAATAAAGGGAATCGTCGAAAAAGAGACAAACAAAATAATATCAACCGACCAGATTAAAATGATATCGGCTGATGCATATCATTTACGCAATTGTTGTACTAATCACTGCAATATATATATATATATATATATATATATATATATATATATTATATATATCAACCCCTCCGCATGAGCAGGATGTGACACAAGGGAATCGTCGAAAAGAGACAAAACAAAATAATATCAACCGACCAGATTAAAATGACATCGGCTGATGCATATCATTTACGCAATTGTTGTACTAATCACTGCAATATATATATTATATATATATATATATATATATATATATACCAACCCCTCCGCACGAGCAGGATGCGACACAAGGTCAATTTCTTAAGCGGAGTTCAACAGGTTTGAATTCAGAGTTTTCCTTCTCCTAGACCGGTTGCCTAACCAATGTTAAAGAGCCTAGTCTGTCCTACTATTTACCCATAGCTGGAAAGAGTGTAGGATTCATACCTTTCCCAAGGGTATTAGCGCTAAGTGAAATGCAATTACCACGTCCAGGATTTGAACTCGAGGCGACGAGTCCATTTCCCATGAATTTAACCATTACACCACGCGCTTCCTACTTTATTGTTATAAAGATTGACTATGTCTGACATAAGGCCAACTAGAAGCAACAGATATAGTAGTTACTAGCAGCGTGGCGCGTGGGCTAGTGGTTAGAGTCGTGGAAAATGGACTCGTTGATTCGAGTTCAATTCCTAGACGAAGCTGTTGGCATTTCACATAGCGCTAATACCCTTGGGAAAGGTATGAATCCATATATTCTCCCTCCAGGCAGCAACCCACAGCTGTACGAGTAATTACCTATCAGCGATGCTGATAGGTACGCATCCTGCGTAAGTTGTATTTGCCTCATACCCCACTTGTATAAGCTGGGCACAAGGCCTCGTTTTAATGGGTCAGACTTTTATGTCTACACTCTTCTCGTGTGGGGGTTTCTGTCCCCAACACAACGCTAGTAAGTTCCCTTTCTTATGGACTCTCCATAACCCCGGGTTAGCTCAGTCAGTAGAGCGTTCGGCTAGAAACCACAAGGTTCCTAGTTCGATACCGGTCCTCGCCAAGCGTATGAGTAGCACAGGGATCTGTGCGGTAAAGTAAGGAGCTGATGGTAGGTGTGGCGCTCCACCTCAGATGTTAAAACAATATCCTTGTTTTAGAACTATTGAAAAGGAGATAGACTCCCTCGCTGACTGGCTGATACCGACTTTAGGCCGCCCCGTCGACTTTACTTACTTTACTTACTTCTATGTCTAGTTATATCTACCTTGTATCTTTGTCACGTACATCTATTCTATGTTATAAATGTTTCTCCAATGTGCTTTTATTAAAGTCCATGTTATGTTTAACACCCTTGTCGGAGTTGTTTGTTGCAACCACTTATAATTGATATTATAACTTTGAACCTTACAGGGTCATTAACCTACAATCCCCCGATGACGACCGACGAAATGGTTGAAAGCGCTTAGGTAGAAAATATCGGACAATTTTTCCACCATCTGGAACCCGATTTACGGAAAATTACAAGAAGACTTGAACAATTACACATAAGTCGTGATTAAAAAGCTGATAAAAGTGACCCAAATCCAAACTGTTTTTAGATCATATTTTCTGATGCAAGTATCACTGGGGACTGAGAAAAAATTGGGTGAATATACCATATACTCTACTTAAAAGGTGAACTTGGGTTACATCTTACTCATGGGGAAGTGGTTGGGTAAATGACTACTCAAAGCTTCGCCCTTTATTCACTATCATGTATTTGCACCCCTCACCATCCAGATATGTTTTTATGTATTTTCTTGTTTTCGTTTCTTTTCTCACTTAACGAAAAATATCTTCATGTTTAGGAGAAGGAAAACTGAATTCAAACCTGTTCAACTCCGTTTGAACATTAACTGTGTGGCATCCCTGCTCGTGTGGAAGGGTTGGGTAAATACATCTTTTATCAGAGAGATCGAATTTCCATAGGGTCGTTAACCTATCCTACTGTAAAGTAAAGTCGTCGGGGCGGCCTAAAGTCGGTATCAGCCAGTCAGCGAGGGAGTCTATCCCCTTTTCAATAGCGCTAGACCAAGGATTTTTTTTTGGCATCTGAGGTGGAGAGCCACACCTACCATCAGCTCCTTACTTTACCTGTGCTACTCATACGCTGAGTTGACGAGGACCGGTATCGAACTAGGAACCTTGTGGTTTCTAGCCGAACGCTCTACCGACTGAGCTAACCCGGCCCATTCTAATGTGTTCTACTTAAAAACTGAACATCTTACTCATGGGGAAGTGGTTGAGTAAATGCATACCCAAAGCTTCGCCCTCTATTCACTATCATTTATTTGCACCCTTCACCATCCTGATATGTTTGCTTTTATTTTCTTGTTTTCGTTTCTTTTCTCACTTAACCAAAAATATCTTCATGTTTAGGAGAAGGAAAACTGAATTCAAACCTGTTCAACTCCGTTTGAACATTGACTGTGTCACATCCTGCTCGTGTGGAGTTGTTGGTCAAATACATATTTTATCAGAGAGATCGGATTTCCATAGGGTCGTTAACCTATCCTACTGTACTCTACTTAAAAACTGAACATCTTACTCATGGGGAAGTGGTTGGGTAAATGCATATCCAAAGCTTCGCCCCTCACTCACTATCTTCTATTTGCATGCCTCAACCAACCAGATAATTTTTCTTGTTTTCGCTTTCTTTCCCACTTAACGACAAAAATCTTTCTTCTCGCAGTGATCTCCATCTATAAATGCCCTCACCCCACCCCCAGGGCAACCCCCACCCTTGTCAATTTATCACCCTGAAATATTTTCATTGGTCACTTGATCCAGATCTCTTCATTAATTGACCATAAACATAGCGGCAGTGTTCCCGACTGGCGTCCAGCCCCTTTGTCGACCAATGTGATTGATCGCTTTCATTGAAGTATCATGTCAGTCGGCCGCCGCGCACGTTGAGCCGAACCCGCTCGCCACGCACACCCGTCCGTCGCGCACGTTGCGCCGCACTGTCCGCCGCCCGACCGGCCTCTCTTCCCCATGACGCATTAATCAGCCGCCATTTTGTTGAGGTTTACCGCCTTTGGTTTCGTGCTAAGGACAATTTCATCCGTCTTGAAGTTTCAAATAAAGAATTAGCGTTGGGGATGGGTTGGGGAGCTGAAATGCGGAGGTGGGGGTTAAGGAAGAGAAAAGGAGAAGCTGGGAGAGAAAGAGAGAGAGAGAGAGAGAGAGGAGGGGAGAGAGAGAGAGGGGAAGGGGAGAGAGAGAGAAGGCAGAGGAAGTTGAGAGATAAGATGGCAATTCAAAATTTAAAAGATGATAAAGAAGAAGAAGAAGAGAAGAAGAAGAAGAAGAAGAAGAAGAAGAAGAAGAAGAAGAAGAAGAAGAAGAAGAAGAAGAAGAAGAAGAAGAAGAGAAACAAGAAGAAGAAGAAGAAGAAGAAGAAGAAGAAGAAGAAAGAAGAAGAAGAAGAGAGAATACGGATTTAGGAAAACAAGAAGAAAAAGAAGAGAAAGAAGCTGAAGAACAAAAAGAAGAAAACAGCAACAACAATAACAACAGCCGGAAAAGAAGAAAGAGAGAAAAAAAGAACAGAAAGAAAAATAAATTTCCAGTTAGCTTGAAAATGGAGAAAAAAGAAAAAAACACTGTGACACCTGGATACGATTTTACTGCGTCCTTTTAGATTTTTGTGTGTCGGGAACGCAGGTAATTACTCGTACAGCTGCTTTTGGTGGGTTGCTGCTTCTAGGATTTGTTCAGCACAACACACAAACCTGGGAGTAATGGAAATGAAGGGGTACTCCACACACCCCAGATCTGGATCGTGGCAATCAGATGTAATTTGGTGTCATGCCCAAGTGATCACTTTTGGTTGAGATGACTTTTTACCGCAGGCCCCGACACTAACCTTTTTCATGACCGTCCCGAACAAAAATTATCAACTGTCCCGAATGGGGTTAGGACCGTCCCGAAATCAAAATATTTTTGTTTAATTCATTAGCATCATCTATACTTGTCAGTCATAAGTAGCATAATAACATGTAATAAAACATTAAGAAAAGCTGAAGCAGTGATAATTCTGGATATTTGGACAAAAAACCCATTTCCTAGTGTGTTTTGAGCTAAAAAAAAAAATACCTTTTTTACTTTAAGTTACCCTGAGTAGGGTTAGAAGTACATAATTCAGTCCTTTTAAACTATCTCCCTCCAACATTATTTATTACATGGCTTTGAGAATAGACCTGCGGTGCCGTAGCCTCATTTTGAGGTCAGCATTCGGGCAATCACTGGACGGCCAATATTGGAATGTAGTTCTAACTTTTAGGAACATTTTTTACCGTCCCCGGCAAACTGTCCCGGATGAGGTATTGATCATCCCGGATGTCATTTTTATCGTCCCCGGGACGACGGGACGGCATTAATGTCGAGCCCGGGTTACCCCTCTGGCCGGTTTAGCTCAGTCGGTTGAGCACTTGGCTAGGAATCGCAGGGCTTCTGGTTCGATACCGGCCCGCGCCAATTCAGCGTATGAGTTGCACAGGGATTTGTGCGGTAAAGTTGATACGTTTACCATTCAAATGACGAGTAAAGTCCAGTAGCTTTGTCTAATCTTATTACGAGGTATGACAGGAAAAGTTCCATGACTGATATAACAAAAGATCTTTTTTTCAAACACAAACTACAAACTACAAATAGTTTTCCCATTCAAACTATTTCTTTTGTATGTCTACAAAGAGATACTGCGGCGTTTGCTTCATTCAGTGCGTAAGAAGGGGCGAGAGATGTGACAGGACAACTCGTGGGTGTTTCACCATGACAACACACCTGTCCACACTGCCATGAGTATCCGAGAGTTCCTGGCCCAGAACATCACTACCTCCCTACTCTCCCGACCTGGCTCCATGTGATTTTTTCCTCTTCCTCAAGCTCAACGGGGTCATCACGGGGACTTGTTTTGAGGATGTGTACGACATCAAAAAGGCTGTAATGATAGGGCTACGGAGAATCCCGGAAGAATCCCTCCGGAAGTGCATGCAAGCATAGTAGAGATGGAAGGGAAAGTGCATTAGACTCCAGGAGGATTACTTTGAAGGGGATAACTTGTAGTTTGTAGTTTGGATTTGAAAATTGTTTATGACACCAGTCCTGGAACTTTTTTGACTTACTTCGTATGTAGATTCGGTGTCGGTGTCTGTATCCAAAACTACGTCACTGCGGCTGAACTTGCACAAAGGTGTCAAAATTAGTGTGACCCAGAAAAAACAGAATCTACAAATTTTGTAATAAAACTGTTAATTTCAACTATGGGGGTCTAGGGTTAGGGTTAGAGTAAGAGTTTAGAGTTAGTTTAATGGGAAAATGAATAAATAATTTGGGTTCTGTTTTTTCTGGGTCACCCTGTATACCGGTGACCCAGAAAAAACATAATCCACAAATTTTGTAATAAAACTGTTAATTTTAACTATGGGGGTTTAGGGTTAAGTTTAGGGTTTAGGCTTAGGCTTAGGGGTTAAGGTTAGGTTTGGGGTTGGGGTTTAAGGTTAGTTTAATGGGAAAATAAATAAATAATTTGGGTTCTGTTTTTTTCTGGGTCACCCTAATTTTGACACATTTGTGCAAGTTCAGCCGTCGCTGCTTACGTCATAATACCCTTAAGAATTGCGTAAGTTTATGAATGAGTATTTAATTTATAGTCAAAATCCACACATAGGATATTTGATAAAGAATAAGTCTTATTTATTAACAATGTTTACGAAAATCTGAGTTAGATTTGCCTCAAAACGGCCTATGTTATTAGGGTATTTGCCTCTTACCCCACTTATGAGGGCGTGACACAAGGATATTTTTATGTGGGCCCACCCACAAGCCGAAGCTCATGGGTGGTAGGCACAAAAATGCGACGATCCCGTCAGCATTCCCCCTCGAGGGGGCTCCTCAGGCGCTGGGCAATAAATCCAGCCCTGCCCCTTTAACTCAAAGGGGCAGGTGTTGCCTGGGGGAACTGCCCCCTGGGATCGACGCTGTTAATTTCATTAATAGACACAGGCCCCGAAAGACCCATGTTATTAGTACATTCAAAATCCTGCAATGTGTCTTATATATCACTAAGAAATAAATGTTTATATGATATTAGTGATCTAATATTATTGTTTTATTCTCCAACGTATTCTAAAACTGTTATAAGTAGTAATGGATCTGCGAGACTAACTTTAAAAAAAATCCCACCTTTACCCAGGCGACACCGGGTAGCCCCTTCTAGTAGATAGATTAAAAAAAAGAAAGAGATAGATAGATAAAGAAAGATATAGATCGATACATAAAGAAAGAATAAGAAAGATAAAGAAATAATTAGATCGATAAAGAGACAGATAGAAAGAAAGAAAGAAAGAAAGAAAAAGGAGATAGATAGATACAAAAAGAAAGAATAGGAAAGATAGATAAAGAAAGAATTAGATAGATACATAAGGAAAGAAAGAGATAGATAGATACATAAGGAAAGAAAGAGATAGATAGATACATAAGGAAAGAAGAGGTAGATAGATACATAAGGAAAAAAAGAGATAGATAGATACATAAGGAAAGAAAGAGATAGATAGATACATAGGAAAGAAAGAGATAGATAGATACATAAGGAAAGAATAATTAAGATTGATATATAAAAGAAAGAATTAGATAGATACATAGAGAAAGAACAATAGATAATTGATAGATAAAAATAGAATAAGAAAGATTGATAGATAGATAAAGATCGGGCGTGTATTCTCTGAGGTGACCCAGGCAAGGCTAATCAGGCTCCGGTTTGCAATCCGGCAGTACCACTCTACGTGCTTCTTCTGCGTTTGCTCGGGGCGACTACCAACAGCATTTTCCTAAATACCTGTGCGTTTCTGGTGCCAGTCAGTAGACAGTTATTTCCGGCCTGCCAAACAGTCACCTTTTTCTACTTAAGCTAATATTATTAACTTATTATTTTAATTAATTTTTATTACTTACCTGTTACGTCGTACCTGAAAGTGTGCGTTTGAGTAACCATTCTCGGCAGGAAAAGCTAATTGAGTTAGAATTACAGATCTAACTGCTTACATTGCTTTGCAATTATTAATTTTTGAAGGCATGAACCTACAGAGTGTAACGTTCTCACCAAAAACTGCTGTATCGGTGATAGACATCACACATACAGTTACATAATTCATGCATAGTCAATGAATTATGTACGTTCGGTAGTAAGAATATTTTGAATCAGAATTCGTTAGAATTAGAAATCGGAGGGAGTTAATGGGGAATTTCCATGACCGTTTGCGTTATCCTTGATTTATGATGACCCCGTCTTAACCTTCCGGTAAAGCGCGATTAGATGCGTGAGAAATTATGTTACATACTGGGGTTTTCACAGTACCAATCAGCATAATGTCGTATACCCTTTCTTACTTCTTACTCTGGTCGTATCTTCTTCTGGCCGGCTTTGGTTCTATCTTCTAACATCTAGCGTCTGGTATATCTTCTAAGGTCTGGTCTTCTACTGAGGACTTCGGGTCTGGTTTCTGTTAGGGATCACTCCTTATCAGAAGCCCTCTGTCATTGTTAGTTTTTTGGTAATAAACTCAAGACTTCGATTTACGTTGATGTTACTTTATTTCCAAATCCCCAACCCAGACAATCTGCGCAGATGAGGCTTACATGTTACGAGCTCGGCTTCTAACTTCTAACTGACTTAAACTTACTATATCCTTAAACCGGAAGAGGGCCTTCTATGGGGGTTCCGGTTCTCACGATTTATCCCCGGAAAGCAAGGTGAGAGTGAGGTCAAGCGCTGTCACTCACTCTCAAGGCCATCAGCTGCACTAATCGCCATTATCATTCTACACTACCTTAAAAAAAACTATTAGGGATCCAATAATTATGTAACCATTAGACGCGTGAGAAATTATGTTTTAGTTAGTTGCGACGAGAAATCCAGAGTGAGCGGATGGATAGGTCGTTTGCCCTGAGAGTCGTTTACGATCAGTGGTTGAATCTTTATGGGCTGGGTTGTTTTAACTAAAAGACTTAAGAAAAACAACTAAGTCTTGTTGATTAATTATCATCATCATCATCATCATCATCATCTTATCGTCTCGTCTCGTCTCTCTCTGTCTTTCTCTCTCTCTCTCTCTCTCTCTCTCTGTCTTTCTCTCACTCTCTCTCTCTCTCTCTCTCTGTCTCTCATCATCATCATCATCATCATCATCTTATCGTCTCGTCTTGTCCCCCCCCTCTCTCTCTCTCTCTCTCCTCTCTCTCTCTCTCTCTGTGTCTTCTCTCACTCTCTCTCTCTCTCTCTCTGTCTCATCATCATCATCATCATCATCATCATCATCTTATCGTCTCGTCTCATCCCCCTCTCTCTCTCTCTCTCTCTCTCTCTCTCTCTCTCTCTCTCTCTCAACTAAGTCTTGTTGATTAATTATCATCATTGTCATCATCATCATCATCTTATCGTCTCGTCTCGTCTCGTCCTCTCTCTCTCTCTCTCTCTCTCTCTCTCTGTCTTTCTCTCACTCTCTCTCTCTCTCTCTCTCTCTCTCTGTCTCATCATCATCATCATCATCATCATCATCTTATCGTCTCGTCTCGTCCCCCCCTCTCATCTCTCTCTCTCTCTCTCTCTCTCTCTTCTCCATTATATACCCGAGATATTGAGTGGGTAGATGGTCTTACCAACCCTCCGCACGAGCAGGATGTGACACAAGGTCGATTTCTTGAGCGGAGTTTAACAGGTTTGAATTCTCCTAGACCGGTTACCTAGCGATGGTTAAAAGTTCAAATCAGCCTTACTATTTGCCCATACGTGGAGAGGGAGTAATTGGATTCATACCTTTCCCAAGAGTATTGAGTGGGTATATAACAATACACAACCTTGACATCGTCCACTAAAGAGAGTAGATGAATATACACTAGTGAAATCACTTCCCCATAATTATCTTTCCTTCCCAAGTAGTATCAGAAAAAAACTGTTACCCCCATAGTCAACCTTGACGAGACCCAATCAAAAGCTGTTACCTCCATACTCAACCTTGACAATGTCCACAAAAGAGAGTAGATGAATAGGAACTTGTGAAAACCCACTTTCCCATAATTATCTTTTATGTCAGGACTGCAGCAACAAAAAAAGCTTTTACACCCATTATCAACCTTGACGAGATCCTATGAAGAAAATGTAGGAATATGCACTTTTGAAAACCACTTCCCCATAATTAGTTTACTCCCTAAGGAAGTAGCAGAAAAAAAGCTGTTACACCTATAGCTGACCTTGACAACGTCTAATCAAGAATATAGATGAATACATATATACTTGTGAAAACCACTTTCCCATAGTTATATTTCCTAGCTAAGAAGCAGAAATAAAAAGCTGTTACATTCATACCCAACCTTGACGAGGGCCAATCAAAAGCTGCTACCTCTATACTCAACCATGACAACGTCAAATTAAAAGAGTTGAGGAATATGCACTTGGGAAAATCACTTTCACATAAGTTAACTTTCATGTCCGGGCAACAGCAGCAGCAGCAGCAGCAGCAGCTAAAAAGCTTTTACTTCTATTATCAACCTTGACGAGATCCAATGAAGAAAATGGATGAATACACACTTGTGAAAACCACTTTGCAATTGTTGTCTTTTCTTCCCGCACAGCCATAGTTAAAAAGCTGTTACCCCAATTATCAACCTTGACAATATCCAATGAAGAGTATGGACTTGTGAAAACCACTTTCCATAATTACTTCACACACTTAAAAGTAGCTTTGCAAAAAAGGCAAGACAATAAACTGTTACCTCCATAGACAGCCTTGAACAGGTTCCATTCTTCATTGCATAGTTTTTCGTACAACTTTTCTTCTTCTTCTTCTTCTTCTTCTTCTTCTTCTTCTTCTTTTTGCATTCTTCTTCTTCTTCTAGAATTAATAATAATAATTATAATGATAATAATGAATAATAATAATAATAATAAGAAGAAGAAGAAGAAGAAGGAAGAAAGAAGAAGGAAGAAGAAGAAGAAGAAGAAGAAAGAAAAGAAGAAGATTGGGAAAAAAGTTTGGAAAATGCTGGAAATCAGGGGGAGAATTGAGACGCAATCCAGATTGCTGCAATTGGCTAGAATACTCAGAAAGAGTCCTGGAGACCTGAGGAGACTTGTTTGTCACTCAGAACGACCAGTGAGTACCAATCACCATAATGATCGATGTGTGAACTCATGAGAAGGAAGAAAGAGAGAAGAAGAGAAGAAGAAGAGAAGAAGAAGAGAAGAAGAAGATGGTGGGAAAGAAGAAGAAGAAAAGAAGAAGAAAGAAGAAGAAGAAGAGAAGAAGAAGAAGAAGACATGTTAAGAAGAAGAAAAAAAGAAGAAACCAATAATAATCAGATAATACATCAATAATAAAATAATATAAATAACAAGAAGAAGAAGAAGAAGAAGAAGAAGAAAAGAAAACAAATGATGAAATAATAATAATATAATAATAATAATAATTAATATATAATAAAAGAAGAAGAAGAGAAGAAAGAAGAAGAAGAAAAAAGAAACAAATGATGAAATAATAAATAATAATAATAAAATAATAATAAGAAGAAGAACGAAAGAAGAAGAAGAAGAAAAGAAAAGCAAATGATGATAATAATAAAATATAATAATAATAAATAATAATAATAGATATAAGAGAAGAAGAAGAAGAAGAAGAAGAAGAAAAAGAAAACAATGATGATAATAATAATAATATTAATAATAATAATAATAATAAGAAGAAGAAGAAGAAGAAGAAGAAAGAAGAAAAAAAGAAAACAATGATGATAATAATAATAATGAATATAATATAATAATACCTAATATAAAAGCAAGAAGAAGAAGAAGAAGAAGAAAAAGAAAACAAATAATAATAATAATAATAAATAATCAATAATATAATCAATAATAAGAAGAGAGAAGAAGAAAAGAAGAAGAAGAAGAAGAAAGAAACAAATGATAATAATAATAATGAATAGATAATAAAATAATAATAATAAGAAGACGAGAAGGAAAGAAGAAGAAGAAGAAGAAGAGAGAAAAAGAAAACAATGATGGATAATAATCATAATATATATAGATAATAATAATAATAATAATAAGAAGAAGAAGAAGAAGAAGAGAAGAAGAAGAGAAGAAGAAAAAGAAAACAAATGATGATAATAATAATAAATAATAAAATAATCAATAATAAGAAGAAGAAGAAGAAGAAGGAAGCAAGAGAAGAGAAAGAAACAGTGAATGATAATAATAATATAATAATAATACTGTAATAATAAGAAGAAGCAGAAGAAGAAGAAGAATAAAAAAAAAAAAGGAAGAAGAAGAAAGAAAACAATGATAAAAAATAATAAAAGTAATGAATAATAATAATAATAGAAGAGAAGACGAAGAAAGAAGAAGAAGAAAAAGAAAACAAATGATCGATAATAATATAATATATAATATAATAATAAAATAAGAAGAAGAAGAAGAAGAAGAAGAAGAAGAGAGAAAAAGAAAAACAAATGAATGATAATATAATAATAATATAATAATAATAATAATAATAATAATATAAGAAGGAAGAAGAAGTAAGAAGAAGAAGAAGAGAAAAAAGAAAACAAATGATATAATAATAATAATACATAATAATAAATAATAATATAATAATAATAATAATAAGAAGAAAGAAGAAGAAGGAAGAAGAAGAAGAAAAAGAAAAACAATGATGATAATAATAATAATAATAATAATAATAAATAATAATAATAATAATAAGGAAGAAGAAGAAGAAGAAGAAAGAAGAAGGAAAAAGAAAACAAATGATGATAATAATAATAAATCATAATAATAATAAAAAATAATAAGAAGAAGAAGAAGAAGAAGAAAAGAGAAGAGAAAACAAATGATTGATAATATAATATAATAATAATAATAATAATACATAATAAGAAGAAGAAGAAGAAGAGAAGAAGAAGAAGAAGAAAAGAAAACAATGATGATAATAATAATAATAATAATAATAATAATCAATAATAATAATAATAATAAGAAGAGAAAGAAGAAAAGAAGGAAGAAAAAGAAACAAATGAATTGGATAATAATATATAATAATATAATAATATAATAAGAAGAAGAAGGAAGAAGAAGAAAAAGAAACAAATATGATATAATAATAATAATAATAATAATAATAAATAAAATAAATAAGAAGAAGAAGAAGAAGAAAAGAAGAAGAAGAAAAGAAAACAAATGATGATAATAATAATAAAATTAATAATAATAATAATAATAAGAAGAAGAAGAAGAAGAAGAAGAAAGAAGAAGAAAAAGAAACAATGATATAATAATAATAATCAATAATAATAATAAAGAAGAAGAAGAAGAAGAAGAAGCAAGAAGAAAGAAGCGAAGAAAAAGAAAAGAAATGATGATAATAATAATAATAATAATAATAATAATAATAAAATAATAAGAAGGAAGAAGAGAAAGAGAGAAGAAGAAGAAGAAGAAAAGAAAACAAATGATGATAATAATAATAATAATAATCTAATAATAAGCAAGAAGAAGAAGAAGAAGAAGAAGAAGAAGAAGAAGAAAAAAAGAAAACAAATGATGATAATAATAAAATAATAATAATAATATAATAATAATAAGAAAAGAAGAAGAAGAAGAGAAGAAGAAAGAAGAAGAAGAAGAAAACAAATGATGATAATAAATAATATAATATAATAATAATAATAATATAATAATAATAATAATATAAAGAAGAAGAAAGAAGAAGAAGAAGAAGAAAAAGAAAAACAAATGAGATAATATAATAATAATAATAATATAATAATAATAATAATAGAGAATAATAAGAAGAAGAAGAAGAAGAAGAAGAAAAGAAAACAATGATGATAATAATAATAATAATAATAATAATAATGACATAATAATAAATAAATAAAAAGAAGAAGAAGAAGAAGAAGAAGAGAAGAAAAAAGAAAACAAATGATGATAATAATAATATAATAATAATATAATAATAAAGAAAGAGAAGAAGAAGAAGAAGAAAAAGAAAACAATGAATGTAATAATAATAATAATAATATAACGAGAAAGAAGAAGAAGAAAGAAGAAAGAAGAAGAAGAAGAAAAAGAAAACAATGATGATAATAATAATAATATATAATATAATAATAAAATATAAATAAGAGAAGAAGAAGAAGAAGAAGAAGAAAAGAAGAAGAAGAAAAAGAAACAAATGATGATAATAATAATAATAATAATAATATAATAATAATAATAATAATAAGAAGAAGAAGAAAAGAAGAGAAGAAGAAGAAGAAGAAGAAAAAGAAAACAAATGATGATAATAATAAAATAATAATATATAATGAATAATAATAATAAATAAGAAGAAGAAGAAGAAGAGAAGAAGAGAAGAAGAAGAAAAAGAAAGACAAATGATGATAATAATAATAATAATAATAATAATAAGAAGAAGAAGAAGAAGAAGAAGAAGAAGAAGAAAAAGAAAAAAGGAATAATAATAATAATAATAATATTAATAATAATAACTAATTAATAATAAATAAGAAGAAGAAGAAGAAGAAGAAGAAGAAGAAGAAGAAAAGAAGAAAAAGAAAACAAATGATGATAAATAATAATAATAATAATTAATAATAATAAGAAGAAGAAGAAAGAAGAAGAAGAAGAGAAGAAGAAGAAAGAAGAAGAAAAAAGAAAACAAATGATAGATAATAATAATAATAATAATAATAATAATATAATAATAAGAAGAAGAAGAAGAAGAAAGAAGAAGAAGAAAAGAAAACAAATGATGATAATAAATAATAATAATAATAATAATAATAATATAATAAGAAGAAGAAAGAAGAAGAAGAAGAAGAAGAAGAAAGAAAGACAATTAAAAGTTAGAAAAAGTTCTTGGAGAAAAGTGACAAATAATCAAATGTCTAAACTGGTTGCACTAAAACGATTCCAATTCCATTTTTTTCTGCTGCTGCTTCTAATGTATGTCCAACAATTACAGCATCCAAGAATTGCCGACATTGCTTTCACGATCCAGCAGAATGCCGGTAACGGAAACCAGTGCTAGTTACTTCCGGTTTCTTCAAAAGCTTCACTCGTGGGCACATTAGACGTAATGGCTATCTGGTTCTATTCACTTGCTACAATTATATTTCGTATTTCGTGTTTTTTATAGCCTAGCGAGAGACGAACATAGAGAAATCTTTTTTAATCTGTCATCAGCTCCACAATTGTGTTGATAGAAGTAATGGGGCAGTCGATACAAAGATGAGTAAAGATGAACAAAGTTTAACACAGCCTCATCTTACAAATAGAAATAATGAAAGTTCGCTAGGATACGACTACTATGACTATTGCTTCTACTACTACTACTACTACTACTACTACTACTAATAATAATAATAATAATAATAATAATAATAATAATAATTTTGAAATAAAAACGGATAACCTTATCCCAGCAAGAAGGCCAGGCCTAGTGTTGATAAACAAAAAGAAAGAACTAGTCAACTGGTGGATTTTGCAGTGCCAGCAGATCACAGGGTGAAGCTGAAGGAAAATTAAAAAATGGACAAATACATGGACCTTGCCAGGGATCTGAAAAAGTTATGGAATATGAAAGTCAAAGTGATACCAATTGTAGTTGGTGCACTTGGAACGGTCCCAAAAGGATTGGAAAAGGGTTTGGAAAGTTTGGAAATCAGAGGAAGGATTGATACCATCCAGAATACTGCATTGCTGCAATCTGCCAGAATACTCAGAAGAGTCCTGGAAACCCGAGGAGACTTGCTGTCACTCATACTCCAGTGAAAGACCATCAGCTAACGCTGATGTGAAAACTCAAAAGGAATGAATAACAATAATAACAATAACAATCAGAACTACTGGACGTTTTTCACGATATAAACAAGTTTAAAAGTTAATATCTTATTGTTACAATCTTATGAGCCATCCTGTAGTCCTTACGCAAAAGCGCTTGTCCAGTGGAATTGGATCCTTGGTAATCCTCTGATAATGAATCTTTTGGTTCTTCTAGTAAAGAGTCCTCAGTATTGAAAGTTCCTCCTCAATGAGTGCTAGTAGAACTATGGCCAGTATCAGTGTTTAAATCGTGTATCAGTCACGCAGTATGGCTAGTGATTGGCGAAGGAATAAACCACATAACCACGGCTAGTCTATAAATCCAGGTGGGGATTGTAGCACATCTAATATACCAAATGTTCCAACACTTATCTAGATTCATTTTTCTATATTTTAGTTTTATTATATTTTGTTCTTTATATTTCTTCTTGTTTTTAAGTTGTTTGTTTTTATCGTTATTCTTGTTAGCATATTCTCTCTTTTATTTGGAATGATTCATTTTAAAATGGGGGAAATAAGAATTCAGCGGATAAGCGACACCAGTAATTAGGATTTACATTTTTGTTATATTCAATCTTGGATAATTTTGACGGTCTAATTCTAAACTGGAACCCAAAAGAGAACTTGTCAACTGATAGATTTGGAGTCCCAGATGATCACAGGATGAAGATGAAAAAAAACAAAGTTAAACAAATACCTGGACCCTGCTAAAGAATTAAAAAACTGTTGAATATGAGGGTGAAAGTGATAATAATTGTAGTTGGTGCACTATGAACGGTCCCAAAAAGTTTGGGAAAAAGAGTGGAGGAAATGAGACCATCCAGACAACAGTCAGGATAAAGCAATTTTTCCAACCGAGCCGCACTAAGACATCTTTTGTCGATTGAGTTTGGTTGGTTGGTTGGATTTTACGGCATGTCAACTCTTGTTGGGTTATTCTATACCGAAGATTCATTGTTAGATTCATTTTTATGGGTATTCAACATTATTTCAACTCTTTGTTCTTATATATTTTGTATTTATTTGTTCTATTTAAACCATAGATGGGACCCTAATAAGAACTGTGAGTAATGACGAGAAGGGGTACTCCACATTCCCCAGAGCTCCAGAACTAGGACTTCACCATTAGATGCAGTTTAACGTGATACCCAGTGTTGTATACCCTTTCTTTCCTTACTTCTATTCTTCTGCTCATCTTTGGTATCTTACGTTCATCTTCTGGCGTCCGGGCTTCGTCTTGGTGGTCGGTCGCACTTAACACATTTCTTCTTCTAGATCAGTTTTGTTGCCAAGATATTCATCAACCACAAAACCATATTATTCATGTAAGTTTTTATTTACTTAACTAAACATATTTCTCTAGCTAACATAGCACGCGTGTGCAGTGAGCTCCAGCTAAGGCAGTAACATCTTATCTGCCTGACGTCCAAGCTGAAACTGAAGACCCAACCAGGTATCACGTGACTTCACGTATTTCGCGGTCTTTCTGTAATATTCCATGGAAAGTCCTGCCCGTGATATGAAAAGGGGCCATCCCTTCAGAAATACAGGGGGTTGACAGTAATCTATGCATAGATTATGTAACACCAGGACACTAAGACCCTTGGCCACCGTCTTTTAGCATTTATATGATTTTTTGGTGTTTGCTGTTTTATTTTACAGCATATCAACCCATTTCAGTTCTGTTGCTTAAGTGGTCAGCCAATCAAGTATTAAAAAGGCTCCTCACTGCTTAACTTCAGTGATCTATAGAGAATTGATGGAATTAAGGAAGCGCGTGGTGTAATGGTTAAAGTCATGGGAAATGGACTCGTCGCCCCGAGTTCAAATCCTGGACGTGGTAATTGCATTTCACTTAGCGCTAATACCCTTGGGAAAGGTATGAATCCTATTCTTCCTCCAGCGATGGGTAAATAGTAGGGCAGACTGGGCTCTTTAACCTTGGTTAGGCAACCGGTCTAGGAGAAGGAAAACTCTGAATTCAAACCTGTTAAACTCCGCTTAAGAAATTGACCTTGTGTCGCATCCTGCTCGTGCGAAGGGGTTGGTAAATATATATAGGGAATTGATGTTTTCAGCGAGACTTGACCGTAGTATGGTATCAAGTATATCTATCTAATATTAATGATTTTAAAGCAGATCTATTTGATCCAGATATGGGATCCTTACAGGTACGACCATTCTGGGTCATAGTGGAACTGGGAGTAATGGTGATGAATGGGGTGCTCCACATTCCCCAAACCTCCAGAACTAGAACCTCACCATTAGATAGAGTTTAACGTCATTCCCAGGACATGTAGACCCGCAGCCACCGCTTTCTAGCACCCATATGATAAAAAGGGGTTGGGGCTTGCAATAAGAGAAATAGGGTTGGGGCAATCATATAGGTGCTAGGGCTTGACGTGACCAGCCGATTGATCTGAGGGGGCCTCTCCGACCGCCCGTCTCGCCCAAGATAGGGCCAAAGTGGAGTATTGCATGTCATGAACTGCTCATCCACCTGGGCTCTATCCGTAAGCATCACGGGTCGCCACCCACCCATTGGGGGAGTCTGCAGAGGTGCAGTCGAGCATTCTAACGCCCCAGTCGACAGGGCGGAATACTTTTGGTTCCAAAGCAGCTTTAGCCTCTTGAGACAGTTAAAAAAGAAAAAAGAAAAAAAAGAAATAAAAAAAAGCACTTTAAGCGACAGACAGACAGACTGTCACCCAACAAAGTGGCTTTTCGTTTTTCCTAAAAGGACGCATTTTTCTCGGAAAGGGCGAATGTCCTGCATTCTCCCACTAGTATCTATCGATTTGTTACCGACCGTCCCCGCACCACCTCCCCCAATCTCTCTCGCAGCTTCTCTCTCTCTCTCTCTCTCTCTCTCTCTCTCTTCTCTCTCTCTCTCTCGCTCGCTCGCTCTCAGCCGGTGTGCGGACAGAAATTTCACTTAAGCAGAATGCTGGCGTCGGCTCAACACTATACATATCATTACTGAGTCACGCAGGCCGCAGCTGCGAACGGCTGATAGTAATTGAGTCCGTCATCAGCTCACCGGTCTCTTTACATAGAAAATTCACCTTTTAGTCATTAAAACGATGCTATTGAGACAGGGAAGCTGGGTGGTCGCTTTTATGTAAGTTATAACTCGACAAGACTGGGGAAAATATATCATACAACAAAATTCATGGTGTAATGGCTAGATTTTTTTGGTTTTGGTTTGTTTTGTTTTACGGCATATCAACCTCAGTGGGTCATTTAATGCCGATAAAGTTTTGAAATAAATCAATTCTTAATGGATAATACAATTTTTTTATAAAAACATTTTTCTATTTAATCCTTAGATGGGACCCTAACAGGTACTACCATTCCGGGTCAGAGTGGACCAGGGATCAATGGTGATGAAGGGGTGCTCCACATTCCCCAAACATCCAAAACTGGAACCTCACCATCAGATAGAGTTTAACGTCATTCCCAGGACATATAGACCCTCAGTCACCGCCTTCTAGCACCAATATGATAAAAAGGGTTGGGGCTTGCCATAAGGGCAATAGGGTTGGGGAAATCATATAGGTGCTAGGGCTTGACGTGACCAGCCGATTGATCGACCCCCCATCTAACCCAAGATAGGGCCAAAGTGGAGTATTGCATGTCATGAATTGCTTATCCACCTGAGCATCACGGGTCGCCACCCACGGCCAACAGGTGGCCCCATTGGGGGAGTCTTACCCTCTGCAGAGGCGCAGTCGGTGCATTCTAACGCCCCAGCCGACAGGATGGGTAATGGCTAGAGTCGTAGGAAATGGACTCGTTCACCAGAGTTCGAATCTAGAAGGAGGCTGTTTGCATTCCACATTGCGTGAATACTAATACTCTTGGGAAAGGTAGGAATCTAACTATATAGTAGGACAGTGCGTGAGTGGAGGTGTGTGATGTAATGGTTAGAAATGGAATCGTCGACCCGAGTTCAAATCCTGGACTAGGCTGTTTGCATTCCACATTGGACTAATACCATTGGGAAAAGTAGGAACCTAACAATATAGTAGGATATAGCGTACGTGGAGTTGTATGGTTATTGTCGCAGGAAATAAACTCGTGAACCCGTGTTCAAATCCAGGAGGAGGCTGTTTGCATTCCACATTGCGCTAATACCATTGGGAAAGGTATGAATCCAACTATATAGTCGGACAGTGCGTGCGTGGAGGTCCGTGGTGTAATGGTTAGAATCGTAGGAAATGGAATCGTAGACCCGAGTTCAAATCCAGAAGGAGGTTGTTTGCATTCCACATTGCACTAATACCCTTGGGAAAGGTAGGAACCCAACTATATAGTAGGACAGTACGTGCATGGAGGTGTGTGGTGTAATGGTTAGAGCCGTAAGAAATTGACTTGTCAACCCGAGTTCAATTCTAGGAAGAGGTTGTTTGCATTCTACATTGCGCTAATACTCTTGGGAAAGGTATGCATCCAACTACTCTCCCTCCAGCTATGGGTAAATAGTAGGACAAACGAGGTTCTTTAACCTTGGCTACCTAACCAGTCTAGAAGTAAAATTCGGAAATCAAACCTGTTAAACTCCGCTTAAGGAATTGACCTAGTGTCTCACCCTGCTCGTACGGAGGGCTAGGTATATATATATATATAAACAAAATTCATATGCTATTTGTGTGTTTGGTTTTGTTGGATTTAACGGCATGTCAACCCTTGTGTTCTATCTTTGAATTAAATATAAAAAATGAGTTTATAAAAAGAAAAGAATACGCATCAAGAATGAATAAAACAAAATGTCTTCGGCATAAAATAACCCAACAAGGTTTCTTTGTTTGTTGGTTGGTTGGTTGGTTGGTTGGTTTTGGGTATTTCAACAATTGTGGTCCATCTATGAGTTAAACTGAAAAAAATGAGTTTAAAAAATTGAGTTTTAAAAAAATTGAGTACCCATCTATACATATATAAATTGCAGTTGTGTGTTTGTATGTATGTCCGGAGGAAACTACGAAAATAAAACAATTGACGACAAAGTAAATATATATATACACATTAAATATCACCAGGGCTTGATTTTTTAACAAGAATAATAAAAATTTGATTTATATTCGTGAAGATAATTAAATAATAAAATCAAAATGATAACAGCATACATTTTTTTGCATTCAATATTTGAAATAGGAGACATTAATTTTTCTTTTCGTCAACATAAGGTGTTTTTTCTTTTTTTTAGTTTTTTGTTTTACATAGGGATTTTAGTGGGGCCTCCTGCGGGGATCCAACTTGTAATTCAACAATAATGGGTCTGCGAGACTGTCTCTCCCCCGTACCTCTACCCAGGCGACGGCAGGTAACCACTTATGGTCAAGAATAAATAAAAGTCTAAGGGGCCCAACGATCAATCGCTGGTCACGTCAAGCCCTAGTATTTATATGATTGGCCCCAACACCCAAATTTAAATTCATCCAACCCATCAAAATCTTCACACCTTGCCTGGTGTAGTGATGAACATCGTCTATTTTGCTAAATAATACTAATTCAATGCTTAACTCTATAAATGATACATGCTTATGTTAATGAATATGAAATTTATCAAATCTCTAAGAAAATGAATTAAAAGCGTAACAACATCTGTGGCTTCAGCACTGGACCGCTGATAAAATTAACAGCATTGATGCCAGGGAGCCATCCCACCAGGCAACACCTGCCCTCTCGATTTAAAGGGGTAGGGCTGGATTTATTGCCCGGTGCCTGAGCCTCCCTCTTGAGGGGGAATGCAGACGGGATCAACGAATGAGCTTCGGTTCGTGGTGGGTCCCATATTAATAGGGCCTTGTGCCTGACTCGTATACCTGGGATACTTGCTATATCCGTCTCAGTGTATTGATATGTGCCTATTCATATTTATATTATTCGCTTTCGCTACGGATTAATGATTGTTGTTTGTTTACACCAGGCTTTATTGATTGGTGGAAATGATTTTCAAAAATAAAGAAAAGGAAAGAAAAAAACAAAACACAATTGTAGAAAGCTTCAGGATAAGAAAAAAAGGAAACGACGCCATTTAAATTCAATTATAGGTTAATTAGATATACAATTAAATATATAAAAAAATTATAAGTTAAGAGAAAGGAAATGAATCCGACTGTGTGAGTATAGATAAAAGGATATGAAAACAACACAATATGCTGTTAAAGTGAAAACATTTTATATCATATTCATAGCTAATATTGAACAATATTTCGATTTATGAAAATCATCTTCAGAGCTTGTTTATACTCCGGACTTATCAATAGCGGAGACGAAAATAATATGAATTCAAAACAAAAACATTGATGTTGCAAAGAATTATGCGGTAGTTTCAAATATAAGCACACCCGCCAACGCTTTTCTCGGTCAGCGACAGTCATGTATCTCTTATTGTAACAGTTTTTGAAAAAAGAAGACATATTCCAAACTCGACGATAGACAAAGTCTTTTTTTCTTTTTTGCAACATGAATGTTTTCGTTTTGAATTCATATTATTTTCGTCTCCGCTATTGATAAGTCCGGAGTATAAACAAGCTCTGAAGATGATTTTTATAAATCGAAATATTGTTCAATATAGCTATGAATATGATATAAAATGTTTTCACTTTAACAGCATTTTGTGGTGTTTTCATGTGCTTTTATCTATACTCATAAAAAAGGAATATGGTTGGTTGGTAGCCTTTCGTCTACGAGAAACGATGGAGTTTTGTCAAGGTTTTTTGCCTACATAGCCTGGGCGGGTTCATATGGAGGATGAGCTGTTGCCCATGCAGCAAATCCCCCCTCTCCACACTGCCACTGTGATCCAAAAGAAAATTGAGGGACCAGTGCAGTCTGGCAACGGTAGTGTCGCAGTAGTTTATGGGTAGCACAGGATTCCAGCATTACACCACCTTAGGGACTCAGGCTCCTGATTTGTTTTCGGGGTTTACTCACCTAAAAAATTAATATAGCAATATACAATATACACCGGTGTAATGAAAACAACCCTTTCCAGGCGCCTTACGATGCACCTTTCACACATTAGCTCAATAGCCCAACATTTAAAAACACACTCATGTCCCACTAGTAAATTCCGTAAAATACTCAATGACAACCATTTTAGAAAAACAAACATGTAAACAAAGACTAAAGATTTTAGAAGCACTGCATATTAGATACAAAATTCCTAAACTAAACAAAATAAACTTCGATAATAATAATAATGTTCTAAAATGCCTGTAATTACATTAACAATTTATACAATTAATAATATTAACAATAATAATAGCACTAATAATAATAACATAATTAGAATGAAATAAAATAAACACCTCTATATAAAGAGAATAGTGGAATGAAACAACCCATTGTTGTCTGGTTTAGGAAGTACCCCTGAAGATGGCCCGTGATAGGTGGAACGTATTCGGGAAATATATATATTATATTATATATATATATATATATATATATAAGCCAAAATGTCGGCTTTCAAGTTTTCCCCTTGTATGGAATTGTAAATATTGCTCTGTATTTAAGTATAAAATTCTTATACATTGAGCTCTCCAGGGGACTTGGAAGAATTATTATTTAGATTATTCGGACTATTGTCTATCTGTAAAACCTTTCGGTCGATGTGCCCTCCGGCATTCTTCAGGTACTTTATATATGTGTGTGTGTGTGTGTGTGTGTGTGTGTGTGTGTGTGAGAGAGAGAGAGAGAGAGAGAGAGAGAGAGAGAGAGAGAGAGAGAGAGAGAGAGAGAGAGTATGTGATTTATAATTGGTTTTACTGGTTGGTGGAAATTATTTTTGAAAAACAAAAACAACAAAAGGTAAAAAAAAATGAATAAAACAACTGTGAAAAGCTTCCGAATAAGGAAGAGGAAACGGAGCCATTTAAATTCGATTATAGGTTAATTAAAGTGGTTGGGCTCGAAGTAAGTAAATAAAGTTCGAATTAGGTCAGAGAAGAAGAAGAAGAAGAAGAAGAAGAAGAAGAAGAAGAAGAAAGAAGAAGAAGAAAGAAATGAACAAAAATTTGGCGCGAAAATCAATCTCCATTAATGGGTTTCGAAATACAAAATCGAATTTTACCTGAACGATAACCTGTTGACATGAAACAGATCGATACCTTTGTTGTTGTTGTTGTTTTTGGAAGGGGTCGGAAGTAGAGGGTCGGGATGACGGGGGTTGATTTGGTTATTTTCCAACAGCAATGATCATTCCGGATTACTGAGATCCGGATTTTCTGGAAATCGATAATTCTCATGGAATTTCTTCCGATTATATTCTCCCCCATACACACAACACACACACACACACTCTCTTCTCTCTCTCTCTCTCTCTCTCTCTCTCTCTCCTCTCTCTCTCTCTCTCTCTCTCCCATATATATATATAGTATGATAGATAGATATGAACAGACAGCCCCATGATTGCCCGCTTAAAAAAATTAAGCTAACATAGCAAGAAACCAATGTAGCAGACTTGTTCCCTTGTAAATAGATTTAAACTGAAATATATATATTATATATATATATATATATATATATATATATATATATATATATATATAATATATATATAATGAATAGATTTTTGGTACAGGAGAAACTTATATAAGACCGAAAGTGGAGGAATCATATGTATGTAGGGAGATCATACAGTTATAAGATGGTAATATTTTATTATAAAATAAAATATAAAATGTGGGGAATATGAAGGCCTTTTCGACCGGTTCTTTTTCAAATATAAACACCGGCGACGAATAAAAGTCAGATTGTATAAGAAATATTCTTTAAGAATGAATGGAGGTGAGCCTGAGGGGGGACAAAAAAAAGGGGAAAAAAAGGAAAGGGAGGATATATATATGAACCCTCAGGTTGAAACAGGGTTGAAGATGTCTCCCAACAAGTAAAAGAAGTGTTTGTTTTTTTTTGTCTGCACAGAATGGGGCGAAAGAATGAAATATAAACAGCTTCAATATATATATATATATATATATATATATATATATATATATATTGTCGTTGCGAAATCCACTTATGTTTCTTTGTTGGTATATCTGGTGAGTCTATTTCTCAGTGTGAATATATTATATTTGTGTATATGTTTATTATATATACATTTCCATAATATATATATAATATATACTTTGGAGGATTTTGTGTAAAGCATGGGTTGTGAAATGAATAAGAATCTCAGTTGTAGTTTAATTGTTACGTTTCATTTTATTTCATTCTATATTTCGGATGCTTGACCTTCCTGTATCAAGATAATCTAGATTGACTGTTTTATTTTGTTTTCGGCGCCTTTATAACAGTAATTGATGGCTCGTCCCTGGCTTGGTTGGCTGGGGTTGGGGTGTTTCTCTTTCGGTCGGTCATTGATGTTTGGATGACCTCTTTCCTCTTGGTGCATGGGCTGGCTGCTGGAATGTGAGTGGTTTTCGCCAGTCTCCATTGGTGGCATTGAAGTCTGTGCCGGGGTTTTATTGAAATATTTGTATGAGTTTAGGGCACCTTAATCCATGTTTAACCCGTGTGTGTAGCAAAATATTTTAATAAACAACTGCACACGCTATTAAATTTCAAGCGCATATAAATAGACCTCAGCTTCACACGTCATGTATATTATAAAGAGAGAGGCATACAGACAAAAAATGCATATGAACTACTTAAAAACCTACTTTAACCTTGTAAAAAAATGTTTTTCATCAAAGGTTGAAACTCATTGATTGGTTGGTTCGTTGGGTTTACCTTTGTTTTCTTGATAAGGTTTAGTTTTGTTTTGTTTTGTATTATGGCATATCAACCACAGTGGGTCATTTAATGCCGATAAAGTTTTGAAATAAATCAATTCTTAATGGATAATACAATTTTTTAATAAATACATTTTTCTATTTAACCGATAGATGGGACCCTAACAGGTACTACCACTCCGGGTCAGAGTGGACCAGGGAGCAATAGTGATGAAGGGGTGCTCCACATTCCCCAAACTTCCAAAACTGAAACCTCACCATCAGATAGAGTTTAACGTCATTCCCAGGACATGTAGACCCTCAGCCACCGCCTTCTAGCACCCATATGATAAAGAGGGGGCCTCTCCGACCGCCCGTCTCGCCCAAGATAGGGCCAAAGTGGAGTATTGCAAGTCATGAACTGCTCATCCACCTGGGCTCTATCCTTAAGCATCACGGGTCGCCACCCACAACCAACAGGTGGCCCCATTGGGAGGAGTCTTACCCCTCTGCAGAGGTGCAGTTGGTGCATTCTAACGCCCCAGACAACAGGGTGGTTCTTGACAAGGGTTTTATGTAGAACAAAAAGTACTCGGAATCTCGGACTATTCTTAAATTGTTTCAACGATTAAATCCCCAAAATTATTTTTTTAAATTGAAAATAAAAATACTAAGATACCAAGTCATTTGTATTCTGTCGTATTTAACGAAATATTTAAGCCCTATGGCTGGGGCTTTAGAATACACAGACTGCACCTCTGCAGAGGGGTAAGACCACCCCAAATGGGGCTACTTGTTGGGCGTGGGGGTGTGTGATCGGTAATGCTTAAGAAGGGAATCCTGGTGATTGAGCAGACCATGACTTGCAACACTGTATTTTGGTCCTTACTTAGGCTAGACAGACGTCTCGAGGACCAATCCCTAGCACCTATATGATTGTCCCAACCCTATTGCTCATATGACAACCCCAAACCCTTTTTATACTATACGTGCTAGGAGGCAGTGGGTGTGAGTCTTCATGTCCTGGAAATGACGTTATACTATCTGATGGAGAGATTCCAGTTCTGGAAAACTGGGGAATGTGGAGCACCCCTTCATCACCATTGTTCCCCGGTCCACTCTGACCCGGAGTGGTAATACCTGTTAAGGTACCATCTATGGGTTAAATCGAAAATTTGTTTTAAAAACAAATTTGAGTTTAAGAATTTTTCCAAACTATTGCTACGAATCTTTCAAAACTTATATATATATATATATATATATATATATATATATATATATATATGATATGTAAAAATTGAAAAAAACAGATGTTCATAAATAAAAGTAATGTTTATTTCGCCTACGACTGCAGTGTTTTCGATCTAATTTCAATAGATTTTTCACAGGGCTTTCGTTAATTTGAGGAAAAATAAATGTATTAAAAAATAAAAAATCTACGAGACTCGTTTTTTTGGTTGTTAGTCTATTAAAAGATCTTCAATGATAATAATTTTCCTAATATCACATTCTGTCGGATTCATTTCACTTTTTCTTCTACAACAACACACACACACACACACACAGACCATATATAATAGTATATAATAATATCATATATATATAATATATATATAATATATATAAACAAATATATATAATAATTTTGTATATATAACTACAAATGTTATATATATGATATATTTAAACAAATATATATATATAATATATATAATGCATGACTATACACATTACACATTTAAATATTATATATATAAAATATATATATATATTATATATATATACACATATACAAACAAGTATATATATAATTTAAGCATATATATATATATATAATTATATATATATATATATATATATATATTGTGTGTGGTGTGTGTGTGTGTGTGTGTGTGTGTGTATATGTTTGTCTTTTTGGAGTTCCATTATTTCTTTCTCCGTATTCC
>CM042174.1:49921408-49926487 GCA_023376005.1 Doryteuthis pealeii | reverse complement strand
AGTATATAAATGAATAGAGGAGGAAAAATGAAGAAAAGTATTGGCATGAAAATGGTGCTCCAAGCTACAAAAGCAGAGCAAAGTTATAATCAATAGTATATTATGGATTTACATCAAACTTGAAGTTTCAGCGTAATCCATCATTACTGGTTTTTAAAATCTCAACCATGTTCACGACTGCGTTTTTTAAGATCTCAAACCATTGGACTCATCTGATGATTGGATTACCATGAAACTTCAAGTTATGAGTGTAAAATCCATAATATTACCATTGATTATATATATATATATATATATATATATATATATATATATATAACGAGAAAATCAATCAAATTCTATCTATCTAACCCATCTCAATCTATCATTTCCAATATATCTATCTTCAACCCATTCATATCTATGTGTCTATTTATATATTATAATATATATCTTAAATTCATTTATATCATTCCATATATCCTATCTCAATCCATTTCATATATATTATATATATATATAATATATATTATATATATACTCCTTATATATATATATAGTCTTACTCTCGTTGGTTCTACTTCCAAATCTATCTATCTGTCTGTTCCCATCTACTCTATAAATCTATATAATCTTAGTCTGTCCTTATCAATCTATCTATCTATCTATCTATCTTTCTTTCTATCTTATTCCATTCATCTATCTATCTATCTATTCTATTATCTATCTATATGTCTATCTATGTATTCTCATTCCATTCATCTATCTATCTATCTATCTATCATCTATATGTCTGTCTATCTAGTGCATCTCAATCCGTTCATTATCTATCTATCTACTATCCTTCATTTATCTATCTATCTATCTATTTCATTCCATTCATCTATTATCTATCTATCTATCTATCTATGTATATCAATCCGTCATTAATCTATCTAAGTCTATCTATCTATCTATCCTATCCTATCTATCTATCTCTTTTCCATTCATCTATCTACTATCTATCTATCTATTTATCTATCTGTCATCTATGTATCTCAATCCCGTTCTAATCTATCTATCTATCCTTCTATCTATCTATCTATCTATTTCTCATTCCATTTCATCTATCTATCTATCTATTTATCTATCTATCTATCTGTCTATCTATTTATCTCAATCGTTCATATCTATCTATCTATCTATCTATCTATCTATCTATCCTATTATATATATATATTATATTATAATATATATATATATATATATATATATTTCTATCTTCAATTCATATATATCTATCGTTTGAAAAGGAATTCTTTTACCGTAAGCAAAATGAAGTCAATTGCTGCGCGAATATTCACTTCTTGGAAAATTTTAGAAAATGCAGCGTACCCCCCACCACCAAAACTTAACAAAACTATCCCTCCCCCATACACTTATTAAACAATTTCTCAGCAATTACTCTTCTCTCCGTTCTCTCTATCCACATGCTCTTCTCTTTCCTCTCTCTCTCTCTCTCTTTCTATTCCACTCTCTCTCTCTCTTCCCCATGCACTCTCTTACTCTCTCTCTCTCTCTCTTTCCCCATGCACTCCTTACTCTCTCTCTCGTCTCTCTATTCTCTCATGGCTCTCTCTTCTCCCTCTCTTTATCCCCATCTCTCCCCCGCTCCTCTCTGTTCCCACATACTTCCTCTCTCTTTGCCCGTTCCCTCCTCGGATCTCCATCTCTCTATCCTCCTCTTTCCCTTACAATTCTCTAATCCCCAAAATCTCTCATCCATTTCTCCATCTCTCTATTCCACCACTCTCACGCCCCCTCTCTCCGCACACCCTACTATCCCTACCTCTCTCCTTCACCATACTCCCTCCTCCATCTCACTTTCTCTCTCATCATCTCTATTCTCAATCCATCTACCCTTCGATACTTCTGTATCCAGATACTCTCGCCATACAATCTCATCTACATATCCCACAATTCTCTAATTATATCTCCCCCCTCTACTCTATCCCCTCTCAATCACCTCCCTCCCTACTCTCCCCCGCTCATCCCCCTCTACGTTCTTTATATTCTCATCTCATCTCATATCCCCATCACTCCCTCTATGCTCTGTATCCACATCCTTTCTCTCTCTAAATCAAATATAATATCTCTCCCCTCATACTACTCATATCCCCAATCTCCACGCCCTCCCTCTCTCCCCTCCCTCTCTCCCTCTATCTCTTACTCTTCTCTTCTCATCATACATCCTCTCCACTTGCATCTCTGTATCCACATGACTCACCATCCCTCTCAATCTAAATATTAATAATATCCATATTATCTATTTCCCCTTCTACTCTCTATCCACACACTCTTCCAACAACCTCTCTCTAACCTTTACTCGCTTAAAACCCCTTACTCTCCCCTCAGATCTCTAATCCCCATTTTCCGATTATATTCATCAATTAATGAAGAATCATCATCTTTTTGTATCTTTTTTTTACAATCAAGAAAGAAGAAGAAGAGAAGGAAAAAGAAGAAGAAAGAGAAAGAAGAAGAAGAGTAAAACAAAATGTCTGAAATATCTTTGAAATCGCACCCATAAGATTATAATATCTCCTTTGACATTTTCTCATCACATTTTAATAGCTGTCGACAACATTCATTCTTCTACTTTTTCTCTGCTATTCATTTTATTTCAAAACAACGTAACAAATACCGTAATGACCTAAACACCATTCTTCACTCTGCGCTATTGATGTATGGGCAAAATGCGAGCGTAGAAAAAGTAATCGACACATCCAACCGTGGAGAGGCCACAACACATTGACCCATCTTATAGAAGTAAATGGCTCCCCTTCTATTTCAGGAAACCGTACAAACATAGATTTTAGAAGACGTTTAATGTATGTATTTACCAAGCAGTTGGAGAACAGTGAGAACAAAAAAGCAAATTATATTACTGCTGTGTAACTCGGGCCACCTCATATGGTGTAATGATAAGCAACTAGGATTCCGCAAATCATTGTCAAGTGATGAGAGCTTGATGATCAGTATTTATCTGACTATTGTCCTCATCTTTATTGTTATCCTAACACTATTTCTCTGAATTTTTTTAGATTGAGGCTTGATAATTTGTATTTATTTGGATTATTCAGACTATTTGTCCTTCATCTTTATTGTTATATTACACTGTTTCTCTGAATTTTTGGATGAGGCTTGATAATTAGTATTATTTGGATTATTCAGACTATTGTCCTCATCCTTTATTGTTATCTTAACACTATTTCTCTGATTTTTTATTAGATGAGGGCTTGATAATTTGTTATTTTGGATTATTCAGACTATTGTCCTCATCTTTATTGTTATCTACACTGTTTCTCTGAATTTGAGATGAGCTTGATAGTTAGATTATTTGGATTATTCGACTAGTGTCCTCATCTTTATTGTTAATCTACACTATTTCTCTGAATTTTTTTTTAGATGCAGGCTTGATAATTTGTATTATTTGGATTATCAGGACTATGTCCTCATCTTCATTGTTATCTGCCACAACATTTCTGTCGATGTGCCCTCCAACCTTCTTCAGGTATTGGACACATAGTCTAGTGGATAAGGAGTTAGGTTAAGACAGTTCTAAGTGACAGTTATTCTAGACTGCAGGTTCAATACTGGCCAGGGGCAGTAGTAAGATGAATAATAATGAGATGAGGCTTGATTGATTAGTTATGTACTGCGTTATCGGACTATTGTTCCTCATCTTATTGTTATCTACACTATTTCTCTGAATGTTAAGATGAGGCCTTGATGATTAGTATTATTGCGTTATTCGCGACTATTGGTCCTCATCTTTATTGTTATCTACACTATTTCTCTGAATTCTTTTAGATTGAGCTGATAATTTTGTATTATGTTGGATATCAGACTATTGTCCTCATCTTCATTGTTATCTGCACCAAACATTTCTGTCGATTGTGCCCTCCAACCTTCTTCAGGTAATTTGGACACATAGTCTTAGTGTATAAGGAGTTAGGTAAGAACAGTTCTCAGTAACAGTTTTATCTCTAGACTGCAGGTTCAATTTACTGGCCAAGGGGCAGTAAGTAAGATAGAATTAATTAATGAGGAGGCTTGATGATTAGGTATTATCTGGCGTTATTCGGACATTGCTCCTCATCTGTATGTTATCCTACACTATTTCTCTGAATGTTTAAGATGAGGCTTGATGATTTAGTATTTACTGCGTTATCGGACTATTGTCTCATCTTTATTTTATCTACACTATTTCTCTGGAATGTTTAAGATAGGCTGGATGATTAGTATTATCTGCGTTATTCGGACTATTGTCCTCATCTTTATGTTATCTACACTATTTCTCTGAATGTTTGAGATGAGGCTTGATGATAGTATTATTTGTATTGTTCGGACTTTGCCTCATCTTTATTGTTATCTACACTATTTCCTCTGAATGTTTTGAGTTGAGCTTGATGATTAGTATTATCGCGTTATTCGGACTATTGTCCTCATCTTTATTGTATCTACACTATTTCTCTGAATGTTTAAAGATGAGCTTATGATTTAGTATTTATCTGGCGTTATCGGACTATTGTTCCTCATCTTTATGTTTCTACACTATTTCTCTGAATGTTTAAGATGGAGCTGATGATTAGTATTATCTGCATTATTTCGGACTATTGTTCCTCACGTATTGTTATCTACACTATTTCTCGAATGTTTAAGATGAGGCTTGATGGATTAGTTTATGTATCTGCGTTATTCGGACTATGTCCTTCAACAAAAAAAAAAAAAAAAAAAATAAAAAACCTTCATGTTACTTATCTTGCATACCTGGCCTAGTTGGCGGGTCAGTGAGCTTTTCGGTCGCTGGGATCGGGGATAGTAAGTTAATAGTGTCAATCCCAGGGGGCTGATTACCCATCCAGGTAATACCTACCCCCTTGATTTAAAGGGACAGGGCTGGGTTTTGCCAGCGCCTGAGGCGCCCCCTTGAGGGGCGAATGCGACAGGATCAACGCATTTTTCCACTGCCACCCATGAGTCTCAGCTTGTGGGTTGGTCCACGTAATAGCCTTTGTGTCTGACCTGACAAGATAAAATCAAACAATTAGAAAATCA
>CM042174.1:49911408-49916408 GCA_023376005.1 Doryteuthis pealeii | reverse complement strand
GTGCAGTTGGTACATTCTAACGCCCCAGCCGACAGGGCGGTTTTTGATAAGGGTTCTATTCATAAATTGTTTCAACGATTAAATCCCCAAAATTATTTTTTTGAATTGAAAATAAAAATACTAAGATACCAAGTCATTTTTATTCTGTCGTATTTAACGAAATGTTTAAGCCCTATGGCTAGGGCTTTAGAATACACAGACTGCACCTCTGTATAGGGTTGATATCCCCCTTCAATGGGGCCACGTGTCGACAGTGATCTGTAATGCTTAAGAACGGAATCTTGGTGATTGAGCTGCCCATGAGTTGCAACACTGCTCTTGGTCCTTACTTAGGCTAGACAGGCGGTCGGAGAGGCCCCCTCCGATCAATCGGTGGTCAGGTCAAGCCCTAGTACCAATATGATTGTCTCAACCCTACTGCTCATATGACAACCCCAAACCCTTTTTATACTATACGTGCTCGGAGGCAGTGGGTGTTGGTCTTCATGTCCTGGAAATGACGTTATACTATCTGATGGAGAGATTCCAGTTCTGGAAAACTGGGGAATGTGGACCACCCTTTCATCACCATTGCTCCCAGGTCCACTCTGACCCGCATTGGTAATACCTGTTAAGGTACCATCTATGGGTTAAATCGAAAATTTGTTTACAAAAAAAATTTGAGTTTAAGAATTCATCCAAACTATCGCTACAAATCTTTCAAAACTTTGTCGGCATTTAATGACCCACCGAGGTTGATATGCCGTAAAACAAAACAGACAAACAATCAAACGAAAATATATATATATATATATATATATATATATATATATATATATATATATAAACAAATATATATATATATATTTGTATATATACATACAAATATGTATATATATATATATATATATATATATTTATACAAATGTATCTATATATCTATATCTATATAGATGCATACATACATATATACACATTTAAATATATATATATATACATATATATATATATATATATATATATATATATATATATATATATATATATATATATATATATATACTGAAAATGTTCACCATTGAAGCAAGAACTCAATCCTAAGTCCTTAAGAAGGTCTAACAGACCGAAACGTTACAACGTCGACATCACCACCTGCAATAAACATCCATTTACTACAACTACCTTTCTCCACGTACTGTCGGAATAATTTCCTCTTATTTCTCCCATATATATATATATATATATATATATATATATATATATATACAAACACGTATGTATATACAAATGTAAAAATATATATATATTTAATCAAATATATCTATTCAAATATATATATAAATATATGTATGCATACATGCAAATATATATATATATATATATATATATAATATATATATATATATATATATATATGTATGTGTTGTGTGGTGTGTGTGTGTGTGTGTGTGTGTGTGTGTGTGTATTTGTGTGTCTTTTTGGAGTTCATTATTTTCTTTCTCCGTTTCCTACGGAAGTGTCTGGACATTTTCTGAAATAGTCAATTACGCCATTTTTTTTTCTTACAAGCGAACATGACACTGCTCTATCTTGCATTGAAATTCATTTTAAGTTTTTGCGTTTCTTGAGGAACCTATATATGTATGTATGTATGTATGTATATGTCTACGTTGACGGATCTCTTTCTCAAAGTTGGGTAGCTATGTTAAACAAAAAAAAATAAAATAAAATAAAGACCAGCCAGAGATACGCATCCATTTTTAGTGACAAATGCTATAGATCTAACTTTCGACTTCGAAAAAGAATTTCAGAATATTTTTTAACTTTCTAACTGGCTAAAAAACAAGCAGAAAATCTCTTAATAATAAAAGTATCAAACAAATGAAACTAATAATAATGATAATAAACTAAATAATAAAATAATAAACTTAGTATAATGGAGATTGTGTGTTTTTCTGTATGTATTCGAAACTATATTACTACTCAAGTCACAATTCTCTTAGTTATTTACATCACATTCTCCATGATTTTATTTTTATTAAAACCTCAATTATTAATAGAATTGTTTTACATTATTAATACTGATGACATTATCTACATACAAATAACATGCAATTGTATTTATATATACAACAAAATAGTGGTTTACAGTGTGAAAGGCTAATTTGCATATTGATATTAAAAATTTGATTTTAATAAGTGTGCACAGAATTATTGATTTCTAATTGTTTTGATTTTATCTTGTACAAGGTCAGACACAAAGGCCCTATTTACGTGGGACCACCCACAAGCTGAGACTCATGGGTGGCAGGTGGAAAAATGCGTTGATCCTGTCGGCATTCCCCCTCAAGGGGGCGCCTCAGGCGCTGGGCAATAAACCCAGCCCTGTCCCTTTAAATCAAGGGGTAGGTATTACCTGGATGGGTATAGCCCCCTGGGATTGACACTATTAACTTACTATCCCCGATCCAGCGACCGAAGCTCACTGGACCCCCAACTAGGCCAGGTATGCAAGATAAGTAACAATGAAGATGAGGACAATAGTCCGAATAACGCAGATAATACTAATCATCAAGCCTCATCTTAAACATTCAGAGAAATAGTGTAGATAACAATAAAGATGAGGACAATAGTCCGAATAATGCAGATAATACTAATCATCAAGCCTCATCTTAAACATTCAGAGAAATAGTGTAGATAACAATAAAGATGAGGACAATAGTCCGAATAACGCAGATAATACTAATCATCAAGCCTCATCTTAAACATTCAGAGAAATAGTGTAGATAACAATAAAGATGAGGACAATAGTCCGAATAACGCAGATAATACTAATCATCAAGCCTCAACTCAAACATTCAGAGAAATAGTGTAGATAACAATAAAGATGAGGACAAAAGTCCGAACAATACAAATAATACTAATCATCAAGCCTCATCTCAAACATTCAGAGAAATAGTGTAGATAACAATAAAGATGAGGACAATAGTCCGAATAACGCAGATAATACTAATCATCAAGCCTCATCTTAAACATTCAGAAAATAGTGTAGATAACAATAAAGATGAGGACAATAGTCCGAATAACGCAGATAATACTAATCATCAAGCCTCATCTTAAACATTCAGAGAAATAGTGTAGATAACAATACAGATGAGGACAATAGTCCGAATAACGCAGATAATACTAATCATCAAGCCTCATCTCATTATTATTCTATCTTACTACTGCCCCTGGCCAGTATTGAACCTGCAGTCTAGAGATAACTGTTACTGAGAACTGTCTTAACCTAACTCCTTTATACACTAGACTATGTGTCCAATACCTGAAGAAGGTTGGAGGGCACATCGACAGAAATGTTGTGCAGATAACAATGAAGATGAGGACAATAGTCTGAATAATCCAAATAATACAAATTATCAAGCCTCATCTAAAAGAATTCAGAGAAATAGTGTAGATAACAATAAAGATGAGGACAATAGTCCGAATAACGCAGATAATACTAATCATCAAGCCTCATCTTAAACATTCAGAGAAATAGTGTAGATAACAATAAAGATGAGGACAATAGTCCGAATAACGCAGATAATACTAATCATCAAGCCTCATCTCATTATTATTCTATCTTACTACTGCCCCTGGCCAGTATTGAACCTGCAGTCTAGAGATAACTGTCACTTAGAACTGTCTTAACCTAACTCCTTTATCCACTAGACTATGTGTCCAATACCTGAAGAAGGTTGGAGGGCACATCGACAGAAATGTTGTGCAGATAACAATGAAGATGAGGACAATAGTCTGAATAATCCAAATAATACAAATTATCAAGCCTCATCTAAAAAAAATTCAGAGAAATAGTGTAGATAACAATAAAGATGAGGACACTAGTCCGAATAATCCAAATAATACTAACTATCAAGCCTCATCTCAAAAATTCAGAGAAACAGTGTAGATAACAATAAAGATGAGGACAATAGTCTGAATAATCCAAATAATACAAATTATCAAGCCTCATCTAAAAAAAATCAGAGAAATAGTGTAGATAACAATAAAGATGAGGACAATAGTCTGAATAATCCAAATAATACTAATTATCAAGCCTCATCTCAAAAATTCAGAGAAACAGTGTATATAACAATAAAGATGAGGACAATAGTCTGAATAATCCAAATAATACAAATTATCAAGCCTCATCTAAAAAAATTCAGAGAAATAGTGTAGATAACAATAAAGATGAGGACAATAGTCAGATAATACTGATCATCAAGCCTCATCACTGACAATGATTTGCGAATCTAGTTTGCTTATCATTACACCATATGAGGTGCCCGAGTTAACAGCAGTATATAATTTGCTTTTTTGTTCTCACTGTCTCTCCAAACTGCTTGGTAAATACATACATTAAACGTCTTCTAAAATCTATGTTTGTCGGTTCCTGTAAATAAGAAGGGGAGCCATTTACATCTATAAGATGGGCAATGTGTGTGGCCCCCACGGTGGAGTGTCGATTACTTTTCTACGCTCGCATTTGCCCAACATCAAAGGCGCAGAGTGGAAGAAAGGTGTTTAGGCAATTACGGTAATTGTTCGTTGTTGAATAAAATGAATAGCAAGAGAAAAAAAGAAGAAGAAGTTGTCGACAGATAAAATGTGATGAGAAAATCAAAAGGAGAAAATCTATTGCCGATTCAAAGAACAGACATTTTGTTTTACTTCTTCTTCTTCTTCTTCTTCTTCTTCTTCTTCTTCTTCTTCTTCTGATTGTAAAAAAAAAGAACAAAAAGATGATGAGCTTCATTATTTTGATGAAATAATCGGAAAAATGGGGATTGAGAGATCGAGGGGAGAGAATGGGGTTAGCGAGAGAGAGAGAGAGGTGTGGGAGAGAGTGGGGATAGAGAGAGAGGGGAAAGATAATATGGATATATATATATAGAGAGAGAGAGATGGTGAGTACATGTGGATACAGAGAGCAAGGGAGAGGATGATGATAGAGAGAGAGAGAAGAGAAGAGGGAGAGA
>CM042174.1:49868908-49903908 GCA_023376005.1 Doryteuthis pealeii | reverse complement strand
AGTGGAATGGACTCTTTGAACAAAATATCCATGCTAACTCTTTTAATGCCATTTTTTTTTTTCAGAATCTTTAATTTCCTGGTATACCAAGAAGTCAGGGATGTTTTTTTTTCTTGCAAACATGAGAGACATTACCGAATTTATTTCTTATTGGAAATACTAACTCTACGTTTTTATGAATGTTTTTCTCCTTTTTTTTATACTCTATCACATGGCTCTAAATTTTATATCAATTTCCCAAAATATTGGCCTCGTGAGAATTCACCGACAAGTCAATATTGCAGTTAATTGGTTGGTTTGTTGGTTGGATTTTACAGCCTGCCAACCATTTCGGATAAAGCAGAGTATTGCATGTCATTGGACCACGTGGTACCAGGTCAAAGACCTGTAGCGTAATTATTACGTCTACGGAGAATTTGGGGATTGAAAAGAAAACGGTAATCGGACTTCTGGAGAAAGAGAAGAGAAAGAAATAAGAACGAAAGTTAAAGTTTAGAAGGGTAAACACTCAACGGGGTGCCACCAATTGACCGACGAATGATCCCGGAACTAGATTTAAAAATAAAAACGGAAGTTCCGGGTTTTGACCGGAAACTGATGTGACCCTCCCCCAGCCCCGGGTTGAGAAACAAAAGGAGAGAAAAATCGCTCTTTTTTCGGCTGGGCCTCCATAAGAGGCAGGTGAGGCTTCCCGGATTCCCCCGTATGAGTTTCGCATAGTAGGGGACATGACTTACGATAAAATGATTTACCCCCCTCTCTCACTCTTTCTCTTCTCTCTCTCTCTCTCTCTTTCTCTTTCTCTTTCTCTTTCTCTCTCTATTTGTCTCTCTCATTCTCCCTCTCTCTCTCCCCTCTCCCTCATCTCTCTCCTTGTCTCTCTGCCTCCCCCTCTCTCTCTCTTTGTCTCTCTCTCTTCCTCTTTCTCTCTTTCCCTTTCTCTCTCTCTCTCTCTCTTTGTCTCTCTCTCTCTCTCTCTCTCTCTCTCCCTTTGTCTCTCTCATTCTCACTGAAAAAGAACCCACGAGCCTTGAAAGAAATAAACAAACCCTTTGTGACTATATGACTTGCGTATGTTATTTCAAATCTACTACTACAACTCGAATTTGGCCCTATGCAACGGACCTCTCAGCCACCACAATCCTATCATCGGACATAACGGCCCCTAATCGAGGTATAGAGCATTTAGACGAATAGCCTGAAATCACCTAGGGGGCTAATGTCCGTAAATACAAACATATTTTTGTACAAGCAAATATTATTATTTTCATGAATTATTAATAGATTACCGACCAATGTTCATTTATTTTCCTATTAAATGATAATAGCAAAGATATTTTATTCTTTGTGATCTTCCATTAAAAATAAATGACTTCAGATTATAAAAAAGGAATCATTTCACGAAGGCGAAAATGAACTGAACTTTTATCTCCCACAGAGAGTGAGTGTATTGCGCTAATCTATCGATCTATCTATCAATATATATATATATATATATATATATATGTGTGTGGTGTGTGTGTGTGTGTGTGTGTGTGTATGTGTGTCTGTCTGTGTGTAATTAAAAATTAGAAGAAAACAAATTAAACATGCTACCATTCCCTTCATATATATATATATATATATATATATATATATATATATATATATATAAAGATAATCTAATGAGTCAGACGAACCTACTATTAGTTTCGCATAAAGCTCTTCAGGGCTAAAATCCGAGTCGGATTTTAGCCCTGAAGAGCTTTATGCGAAACTAATAATAGGTTCGTCTGATTCATTAGATTATCTTTATTATTGGCTCTACTTAGGTATCGAGCACTTTTTACTTATTAGCTTTCTCATAGCGGTTATATGAATATATATATATCTTATATACATATATATACATATAAATTGTTTTTTCTTTTGGCCAAATACTGTACCAATAGATTATTTTTTGTTGGTACGAATATCTTGATCTTTTCTTTTTTCAAAAATTTTTTTTCTTCCTGGTAGATGTTTGGTAGTATATTTTTAGAATCAAACTTTCTGCCGGATTTTTTCTCTCCGCAAGGTTTTACCAACACGCTTGGTATATTTATATATATATATATATATATATATATATATATATATATATATATATATATATTTACCAACCCCTCCGCACGAGCAGGATACGACACAAGGTCAATTTCTTTAGCGGAGTTCAACCGGTTTGAATTCAGAGTTTTCCTTCTCCTAGACCGGTTGCCTAACTAAGGTTAAAGAGCCCAGTCTGCCCTACTATTTATCCATAGCTGGAGGGAGAGTAGGATTCATACCTTTCCCAAAGGTATTAGCGCTAAGTGAAATAATTGCCACGTCCAGGATTTGAACTCGGGTCGACGAGTCCATTTCCCATGACTTTAACCATTTTCTTAAACATAACTCAATACTGGGAGAATATTTTGATATGAATTTTGTGTCATTAAAATAAGTAGAAAAAAAGCCTTTAGCAAACAATCATTGATTCACTCAGCTTTAGTATAATATATGTATAAGTATATGAGAAGTAAACAAACGTATAATGTTTTTTTGATATGGCCTTGGCCGAAAATTTTGAGAGAATATGTGCTTAATTGAAGTCATACCTAATTTTGAAATTTAATTCGTTGATAATTAATGAATTAGGCGGGCATATATGTTCAAATGTAAGGCTAAACAAATCGAGAAAAAGTCAGTCTCTGAATGCGAATTTCGGCCTATTAGACATCATCAGCAGAGTTATATATATATATATATATATATATATGTGTGTGTGTGTGTGTGTGTGTGTGTGTGTGTGCGTGCGTGCGGGTAGCGTGGATCAGATTCAACGGTGGTTCGAGACTGATAATTTCTCGCTGGTTTTCGAGATGATTCTGACTCAGAATTATCCTGAATATTCTTTCGGTGAAACTTAGGTTGATAGTTTCTGACTCATTTTAGGTTATATTATATATATATATATATATATATATATATATATATGTGTGTGTGTGTGTGTGTATGTGTGTGTGTGTGTGTGTGTGTGTGTGTGTATATATATTGAAGGCAATTACAATGCGTATATCGTATGATATTAGATAATTATTGAAAATGATTATGATAAGCAAACTCGGCGAATAGCGCGTGCGACGTGTGGAACACCGTACAGCTGTTTCAACTTTATTAAATCTCATCATCAGTGTATACCTACGATCTCCCTCCGACAGTGATCGAATATATATATATATATATATATATATATAATATATATATATATATATTCAGAAATAAAATCATCTCTAAATACAGAGACTCCGATTATATCTGGTGTAAAGTCAATTTCTGCTAATCGAATGTCCCCCTCACGTTAACTTTCTTTTCACATGTTCACATAATGAATCAATTAATATTCAAGGATGTTTTACGTCACCCCTTGAGAAAATATGTTCCCGCGTAGTCTTTTCAAAAGTTTTCTGACAAATCTGGAACATTGTCTTCTTCTTCTTCTTCTTCTTCTTCTTCTTCTTCTTCTTCTTCTTCTTCTTCCACCCCAAACCCTCCCTCTCCCGGAAGCCATATTGCTGCACGTATGAATTGCTTAGCTCGGAGAAAACCGAATTGTTCAAATGAATTAATGTTTGAAAAGAATTGATTGACGTTTTTGTATTCACTCCTTGCAGCAAGGTAACAGCCAAGAAAAATACGAACGGATACGCCATCTTGGCTTACACTCTTCTTTCTAGCTCTTGCTGCACACGTCTGTCTGTCTGTCTGTATGTTTGTTAGGTTTGTGTTGGAATTATTTTCATATAAAGTGTGTTCTAATTCGCCACAACGATTTATAGACTGGCCAAGGTCACGTGATTTACTCCTGCAGCCAATCACTCTCCATGCTGCGTGGAAGACACACTATTTACCCCCCCTCACCGGTCATAATTACAATTACGCTCACTGAGGACGGACATAGGATTACTGGATCTTTACCAATACTCAGGAAGGACTTATACGATTACCAGATGAACCAAAGGATTCATTATCGCGGGACTCTTTACCAGGAACTGAGGACTCTTTACCAGAAAAACCAAAGTATTCATTATCGAAGGACTCTTTACCAAGAACTGAGGACACTTTTCCAGAGTAACCGAAGGATTCATTATCGAAGGACTCTTTACCAGGGATCCAATTCCACTGGACAAACGCTCCTGCCAAAGGATGGCCCATAAAAACTTAATAGTTTGATTTGTTGGATTTTACGGCATGCCAAACCTTATTGGGTTATGTTACGCTAAAGACGTAAGATATTTAACGTCATACCCATTTTGGTGTTGGTAGTATTGTTATTATTGGTGATGTTGTTTTTGGTCGTAGGGGTGGGGTGGTGTTGGCATGGTTTTATTGGGGGGGGGTGATGGTAATGGCGGTGGCGGTGGGGTTGTTTAACGTATGTTTTAGTTTTGGGAGATCTTTTTGTTTTTTTTTTAGTTTTTTGTTTTTCTGTTGTGTTTTGTTGTTGTTTTTTTGGTTTTTGACTTTCTTCCTGTTGTACATCAAATTAGAGTCTTCTTTTTTTTCAAAATGAAGCTGGATTTTTCGCATTTGGCCAGGAAACTAATTGTGGGTTGTGGAGGTGGAAAGAAAGATGCGAGGAGTAAAACTGAACGAGCAAAAGAGATGTGTAAATGAAAATGAAAGAGAAGAAAGAGATGTGAGAATGAAAACGTATATGAAAGAAAAAAATGCGTGAATGAAAATGAACGAGATTCAAAGAAACTCATAAATGAGCGAGAAAGAAAGAAAAGGAAAAAATTAATGAAAAACAAAAAAAAAACGAAAACAAGAAAGAAAATACGAAAGAAAGAAAATAAGAAAGAAAGAAAGAAAGAAAGAAACACTAAATGAAGGAAATATGAAAAAATATGAAAGAAAGAAAGAAAGAAAATGTGAAAGAAAGAAGGCAGGAAATAAAGAAAATATAGAAGAAAGAAAACGTTAAAGAAAATGAAAAAAAAAAAAATAAACGAAATTTTAAAAAATGCGAAAGAAAATGCGAAAAAAAACCCACAAAAATAAACAAAAAAAAAGGGAAAAAAAATAGGAAAAGAAGGAAATACGAAAGAAAGAAAATACGAAAGAAAGAAAATCGGAAGAAAGAAAAACGGAAGAATGAAAACCCAAAAGAAAGAAAATACGAAAGAAAACGCTAATGGAAATAAATACGAAAGAAAGAAAAACGGAAGAATGAAAAACGGAAGAATGAAAACCCAAAAGAAAGAAAATACGAAAGAAAACACTAACGGAAGTAAATACGAAAGAAAGAAAATCGGAAGAAAGAAAAACGGAAGAATGAAAACCCAAAAGAAAGAAAATACGAAAGAAAACGCTAACGGAAGTAAATACGAAAGAAAGAAAATCGGAAGAAAGAAAAAACGGAAGAAAGAAAATCGGAAGAAAGAAAAACGGAAGAATGAAAAACGGAAGAATGAAAACCCAAAAGAAAGAAAATACGAAAGAAAACGCTAACGGAAGTAAATACGAAAGAAAGAAAATCGGAAGAAAGAAAAACGGAAAAAAGAAAAGAAGAAAGAAAACGGAAGAATGAAAAACGGAAGAATGAAAACCCAAAAGAAAGAAAATACGAAAGAAAGAAAAACGGAAGAAAGAAAATCGGAAGAATGAATAACGGAAAAATGAAAAACGGAAAAATGAAAACCCAAAAGAAAGAAAATACGAAAGAAAACTCTAACGGAAGTAAATACGAAAGAAAGAAAATCGGAAGAAAGAAAAACGGAAGAATGAAAAACGGAAGAATGAAAACCCAAAGAAAGAAAATACGAAAGAAAAGAAAATCGGAAGAAAGAAAAACGGAAGAATGAAAAAACGGAAGAATGGAAGAATGAAAACCCAAAAGAAAGAAAATACGAAAGAAAACACTAACGGAAGTAAATACGAAAGAAAGAAAATCGGAAGAAAGAAAAAAACGGAAGAATGAAAACCCAAAAGAAAGAAAATACGAAAGAAAACGCTAACGGAAGTAAATACGAAAGAAAGAAAATCGGAAGAAAGAAAAACGGAAGAAAGAAAATCGGAAGAAAGAAAAACGGAAGAATGAAAAACGGAAGAATGAAAACCCAAAAGAAAGAAAATACGAAAGAAAACGCTAACGGAAGTAAATACGAAAGAAAGAAAATCGGAAGAAAGAAAAACGGAAGAAAGAAAATCGGAAGAAAGAAAAACGGAAGAATGAAAAACGGAAGAATGAAAACCCAAAAGAAAGAAAATACGAAAGAAAGAAAAACGGAAGAAAGAAAATCGGAAGAATGAATAACGGAAAAATGAAAAACGGAAAAAAATGAAAACCAAAAGAAAGAAAATACGAAAGAAAACTCTAACGGAAGTAAATACGAAAGAAAGAAAATCGGAAGAAAGAAAAAAACGGAAAGAATGAAAACCAAAAGAAAGAAAATACGAAAGAAAGAAAATCGGAAGAAAGAAAAACGGAAGAATGAAAACGGAAGAATGAAAAACGAAGAATGAAAACCCAAAAGAAAGAAAATACGAAAGAAAACACTAACGGAAGTAAATACGAAAGAAAGAAAAATCGGAAGAAAGAAAAACGGAAGAATGAAAACCCAAAAGAAAGAAAATACGAAAGAAAACGCTAACGGAAGTAAATACGAAAGAAAGAAAATCGGAAGAAAGAAAAACGGAAGAAAAAAATCGAAGAAAGAAAAACGGAAGAATGAAAAACGGAAGAATGAAACCCAAAAGAAAGAAAATACGAAAGAAAGAAAAAACGGAAGAAAGAAAATCGGAAGAAGAAAAACGGAAGAATGAAAAACGGAAGAAAAACCCAAAAGAAAGAAAATACGAAAGAAAGAAAAACGGAAGAAAGAAAATCGGAAGAATGAAAAAACGGAAGAATGAAAAACGGAAGAATGAAAACCCAAAAGAAAGAAAATACGAAAGAAAGAAAAAAACGAAAGAAAACGAAGAATGAAAACGGAAGGAAAAGAAAGAAAATCGGAAGAAAGAAAAACGGAAGAATGAAAAAAAGAAAGAAAAAATACAAAAGAAAGAAAACAGAGCGTATAATAATAATAAAAAAAACCTACAAACATAAAACTTAACAGAGGACATCAGTTTTTTAAATACTTTAAAAAGAAAAGACGCAAATAACAAAAAGAAAGAAAAAAAAGGAAAAAGAAATAATAAAAAAAGAGAACTCTTCAAAAGGTGGAGGTAATTATGTTACACGTGTCAAATTACCAATGCACTCTTCATAAAATGAGACAGAAACCATTTTTCATGTCTTGCAATCTTTTTATTTATTTTCCATTTTCTTCCGCCAATAATGACAGCGTCTGGCGACAAGTCTTCCAATAATGGCCGTCTGAATGGCTAACATAAAATATTTTCTCTATACCGACCATTACCTTCATCATCGACCCACGTGTTGATCACACAAGATACTCCTCTCAACGTTGGAGGCGCGCGTTGTGTAATGGTTATCGTCGTAGATTTGGTTTGGTTTGGTTTGGTTTAGTTTGGTTTAAAGGCATATCAACCTCAGTGGGTCATTTAATGCCAACAAAGTTTTGGAATAAATTCATTCTTCATGGATACTCATTTTTTATTAATGAACACATTTTTCTATTTAACCCATAGATGGGACCCTAACAGGTACTACCACTCCGGGTCAGCATGGACCTGGGAGTAATGGTGCTCCACATTCCAGAACTGAATGGCTAACATAAAATATTTTCTATATACCGACCATTACCTTCATCATCGACCCACGTGTTGATCACACAAGATACTCCTCTCAACGTTGGAGGCGCGCGTTGTGTAATGGTTATCGTCGTAGATATAATAATCTGTGCTGGAGTACCGTCTCACTGTATGTATGTTATGTATGTATTTGATGTATGTTATAGAGAACGATGCTCTGGCACAGTACTACAGTCGTCGAAACTGCCCGTTCCAACCTCCCGTTCTTATGTTGTCTGTTGATTTACAGGAAGGCTGAAAAAGAGCTGGTTTCGTCCCTTTTACCAACTCGGCTGAAATAAGATTAAATAACCAAAAGCTGTCAACGGATCAACAAAACAATTGAACACAACGCCTTTTTTATGCTTATGTATAAAATATATACATTTATTTTACAAAGGAGCGAGGTGATTTCTTGTCAGCTGATTGGCGATCTACAGCTAGTTTTTGGCTAAGTTATCAATTCTGTACCGAGTGGCAAGGCATCAGAGTGTATCAGTAAAGTTTTATCAAGGGCCCAGAGCCATGGCAAGCTCTCTTCTCCGGTCTTCGTTCTGTCCCGGTCTCTCCCGCTTCTCTCTTTCTTCTGACTCGCTATTCGTCTCACGGTCTGACGGTCTGTTATTTATGGGATCCAGACCTCCCCACCCCTAACATATGTCTCTGATTGGCCAGCCACTCGATACTATTGTCTACGTGTCTAAATGGCCTTGTGCCAGCCTAGCTTGTATCTTTCCATTTGGAGTCAAGGCCAACCATTGTTTTATTTATCTAAGTTTTTGAAATTGTTGACGAACTTTTCAAAAACTGGAATCTTATTTATTAAATGTATCATTTTATTTTGTGAAATTTAAAATTCCGATTATATATATTAAATTCCATAATTTAAGGAATCTCTTTGTCTACATGAAAATTCTTTGCTTAGATGAATTTATATTTTTAGTATAAACAATTATTATTATTATTATTGTTTTTCTTATTTTTACTTTTCATTTTAACAAACCACCATAATTAATAATTAAGGTAGTTTTAATTAATTAGTACTTAATTAATAGGTCGCCAATCAACCCATAACACAATAGTGTTACAAGATTTGGTTTGGTTTGGTTTGGTTTAAAGGCATATCAACCTCAGTGGGTCATTTAATGCCAACAACATTTTGGAATAAATTCATTCTTCGTGGATACTCATTTTGTTTTTTTAATGAACACATTTTTCTATTTAACCCATAGATGGGACCCTAACATGTATTACCACTCCGGGTCAGAGTATACCTAGGAGTAATGGTGCTCCACATTCCAGAACTGAATGGTTAACAAAATATTTCTTTGTAGTGACCATTAACCTCGTCATCGACCCACGTGTTGATCACACAGATGCTCTCAACACTGGAGGCGTGCGTGATGTAATGGTTACCGTGCTAGGTTTGGTTTGTTTTGTTTTACGGCATATCAACCCCAGTGGATCATTTAATGCCAACCAAGATTTGGAATAAATTCATTCTTAATGGATAATACAATATTAAAAAACACATTTTTCGATTTAACCCATCGATAGGACCCTAACAGATACTACCACTCCGGTTCAGATTGGACCTGGGAGTAATGGTGATGAAGGTGTGCTCCACATTACAGAACTGAACATAAAATATTTTCTTTATACCGACCATTAATTTCTTCATCGACCCATGTGTTGATCACACAGATACTCCTCTCAACGTTGGTGGCGTGTGTGGTGTAATGCTTACCGTGCTAAGTTTAGTTTGTTTTGTTTTGTTTTACGGCTTATCAGTCCCAGCATGTCAAAAAAGTTTTTATAAATAAATTCATTCTTAAGTCCAGGTGTTTAATCCCTTTACGAGATTTGTGTCACAGTGTGTAATAAGTAATTGAGAGTTACCTCGCCTATTTTAGTATTATTTCTCCTGGGAAACTCTTTGGTGTTTCTGAGAGTAGATAAGCTCTCAGTGAACAGTAACATTATTCTAAGTATTCTGGACGCGGCTGTTTACATTTAAGGCAGCGCAAAAACCCTTTGGAAAAGTTCGAATTCAACTATTCTCCCTCTAGCTATCAGTAAATAGCAGGTCAGATTTGGCTCTTTAATCTTAGAATGGCAACCGGTCTAGGAGAAGGAAAACTCTGAATTCACACAGTGGACCCCGGAATAATAGCCATGAATGGGTACTCCACACTCCCCAGAACTTCAGAATTTGAAACTCACCACTAGAAGCAGTTTAGCGTCATAACTTGGACACGAAAACCCTCAGCCACTGCCTTCTAGCACATATATGATAAAGAGGGTTGGGGTTTGCCATAAGAGAAATAGGGTTGGAAAATCATATAGGTGCTGGGTCTTGACTTGACCAGCCGATTGATCGGGTATTAAGGATAGAGGAAAAGGTTTACTAAGCAAAGATAGAAGGGGTACAGTGTAATTAGCAATTAGTAATTTTAATTAACAAGTCCCATTGTTGCATACCTCTTTCTTTACTTCCTTTCTACTTCTATTCTTCTTCTGTTCGTCTAGCGTCTCTTCTAACATCTGGACTTCGTCTTGGTGGTCGGTCGCACTTAACTCATTTCTTCTTCTAGACCAGTCTTGTCACCAAGACATTCATTAATCACAAAACCGTGTTATTTTCTTAAGCTTTTATTTACTTAACTAAACATTTCATGTAACTAAACATAGCGCGCGTATGCAGTGAGTTCCAGTTAAGGCAGGACATCTTCTCTGCCCGACGTCCAAACTGAAACTGAGGACCCAACCAGGTCCCACGTGACTTCACGTATTTCGCGGGCTTTCTGTAATCTTCCATGGAAAGTCCCACCCGTGATATGAAAAGGGCCACCCTCTAGAAATACAGGGTATTGACAATAATCTTATGCAACCACATAGATTATGTAACACAATGAGATCTCATTGTTTCACATTTCCAAGGTTTCGTCACACATTATTTATAGGAAAAACTGACGATCCCATTCTCATCATTTAGGTACTATATGATACCATCAAATAATAGACCCCCCCCTACCCCAAAAATACAAGGTGAACAGAGTAATTGGTAATTGCTACGTTGAATTAACAAGTCCATGATATGTCATTGTTTCACTCCTCCGAGGTTTCGTCGCACATTATTTATAGGAAAAACAGACAATTCTGCGTTATTCGGACTATTGTCCTCATCTTCATGGTTATCTGTACAACGTTTCGGTCGATATACCCTTCTTCTTGAGATATTTCTTGTTGGACTCGGAAACCTTTTTGGATTCGGGAACATTTTTGTCATAATCGGGAGCCAATTGGACACATGGTGTAGTGGATAAAGGAGTTAGGTTCAGACAGTTCTAAGTGACAGTTATCTCTAGATTGCAGGTTCAATCCTGATCAACATAGAATAATAATTAACACAGCTTAACGCCTCTACATGAGAACATTGTAGAAGTTATCTCCCAGATATCACAGAAACAATATAATACTCACCGTCGCAGTGGGATTCTAACTACCGTCGAGTTAGCAGACAAGAACAACATGCAAGCTGTAACTTAAATACAGCACTTGCATGCTGCTGGCATAGTGCAGACTGATGGCTGAAGAGTGAGTACTTATCCATATCTTTACTCACCCTGAAAACCATCAGCCAATCAAAACCCAGGAAGTGAACTTGCCAGAGTTCATAATGGAATAACTCAAAGCTGTATATAAACCACCTACCAACACTCTAGAGATAGTTTTGAATTCAACTTGTAACAGAGCTGAATACTTGACACAAAATCCAACAAACATGTTAATGGCAAATAAAATCTAGATCGTTTTTGTTAATTTCTGTTCATTTAGAAATGTCATAATTTTCTAATGTCGCTTTTCGATATATGAAGAATAAGACAAGAAGAAAAGGTTTACTAAGCAAAAATCAAAGGCAACAGAATTAACAAGTCCCGTGAGATCTCGTTGTTTCTCTCTTCCGAGGTTCACACATTGTTGATAGGAAAAACAGACGATTTCATTCGCGTTATTATGGTACTATATTTCATATATATATATATATAATTGAAAAACTCGAAATATTCCAAGAAGATGAGTTGATTCTTGATGGTGTAGTGGTGTCGAATCTCCTTTGTATATATATATATATATATATATATATATATATATATATATATGTGTGTGTGTGTGTGTGTGTGTGTGTGAGAGAGAGAGAGAGGGTGTGAGTGCGTCGGGGAAAATAATATATAACTGCTAATATGACCGGTATGTAAGGATTTTTTTTTGCTAAACACACACACACACTCACACACACACACACACACACACACACACACATATATATATATATATATATATATATATATATATATATATATATGCGCGCGCGCATGTGTGTGTGTGTGTGTGTGTGTGTGTGTGTGCATGTTGGGGTTTATGAGGTAGGTGTGATTTAACGGAGAAGATAAAATATCGAGTTCGTCGCAACTTCGATTATCGATAATATCCAGTGTTAAGGATAGAAAAAAAGGTTTACTAAGCAAAAATCCAAAGGCAACAGAATTAACAAGTCCCGTGAGATCTCATTGTTTCTCTCTTCCGAGGTTCACACATTATTGATAGGAAAAACAGACGATTTCATTCGCGTTATTTTGATACTATATGACACATTCATAGAAAGATGTAACCAGCAGAAGCCAAGAGATGCAAATCTCTGTCTAGTTAAAAACAAATCTTGCAGACCGCAACAAGCGGTTAGGCATACATAATTGAAATGGATTGGGAACGTCACAAATAAGTGCAATACGTATTATCTGCGTTATTCGGACTATTGTCCTCATCTCCATTGTTATCTGTAAAACGTTTCGGCCGATGTGCACTCCGGCCTTCTTTAGGTATTTCTTGTCGAACTCGGGAACCTTTTTTTCGGACCCGGGAACCTTTTTTTCGAACTCGGAAACTTTCTTTTCGAACTCGGGAACCTTCTTGTCGTAATCGGGAGCCATCATTGAAATTTGAACCTAACCTTTTTTTTCAGTCCATGGGGTATCCTGTTTTCATTCCTCTAACCATAGCTGGGGTAGAGGCGTTAAGCTGTGTTAATTCTTCTTCTATGTAACTGCTGCCCTTGACCAGAATTGAACCTGTAGTCCAGAGATAACTGTCACTTAGAACTGTCTTAACCTAACTCCTTTATCCACTAGGTGATGTGTCCAATTGGTTCCGTGATGGCTCCAGATTACGACAAGAAGGTTCCCGAGTCCGAGAAGGATCCCGAGTTCGACAAGAAATACCTGAAGAAGACCGGAGGGCACATCGGCCGAAACGTTGTACGGATAACAATGAAGTCCTTTATCCAATAGGCCATGTATCCAACAGAGAAAGAGCAATACGGTTAGAAAATGAATATAAACCCTCTTATTTTCGCGGAAGTACGGTATATGACACATTCATAGAAAGAAATACCAGCAGAAGCCAAGATATGCAAATCTCTGTCTAGTTAAAAACACTCGCAGACTGAAAGAAGCGGTTAGGCATATATAATTGACAGGAAACATGGCTGCTACAAAGAAATGTCAATTTAAACAATGGAAATGATTGTAAAATTCATTCAAGAAAACACTCATTCATAAATTTAGAATAAACTTTATAATACGAAAAAGTTTATATAACTCTAGATTTTATTCTGTTGTGAATATTAAACAAAATCCAGTATTGAAGAAATTAGATTTTTTATGCAAGTTTATCAATGTTGATCACAACACACACACACACACACACATATATATATATATATATATATATAATATATATATTATATATATATAAAGGATATTCGACACCTCTACACCATCAAGAATCAAGTCATCTTCTTGGAACATTTCGAGTTTTTCAATTATATATATATATAAAATATATATTTTTATATGTGTCACACACACACACACACGCACACACATCTCTCTCTCTCTCTCTCTCTCTCTATATATATATATATATATATATATATATATATATATGTGTGTGTGTGTGTGTGTGAGAGAGAGAGTGCGTCGGGGAAAATAAATATATAACTGCTAATATGACCGGTATTGAGGCTTTTTTTGCTAAAACACACAACACACACATACACACACACACATATATATATAAATATATATATATATATCTATATATATATATATGTGTGTGTGTGTGTGTGTGTGTGTGTGTGTGTGTGCAGGTTGGGGTTTATGAGGTAGGTGTGATATAACGGAGAAGATAAAATATTGAGTTCGTCGCAACTTCGATTATCGATAATATCCAGTGTTAAGGATAGAAAAAAAGGTTTACTAAGCAAAAATCCAAAGGCAACAGAATTAACAAGTCCCGTGAGATCTCGTTGTTTCTCGCTTCCGAGGTTCACACATTATTGATAGGAAAAACAGACGATTTCATTCGCGTTATTTTGGTACTATATGACACATTCATAGAAAGATGTAACCAGCAGAAGCCAAGAGATGCAAATCTCTGTCTAGTTAAAAACAAATCTTGCAGACCGCAACAAGCGGTTAGCCATACATAATTGAAAGGGATTGGGAACGTCACAAATAAGAGCAATACGTATTATCTGCGTTATTCGGACTATTGTCCTCATCTTCATTGTTATCCGTAAAACGTTTCGGTCGATGTGCACTCCGGCCTTCCTCAGGTGTTTCTTGTTGAACTAGGGAACTTTTTTTTCGGGCTTGGGAACCTTTTTTTCGAACTCGGCAATTTTTCTTGTCTTAATCTGGAGCCATCACGGAACCAATTGGACACATCACCTAGTGGATAAAGGAGTTAGGTTAAGACAGTTCTAAGTGACAGTTATCTATGGACTGCATGTTCAATCCTGGTCAAGGGCAGCAGTTACATAGAATAATAATTAACACAGCTTAACGCCTCTACCCCAGCTATGGTTAGAGGAATGAAAACAGGATACCCCGTGGACTGAATAAAGGGTTAGGTTCAAAATTCCGTGATGGCTTTCGATTACCACAAGAAGGTACCCGAGTTCGAAAAGAAAGTTTCCGAGTTACATATGACACATTCATAGAAAGATGTAACCAGCAGAAGCCAAGAGATGCACATCTCTGTCTAGTTAAAAACAACTCTTGCAGACCGAAACAAGCGGTTAGGTATACATAATTGAAAGGGATTGGGAACGTCACAAATAGGTGCAATACGCTTAGAAAATCAAATAAGTCGGGGTTATTAATGAATATAAAAGTGCTTAATGCGTTTGTAGAGCAGATTTAGAAAATTGTATAGTCAGAAAGCCCAACAGGGTTGCATCTCATTCGGATCATCAGGACTATAGTATCTCTTTCTAATTTGATATATTTTATTACATTAAAACTTAAATATTTACGCCCGGGCGTCGCATATTCTTGCTGGTTTCCTCAATTGATCCAGTCTGGAATTTCGTGGATGTATAATATTTACCAACCCCTCCGCACGGGCAAGATGTGACACAAGGTCAATCTCTTAAGCGGAGTTTAACAGGTTTGAACCCAGAGTTTTCCTTCTCCTAGACCGGTTGCCTAACCAAGGTTAAAGAGCCCAGTCTGCCCTACTATTTATCCATAGCTGGAGGAGAGTAGGATTCATACCTTTCCAAAGGGTATTAGCGCTAAGTGAAATGCAATTACTACATCCAGGATTTGAACTCGGGGCGACGAGTCCATTTCCCATGATTTAACCATTACACCACGCGCTTCCATGGATGTATATACAGTGTTTTGGTTTGGTTTGGTTTTGTTGCGTACCCCTTTCTCGTCGGGTACATAACCAGAGTTCTTATGCGACAGAGAGAGAAGAGAGAGTACCAGAGAGATATTTAGACATTACTTACTTGCTGTTCATGTACGCAAATAATATGAACAAAAAGTGATAAGACAAACAGGAATATTTTTATGTTATTAATTTTATAATTCACTTGAAACATGGACCTTATACTCCCACAAAGAGCGGCGGCTCAATACCTTCTACCTTCGCTGCCTTAGACGTGTACTGGGCATCACCTGGAGGGACAGGATCACTAACACAGCAGTCCTAGAGAGAGCTCAACTCCCCAGCCTGTACTCTCTACTGAGACAACGTCGTCTCCGATGGTTAGGTCATGTACGTCGGATGGATGATGGACGAATCCCGAATGACATCCTGTATGGAGAGCTAACATCTGGTAAAAGACAGATTGGTCGCCCCCTACTGCGATTCAAGGATGTCTGCAAAAATGATCTCAGGTGCTTTGGCATTGTCCCTTCCAGCTGGGAAAATTTGGCTCAAGACCGCCCTCGGTGGCGGCAGAATCTCCATAGAGGACTGTACATGTCAGAAGTCACCCTGATACAACATCATGAAGCTAAGAGGTCCATAAGAAAGCAACGGCAACAAAGCATCGGAATATCATCATCTACAGGGACAACCTACAAATGCAAAATCTGTGATCGAGAATGTTTCTCAAACATCGGACTTCATAGTCACAGGAGGCGCTGCAACTTCAGGGGCACACAAAAACTTTTATCATAGTCTTTCGAGACTGAATTGCCAATGACAATTTTATAATAGTCCTCTACCTGTTTCGACCTTAGGTCATCATCAGGAGATGATATAATCCCCTCCCCCCCAAAAAAAAAGACAATCCACAAAATATTATTTTAAGAAAAATGCACATTTACTAGTTTGTAAGAATCGGTATCACGTATTTTAGATTTATTTTCAATATTCTTGGTATTAATCACAAGGTCCCTGGTTCGATACCGACCCTCGCCAACTCAGTGTATGAGTAGCACAGGGATCTGTGCGGTAAAGTAAGGAGCTGGTGGTTAGCCTAGTCGCCGTGTTGGACTCTACATTTTCTTCTTTCTACTTCGGCCGTGAAGGAAAGAAAGTTATATATATATATATATATATATATATATATATATATATATATATATACTCAAAAAATAAAAAAAATTCACTCTGATGAAGGTCGTAAAAATTCTCTCTGTTTACGGAATATTTTATACATTTTTCCTATTATTATTATTATTATTATTATTATTATTATTATTATTATTATTATCCTCATTTCAACTCCATCTGGTTATTTTAATAATAATAATAACGTAAATCCGTATATATTTTGATAAACAGACCGAAACACATGTGTAAGTGATATCGATTAAAAGTGATATCGATAAAATTCATTTTTATCCATCTACATTTCTTTTCTTTACTCATTTTTTCCTCATATATATATATATATATATATATATATATATATATATATATATATATATGTCGTTATATAATACTTATTTAAACCAATGATTTATAAGTAAAACACTTTTTTGCGTGTCAGTAGGAGGTAGTCCTCAGGGTATGTTTAGATTAAGTATAAGCTGAGGATAAATGTCTCCCGTCTTCTTTAGAAACTCCCAAGCAGCTGACTGAAGCGCCCCCTTGTGAGTGACGTTTGAATCATTAACTTGTAATTAGAGCCGGCCATATTGAAAAAGACAATTATTTTTTGGGCGGGGAATTTAAGCTGCTTTCAGGGTTCCATTGCAAACCGACGCCATTTAACGTGAGAAGTAAACTTTAAAAATAAACCAATAAAAGAAAGATATTTCGGTAAAGAGAAGTGTGAAGGTAATCCGGCATTGGCTCGCATCAGTTCTTCGCTATATATATATATATATATATATATATCGTTTCCCCGGAAATTTGATCTCTTTCTGACCGGAAAATACATAAATAAACCTATGTACTTAATAGTTTAAAAACACCAGTCCCCCTACAGCTGTCAGTGGACGAGGGGATAATATATCAGGCTGCCAAACGGTCAGTCTGAGTTTGACCCTAGCCAAAAGATAGTTGTGTCTAGCCACACTGAAGAGGCGTGAAACGCCGAAACACGTTTCTGTGGATGACTTATTATTACTATTTGTATATATATATATATATATATATATATATATATATATATATGAGTTAAGAGTAAGGAAATGAATCCGACAGTTTATGTATTGATAAAAGGGTATGAAAAACACATATGTTGTTAAATTGAATATATTTTATATCTTTTTAAATGGCTGATATTGCCTATAATTCAATTTCATCACACGTGTTTCGACCAGGAGTTACTCCACGTACATATTCACTCTATCGATTATTATTTTAAATGTAAAATGAAATAATAATCATAAAAAACAAAAAAAAAAAAATTTAGTATATAAGTAATAACGGTATTCCTCAGAGAAAATTCTTTGGTGATTTAAAAAAAAAAAAAAAAAAAAAATTTTTTATCCATTCAGCATTTTCTTTCCTTACTTTTCCTTTCACATATATATATGTATGTATGTATGTATGTATGTATGTATCTCCCCCTCTCATTCCTTTTACTAGGTATATTGGGATTTGACAATGGAACTCTCTCTCTCTCTCTCTCTCTCTCTCTCTCTCTCCCCATCTCCCTCTCTCTCTCTCTCTGTATATATATATACAGATACATATCTCTCTATCTATCTCTCTCTCTCTCTCTATATATATATATATATATATAAGAGAGTTTCATAATTTGCTTGAAGCATTGTGTATGTATTGGTTAGGAGGCTGATTTAGAAGGCTATCACAATGCAGTTTGGAATAAATTAAAAAATAATAATACGGTAACAATGGTGTTGTGTGTTGACCTGTATTTTTTAATTCTTTCTTGAATTTTCGAGGTAATACCTCTTTATCAAAAGAATTGAACTGAAGCAGTACAGCTATGGCATTTCTTCCTAAATGAATTTTTTTTTTTTTTTTTTTTTTTTTTTTTTTTAGGAAGAAATGCCATAGCTGTACTGCTTCAGTTCAATTCTTTTGATAAAGAGGTATTACCTCGAAAATTCAAGAAATAATAAAAAATACAGGTCAACACACAACACCATTGTTACCGTATTATTATTTTTTTTATTTATTCCAAACTGCATTGTGATGGCCTTCTAAATCTACCTCCTAACCAATATATATATATATATATATATATATGTTAGTTTCAGTAAATATTCCACATTCATTTTAATAGGAATATTGGTATTTGACAATTGAAATCTCTCTCTCTCTCTCTCTCTCTCTCTCTCCTCTCTCTCTCTCTCTCTATATATATATATATATATATATATATATATATATATATATGTGTGTGTGTTTGACAATGGAACTCTCTCTATCTCTATCTATCTCCCTCTATCTATCTCTTACTCTCTCTCTCTATCTCTCTCTCTCTCTATATATATATATATATATATATTTGACAATGGAACTGTACGGATCTGTTTCATAACTTCATCCCCCCCCTCTCTCTCTCTCTCTCTCTCTCTCTCTCTCTCTCTCTCTATTGATGACAGTCAAAGTTCCGATTCTGAGAACCGGGAGCAATATGCCGAAGAATTCCGAGAAAGAACAGAAGTGAACAGGTAATGCCATTCTTGGGGGCCTTTACCAATGCCAGAAGGCAGAAGAACGCCGAAGAATTGACAGTATCTCCTTTTGTTTGATGTTTTAAGATGTTGAAGGTGACTCGGTGTGCAACAACAGAAAAGAATCCTTTTCAAGTGCCTTGTCTCTATTTCAAAGCCGCTAGCAAGTTGTCTTTATCAAGAGAAATGTGTGTTCCGAATTGTAATCGTACAAAGAGAGAGAATGCTGGTTTATTCCCCTGGCAAACCATCGATTTTCGATGTCGGGTATAGTTTGATTTATAGATCTATATCATTTGTGGTTAACTATCTGCAGAGCTGTAAAGTTGACTAAACTGTTGAATGGTATTACTTACCTTAGCGAAGGTAACACTTCACTCAGTAAGTCTCGGGCCTAACTAGTAAGTGTGTTACATAATAATTGGATACCTAATACATTTTTAAGGTATTGTAGAAATCATTATGGCGATCAGTACAGCTGATGGCCTTGAGAGTGAGTGACGGCGCTTGACCTCGATCTCACCTTGCGTTCTGCGGATGGAACGTGAGAACCGGAAGGCAATAGAAGGCCCCCTTCCGGTTTGAGGATACTAAGTAAGTAACTTAGTCAGTTAGAACTTAGAAGCCGAGCTAGCAACATGTAAGCCTCATCTGCGCAGATTGTCTGGGTGGGGATCTGGAATAAAGTAACATCAACGTAAATCGAAGTCTTGTGTTTATTACTAAAGACTAACAATAACACAGGGCTTCTGATAAGGAGTGGTCCCCAACAGAAACCAGACCCAGAATCCCCATATAAGAAAGACCAGACCTTAGAAGATATACCAGACCAAGACAGATGATAGACGATCAGAGAAGCAAAGCCGGCCAGAAGAATAGACGACAGAGTAAGAAGTAAGAGAAGTATATAACATATGTTTTTAAATTGAATATATTTTATATATTTTTTAATTGCTGATATTGCCTATAATTCAATTTCAGTAAAAAATCTTCATCACACGTGTTTCGACCAGGAGTTACCACATATTCACTCTATCGATTATTATTTTAAATATAAAATAAAATAATAATCATAAAAAACTAAAAAAAAATTCTTTTTAGTATATAAGGAATAACGGCCTTCGTCAGAGTAAATTCGTTGGTGATTTAAAAAAAAAACAACAATTTTTATCTATTCAGCATTTTCTTTCCTTATTTTCCTTTCAACATATATATGTATTTAGGGCCGGTAAAGAAGGCGCTATGCAACAATTGAAGATTGTTCTTTGAGTCAGGTAAGTACGACCCTTTACTACGGTAAGACAACAACTTTTTGGCAAAATTCGACTTTATTCAACCACCTAGTCTCCTTCTAGAGTAATGTACTGATTCCAACGCTTCTCTAACAATTCGATTTGTCTTTGGCATCAAAATACGCCTCAGTTTCTGATATCACTTCTTCATTGGAGCCACATCTTATTCCCTGGGGTATTCTTTCTGGGTTTGCAAACACGGTACTTCGAACCGAACACTTTATTTAATCCATTGGGAGTAGGGTGTTAAGCCAAATTAAGTATTCAATGTGATGACCGCCTGTAGTCAGGATTGAACCTAGACTCTTCAGATGATTGTCACTTTGAACATCATTAACTAAACACTTATGTTCGTTACAACATGTGTCCAAATGGCAGTTACAGGTTCAATCCTGCATTCCAAAGTCACACACGCCTGCAGTTCCGTTAGAATCACTTTAGGTAACTAGGCTAGGAGAAAGATAAATCTGAATTCAAACAAAGTTTACCCTGCTTAAAAATTTGGGCCAGATTCTGTTCGTGGGGGAAAGGTTGGGTAATTATATATGACTACCTACCCCGGAGATTGATAACAAATTGTCTAAAAAGATTCTTATCATACCCTTTGATGGTACGATGGTACCCTTTGATGGTACCCTTTGATGCCGTACGATGGCGGAGGAGGAATTGTTATCGGCCGTGGTGGGACAGTCCAAATTGCCGAAACGGACATTGGAGGGTATATGTTGTCTTATTCTTGATTCCAATCTTTGGGTGGTTCAACCAACGTAGCAAATTTCGCATTTGCAATTAAATTTGTAAATTAAATGGCTTTTATGGTGGGAGGTCAAACTATCCTTAAGATTGGGGGGGGGGGGAATAAAACGTTAGACTTAAGAATGATGCGCGGGTTGACGGCATTATAGCAGCGATGGGTGGATTTTTTGATTTTGTCAATCATAGGAATTGAAGATTTGCCCAGCCATGGGAGTCTAAAATAGACTGGGAATTTCTCAGAACCGAACTTAGGAAGGGCGGAAAGTTGCGCACACTTATACCTAATAGTGGCATTAATTAAATTTTCCGGATAACCATTCTTTATTAAGGTGGTTTTAATGAATTTAAATTCACTGTCGATTTTTGATGGTCTAAAACAGGGATCACCGAACCTTTTTCGCGGTGGGCCGAATAATTGAAAAAATAACGAGCGCGAGCCACATTATTCTTGTATTCAATGCATGCTAGTCAGAACGAAAGCACTGAGAAAATGATGTAAAACAATATTTATCTTTCCGTGTTATATTCATGGATGAGTGGGGTAAGATGCACAAAAACAAATTTAACCAACATATTTATTTTTAAAACATTAACAGAAACATTACAAATTCAAGTGTTGCATAATTGTGTGGCGACGAGGTTTTTTTTAACAATACCCTCTAACGAGATTCTAAGGAGCCATTGTTTTTCAGATCAGGGGATGGAAACAACCAGTAACGGTTATGGCCCCAACTTACTCTAAAGGTAGGACTCTCGCGAGATATGTGATAGAGTTAGTTAGGTAATTAGTTTTCAACCAGACGCCAGGTAGAGAGGATCTCTCTGCTGAGATGGTAACTCCGCGCGGTGAAAATGGGCAATGCAGAAATAAATCTTTGATTAAAGAAAAACAAAGTCTTGTAGTTGATTAATGCATGACTTTAAAAAACTAGCCCGTAAGAAACCCTTAGACAAGATGACAACCGGCCAAAGAAGTAAATGTGAAACATGGCGACTAGAAATCATAGCCGAAAGGAAGAAGATAGAAAGAAGAAATGGAAGCAAATAAGTCAATGCTGTCTCTGTCTATCACGGAGCAACTCTCAAAATTATATACCCAGTAAAGTAAGTAAAGTTGTCGGGCAGTCTAATATCGGTATCAGCCAAAAATCAGGGGAGTCTATCTGTTCATAACCGAACACTCTACTGAGCTACAATTTCGTGGATGTATATATATTTACCAACCCCTCCGAACGAGCAGGATGTGACACAAGGTCAATTTCTTAAGCGGGGTTAAACAGGTTTGAATTCAGAGTTTTCCTTCTCCTAGACCGGTTGCCTAACCAAAGTTAAAGAGCCCAGCCTGCCCTACTATTTACCCAGGGAGAGTAGAATTCATACCTGTATTAGCGCTAAGTGAAATGCAATTACCACGTCCAGGATTTAAACTCGGGGCGATGGGTCTATTTCCTATGACTTTAACCATTAAACACGCGCTTCCTATAATGGGTTATATAACACAAGTATCGTCGGCCTTCGCGGACTGTAGTTTGGTGACCCCTGATCGTAATCTGTGTTATTTGTTCTAGACTCTAGAACAAAAAACACTAATTACTTTAACAAATAATTATTCATTTAACAATTTGCGGACTTCCAATGACACACACACACAAACCTGAAGTTCCGTTAGAACCAATGACTTCCAGGATTGATCTTTCGTCACACAGTTTGAATGGGAACGCTAACGTTACCTAGCGTTTTAGTTTGTATCTTTTCGCATATTTTGAATATCAATAAACATCTTTACACACTGTAAATAAAGGCTTACAAGATTTGGCTCATAAACAGTTTTCATTTTATATAATTGATACCTCCGTCGATGGTTTGAATATATATATATATATATATATATATAATCAAGTAAGTAAAGTTGTTGGGGCGGCCTAATGTCGGTATCAGCCAGGCAGCGACGTAGTCTATCCTCTTTTCACTAGATTATTTTAGAGTCTGGGATGGAGCGCCACACCTACCATCAGCTCCTCACTTTACCGCACAGATCCCTGTGCTACTCATATGCTGAGTTGATGCGGGCAGGTATCGAACCAGGAACCTTGTGATTCCTCGCAGAACGCTATACCGATTGAGATAAACCGGCCCTATATATATATATATATATATATATATATATATATATTATGGACTCTCTCGTCGATTTTCAACGCATGAGGGTTCATACAATGAACACCCACACTGTGATTTGTTTATAGTGGTGAAGGCTTGTGTTGGACCATCCACACTTTTTGGCACAGTCGATACGAAAGAATTGGTGCATCAAAGGGTTGCCACAAACACAATCAACGACCGACCTCAGGAATTTTGAATTCAGAGTTATCCCTCTCCTAGACTGGTTACCTACCCCAAGGCTGAAGGGCCCGTCCGCCCTACTATTTAACCCATAGATAGGGGGAGAATATATGGATTCATACCTTTCCCAAGGGTATTAGCGCTATGTGCAATGCCAACAGCTTCGTCGAATCAACGCGTCCATTTTCCACGACTCTAACCACTAGCCCACGCTAGTATTTGTGGAAAAAGTGACTTACTGGTGAAAATGGTCGCAGTGATCCTCATCATTGTCGTAAACCTTTAAAACAATAGCGCAAACCGGATTTCTAACAAGGTTTATATTTTGATACTTCCAAAAAATGCAGCTTCCGCTCTTTTCGAATTTTTTGAATTTCAAACCAGCGTTCTTCGACCGCGGACCTATAATCAACTGTTTATCGCGAAAAAACACACACACGTGAAATCGACTGCAATTGATCAATGTCTTGATTAATCCAGTTGATTTAACCCTGAAGATCCTTATGGTGAAACTCGAGTAGATTATTACCGTGTACCTTTATGAAGATAATATATATATATATATGTATATATCATTATCATCATCATCATGTCACGCTTTCAGCGCGGATATCCATGACAATCTCTCTCCATCCGTCCCTATCACTCATCATTCTCGGGAGGTCCTCTATGCAGCATCCTGCATCCGCACAGAGCTGATCAACATACGTTTTTGCTGGTCGGCCCACACTGGCGTGTCCATGTGCTGGCTTCCACAGGAGGACGTCGCTTATGAGTTCGTCCTTGCTTCTCCAGCAGTGTCCCGCGTGTCTTGTCCGTCCCACTCAGGTGGTTTGGGTGATATGTGGTAGGTGGCCGTACAGCTGTTTTCTCGTAGGGTGTTGTTTCCACGTCTTGTTCAGGATCACCCGCAGCATTCTTGTGCAGCTCCCATCTAGTCTATTCTCTAGTCGCTTTGTTAGGGTCCAGGTGGTGCAGCCATACAGCAATACTGACACGACAACGGGCTGGAAGAACTGTCTCTTTAACTTGTCTGTGAGATTGGACCTCCATATGATCGATAATTTGTTTATAGCGGCCCATGCTTTTCCTATGCGTGAATTAACGTCGTTTTCTGTGGAGGAGATGTTACTGCTTAAGTATCCAAATTGTTCTACAGAGTTTAGGAGTTTTATATATATATATATATATATATATATATATATATATATATATATGGTTATTTTATGCCTTTTTGCTGCTCCAGCATTCATCCTGAGTCAGTTGAGTCGACTCCAACCACCGAATTCACTTGTGGTGAATTCATGGAAGGAGTAACAAAGGAATATGAAATTAACAAGTGGTCCTCAAACCCTGCATGCATATCCCGGTCAGGATTAGGGGATGTCCTTGTTTGCCGCAGATTTTCGACAGATTCAGTGACAAGTACGTCAAAAGCCGCTGGTTCTTAACGATGATAGGGACGCCCTTTGGATTTTCGCCGGGTTGTGGCCCTAATACTAATGGGTGCCATACCTGTTCTCCTTGGGTGAGTTTACCAGAAACAAGTTCCCGGCGGCCAGGCTGAATGAATGAAAGATAAAAAGTGGGAGTTGAAGATCACAGAATTACAAATTACTTTTGTCTGAATGAGAGAGACATGTAAATTCACAGAAAACAAATTTTTGACATCAAAGAAAAAATATTCTAGACTTAGAAACTAAAATTCAAATAAACTATCTGATGAGTCTAGTTCTCAGGGTGAATATCTACATATATATTCTACAACTATATATATATATATATATATATATATATATATATATGCAAACTGCGCGACATGATGATGATGATGATATATATATATATATATATATATATATATATATATATATATATATACTACTACTACTACTAAATAAAAGAAACTAAAAAAAAACAACCGAGTTTTCTATTTATTCCCAGATGAATATATCATGATAACTACATTATTATAACTAGCCAATATATGCACCCTCTGGTTGCAAGTATTTAAGTTTTAATATAATAAAATATATTAAATTAGAAAGGCTAATGAAACTGAATAAGAATGCAGATAAAAAGATTTGGAACAAAGGGGGTAGGATTGAAAAATAGAACAACTTTGACACTAACACTTCCATCATTTTCCATTACTCCCGTCTTTCTTTGGTAAATTTTCCTAATTTAACTAGTTGGTTAAAATAGGAAGTAAAGAATAAAATTACAGTTATTTCTTCTTGTTAATGGATTTCTTTTAAGATTTATTGAAGAGATTTTTGCTCATATTCAAAATGATAACACCAAACAATTAGAAATCAAGAATATTAAGCACATATTTATTAAAATCAAATTTTTAATATCAATATGCAAATTAGCCTTTCCATTCACACTGTAAACTGCTATTTTGTTGTATATATAAATACAACTGCATGTTATTAGTATGTAGATATGGTCAACAGTCTTATTGATGTAAAACAATTTTATTAATAATTGAGGTTTAAATAAAAATAAAATCATGGAGAATGTGATGTAAATAACAAAGGGAATTGTAACTTGTATAGTAATAGTTTCGGTTACAGACAGACAAACCCACAATCTCCATTATAATAAGAAGATATAGCACTTTAATGCTTCACACTAATGCCAAACCTGATATATGTATTTCCAAAAAAAAACGGATATATATATATATATATATCAGGTTTGGACATTAGTGTGAGGATAGACCTGATAGATCAGATAGACCTGATGAATGCATGTAATTTTGCATGTATGAAACCTAAGGTTGTGACTGTTCTGTTGCCATCAAATAAATAGATATGTAATACCTTTATATATTTATTTTATTTTATTATATTATATTATATTATATTATATATACTAGCATATATATGCACCCTCCGGGTGCAAGTATTTTAATTAAATTTTATAATAAAATATCATATTAAATTAGAAAGGCTAATGAAACTGAATAAGAATGTAGATAAAAAGATTTGGAACAGAGGGGGTATGATTGAAAAATAGAACAACTTTGAAACTAACTCTTCCATCATTTTCCGTTACTCCCGTCTTTCATTGGTAAATGTTCCTAATTAAACTGTTTAGTTAAAATAGGAAGTAAAGAATATATTACAGTTATTTCTTCTTGTTAAGGGATTTCTTTTAAGATTTATTGAAGAGATTTTTGCTCATATTCAATAAGATAAAACCAAACAATTAGAAATCAATAATACTAAGTATATATTTATTAAAATCAAATTTTTAAGATCAATATGCAAATTAGCCTTCCCATTCACACTGTAAACCTCTATTTTGTTGTATATATAAATACAAATGCGTGTTATTAGTATGTAGATATGGTCAACAGTCTTAATGATGTAAAACAATTTTATTAATAATTGGGTTTTAAATAAAAAAATAAAATCACGGAGAATGTTATGTAAATAACAAAGGGAATTGTGATTTGTATAGTAATATAGTTTCGGTTACAGACAGAAAAACTCACAATCTACATTATAATAAGATATATATATTATATATATATATATATATATATATATATATATTCGTCACATATTGCTTTTTCGTCGACATTACATGAAGTTTACATTTACTTAGGTAGTATTATGCTTAATACATAAACTTTTAGGCCTGGGGTGAAAAAAAAATTAAAAAAACGAACATTCCTAATTTTGCGATAAAATTCAATTTTATTATCAGGTACCCTACGCGAAGAAAGATTAGAGAAAATTCGATGTTTTTAGAGTAGACAATTTAAAAGTAGAGACATCTGTGTTATTTTGCCTTCAGTGTAACTTAATAACGTGGATAAGAACGTTTTTACGCAAAAAAAACTCGATTTTATGATTCTACTAAAAATCAATCGATCATTTGGTCTCTCTTTATAAAAAAGAATAAGCTAGATGGTTAGTATTATCTGCGTTATTCGGAATATTGTGCTCATTTTCATTGTTATCTGTACAACATTTCGGCCGATGTGTTCTCCGGCCTACTCCGGGTATTTCTTGTCGAAAAAGGCTAGATTAGATTTTTTTAAAAACAATATGAGTCTAGGTAAAAAATCATATATAAGTGAATAGGTATTCTTGCCAAAATAAGACATTAGTTTATAAGTTTCCAAAATTCACTAGATTGTCCAAATGGATTGTCCAATTGGACACATGGATAAAGGAGTTAGTTTAAGACAGTTCTAAGTGACAGTTATCTCTAGACTGCAGGTTCAATCCTGGCCAAGGGCAGCAGCAACATAGAATAATAATTAACACAGCTTAGCGGACTGGGAACAGGATACCCCAGCGGATTGAATAAAGGGTTAGGTTCAAAGTTCCGTGATGGCTCCCGATTACGACAAGAAGGTTCAAGAAAGTTCCGATTACGACATGAAGATGGGGACAATAGTCCGAATAACGCAGATAATACTAATCATCAAGCCTCATCTGAAAAATTCAGAGAAATAGGACAATTTTTAATTTCGAAATTTTTTATGGATAGGTTTATGTGTACACTCACGTGGCTGTAGAATGCGCCGACTACACCTCTGCAGAAGCATAAGCCCCCCCCCCCATTTGGGCAATCTGTTAACCCTGGGTAACGCGCTGTGATGCTTAAGGACGGAATCATGTTGTCTGAGCTGTTCATGTCATGGAACACTCAACCTTATGTAGGCTAGTCACGTCAAGTGTTAGTACCACTCGTAAGACCCCCCCCATGCAACCACCTGTTGGCTGTAAGTGGCGTCCCATAAACAGCATCTAATGGTGATGATCCAATTTTGGAGCTCTGGGGAGTGTGGAGGCAATACTCCCATATCCACTCTGACCCCGAGTGGTAGTACTTATATCTATGGGTTTAAATAGAAAAATAAGTTTTAAAAATTGAATACCCATCAAGTATATATATATATATATATATATATATATATATATATATATTTGTAACACGGTTTGTTTTTGAATGGCTTTTTGCGATAATTTATCTGCAAAAAGCCATTCAAAAACAAACCGTGTTTACAAACTTATCATATCGTCGTGTAATAAAAGTCACTAGAAGAGGAATATTAACCTACTCTAAACAAATCGTAAAATCTAAGAAGTCCGTTTAGTGTAGGGGTTATGGGATCTGCCTGTCAGGTTGGCAGTCCGGTTCAAATCACGCACAGAGCGGTCTTCGATCTATAGCTGATGAGGCCTAATAGGCCGAAATGTACATACAGAGATTGATTTTTCTCGATTTGTTTAGCCATACATTTAATAGGTATTCCGCCTAATTCATTATTAATTAATTTTCAAAATTAGGTACGACTCCAATTAAGCATATATATATATATATATATATATATATATAAGATTTTTGGATGTTTGTTTATTTTTAGAAGCATTGTTGAATAAAGTATATATATTAATATTTATATTTTTGCTTGAGGGCAATTACAATGCGCATATCGCATAAATTCGATAATTATAGAAGATAATAATGACAAGTGAATTTCGCAAAGAATTACTCGGTGTGTAGAATATCGTACAGACTGTTTCAACTTTATTAAGTCTCATCAGCGATATATATCGCTGATGAGACTTAATAAAGTTGAAACAGAAATTCACTTGTCATTATTATCTTCTATAATTATCGAATTTATGCGATATGCGCATTGTAATTGCCTTCAAGCAAATATATATATATATATATATATATATTCATTTTGGTTTAATCCTTTTTGTTAAATAATGCATAGGCATGACCTATCATTTTTAGCAGGTTGTGTAGAGCAGTGTCGAAAAAGCAATAAAACAGTGAAAATCCCTGTCAGATATTTTGATTGCCAACAGCCTTGATCTCAGGATCATCAGGGTCGAGACCTCTCATTGGTTTGGAGGATCACGTAACCATGGGACGCTGGGAAGGTGGAATTAGATTTTTGGCATGTTGAGGCTTTTCGAGGATGGTGGGGGGGAGCTGGCATTTTTTCCGTCTCTGATTCTCCTCACTCGCATAAATCGGGGATGGGATTGAAGGGAGTGTGTACACAGTAAAATGTATCTGTTTCCTGATTAAAGAACACATAGGGAAACCCAGAGAGTGAACCGCCTCCCCCAAGCCGATGGAAGCAGATATCCAGTCTGATGCGATGAAGATGAAGGACACTGACCTGAACGAGAAACGGAAACTCGATAGCAATTGACATAAGAAGAGGGTTAAGCAACATGGAGTTCATAGTATATATATATATATATATATATTATATATATATATATATATTTATTTATTTATTTATTTATTTATAATTAATAATACAATTGAAAAGTCGGTCCTACCATTGGTTTCTGAATAACACTTTTTCCTACAATAATAATAATTTAACCTATATATACATATATATATTATATATATATATATATATATATATATATATTTTACAAAACGCTGCCACTGTCGATAACAACAGAGACAAAGAAACCGTTGAACAGTAACATTTGACAAAGGGTATCTAACGAACCTGAAAATTTATGTAAAAAATAATTAAAAAGTAAGTGAATCCAATACTCCATAATATCGAGTTCATTCATTTATTTATTTTTAATGCTTCACAATAACGCCTAATTTTAAAAAAACATTTTTTTTAAATATATATATATATATATATATATATATATATATATATATATATATATATTTATATATTTATATATAATAATATTGATTATATAATAATAATAATAATAATAATAATAATAATGATAATAAATGATTAACTTGATTTATATTATATCCAACACGAAATATTATACATCACCATGGCCACCAAACACAAATACGCTCTTTAATACGCATATACATATGCACGTGCAATCCCGCGCTAGAATACAGTCATAACGTCACAACCAACGCGCATTTTCATGGACACGTGCATAACAACAAGTACAAAAAAACGCATTCCCGTAAACATAAAACACGAGAATACAGTTATATAAAAATAACATCATTTTCAAAAAAAAAAAATAAATAAATTCATTTAAAAAGAAATCTCCTAACTAGACTGCTACAGTTCCAGTGATCTTTTGAAAAAGAGATATTATCTCGAAAATTCAAGAGTTAGATACAGCTTAACACACAATATCATTGTTACCGTATTATTATTTTTTCTTTACACCTGCATTGTGATAGCCTTCTAAATCAACCTCCTAAATATATATATATATATATATATATATAGATAGATAGATAGATAGATAGATAGATAAATGCTTGCGTTTTTTAACTGTATTCTCGTGTTACATGTTTATGTGATTGCGTGTGTAATGTCGGATGTGGCTTTTCTGTTTGTACGTGTGCGTATGTTGGCATGCGCGTACACATTTAACCATATTTATATCATTTGTATCATTTTCAAAAACAATTTTGTTTGCCTGACGAATGCCACAGAGCAAGAAACCGAACGGTGGCAATAATTGTTTCAATGATAATAAAAAAAAAGCTAAACCTTTTACTTATTCATCTATTTATCTATTAACGCTCTATCACAGATATTGAGCACTCTTCTAATAACACTGTACATTGGATTACTACCGCTTTTTCAAGTATAATAGTGCCAACCATACACATTAATATATATATTATATATATATATATATATATATATATATTAAAAAAGAAGGTACGCAAAATGTATTATGTTTTCAGAAAAAAATTTTTTTATTCTTTTTATCTTAAGATTCGTAAGATAAAAAGAATTTAAAAAAAGAATTTTAAAAATAAAAATAAAATAAAATAAAATAAAAATTTTTTTTTCTGAAATCATAATACATTTTGCGGACCTTCTTTTTTAAAATATTCAATTTTCTCCCGTTGGAACCAGAAAAACATTATATATATTATATATTATATATATATTATATATATTATATATATGAAAATACCGTGAGGAAATTAATCCGACAATATGAGAAGAAAATATTATCAAAAATATAACAAACACAGGATGTTACGATCAGGGGAAACAATTTTATGTGTCAATACTTAAGTATTTCGGTATTAAACCATCTTCAGGACACTGTTAAGGAATGTTTTTTAAGGGACAAAATGAAAGATCTTAAGTGTATAGTGAATGTGTGAATATGATGTTATTAATCTTTAATTCTTATATGTGCGTTTGTTTACGAAAGCTGATGACGTGATCATTGCATATGCAAAAATGGAAAGTGAAGATCATAGGATGACGCATGCAGAAAATGTGAATATATGTCTATGTATGATTATATATGGATCTTCGTATATATGGATATATATGTGTTTACGAATTGTTTTGTTCTATCTATTAATCTCCTTATTTTCTAAACATTAATATTCATATGAAATACGTCATATCTTTGTTAGTTTTTCGTTCTCCGCCTATTTCCGTTTTCTGCATGCGTCATCCTATGATCTTCACTTTCCATTTTTGCACATACAATGATCACGCCCTCAGCTTTTGTAAACAAACGCACATTTAAAAATTAACGGTTAATAACATCATATTCACACATTCACTATACACTTAACATCTTTCATTTTGTCCCTCACAAAAAATTCCTTAACAGTGTCCTGAAGATGGTTTAATACCGAAATACATAAGTATTGACACATAAAATTGTGTTTTAACATCCTGTGTTTGTTGTATTTTTGATAATATTTTTTTCATATATATATATATATATATATATATATATATATATTATATATATATATATATATTGATAATTTGAAGGCAATTACAATGCGTATAAAAAATTTAAAAAAAGATGTTTTTTTGTCTTATCGATTATGAAATCAATAAGACAAAAATAACATCTTTTTGTTTTTACTTTTTATACGCATTGAAATTGCCTTCAAATTATTAATATATCATAACATACTTAACAATGCTTCAAGCAAATTACCAATTACTTTTATATATATATATATATATATATACAGCGTGACTCAAAAAACAGGACACACACAGACTTTTTGGAAAGTCAGGCCTGTTTTTTGTGGGGGAGGGGCACCCTGTATATATATATATATATATATAATATGAAGATTTTTGAAGGCAATTTACAATGCAATATGTGTTGAAAATTATATTTATTTAACTTTTTTTTTTTAATTCTAAATATTTTCGGAAAATAAAATTCCATCATCAGAGTTATTGAAAGTACTAGGTGTTTTTATAGTACTTATTCCACGGCGATATTGTAATCATCTTTTTTTTTAAGAAGTTGAGGAACGCCGTATATTTGAAATTTTTTTTTTCTTTTTCGGTTACTTCCGTGATGTTAATTCGGTTCGGCTGCTCCTGATCTCGTGGAGATTGTTGAAGTACTATAAAAAAACACCTAGTACTTTCAATAACTCTGATGATGGAATTTTATTTTCCGAAAATATTTAGAATTTAAAAAAAAAAAAGTTAAATAAATATTATTTTCAACACATATTGCATTGTAAATTGCCTTCAAAAATCTTTTAATTACACATACACACAATGCTTCAAATATACTATAAAAAAAAACTTTATATATATATATATATATATATATATATATATATATATATATATATATATATATATATAAAGAAAATTTGAAAACACAAGTATTATGTTTAAAACATTTCGGTTACATTGAACCTTCATCAGGATGTCTCTTGGGGTGAAGGTTCAATGTAACCGAAATGTTTTAAACATCGATTATTAAATTCATCCCAATTTCGGAATACTTGTGTTTTCAAATTTTCTTTATATTGTCGGATTTAATTTCCATATTTACTCCTATATATATATATATATATTATATATGCCTCGGTGTGTTTCTGTATCTGTCTTACAATAAAATTCCAAAATGACTATTATTCAAATTAACATCAAACCAATGTTCCAATAACACCTCTGCCAAATTTCGGTTTCCCCTCCCCCTCCCTCTTTCCACTTTCCTTTTTTCTATTTTTGTTTTTCTATCCATTTATTTTTATAAACCTCTCTCGCCCTTAACCCCATCCCAAAATCTTCTTTTCTCCCTTTGACAATAGGGATATTGTTTAGCGAACAAGCTCTTCCTGATCGACAACCCGAAAGGCCCGCTAAGATCATTGCGCTGATTGGATAAGCAACAGAAGAACAGAAAAGAGAACAACGAAAATGGAGTCGATTCTGTTGATCCCTGTGGCTAAGTCTACAATGCGCATGCGCTCCGGCTTATCTGACGTGTGAATCGGACAAAAACTGCCATTTTGCCGGAACTTTTTGTATCTTTAATTCTTTACCCTTTGTTATTAGCGATAGGCAAATCAAAAGCGGCGGCCATTTTATTGTATTGCAAACGCTTCAGTCAAAATAATCGTTTGTGTAAATACAGTGAAACGACGCTGCGAAAGTTTTACCAATAGCCATTGTTGAATTGAGAATCAGAGAAGACATTTGACTTTTGACTAAAACATTATTTATACTAGCAAATATATGCACCCTCCGGGTGCAAGTATCTAAGTTTTCATGTAATAAAATATTGTATTAAATTAGAAAGGCTCATGAAACTAAATAAGAATGCAGATAAAATGATTTGAAACAGAGGGGGGTATAATAGAAAAATGGAACAACTGAAACTTACTCTTCCATCACTCTCATCTTTCATTGTTATTTTTTCTAATTTAAGTATTTAGTTAAAATAGGAAGTAAAGAATAAAATGACAGTTATTTTTCTGTTAATGGATTTCATTTAAGATTCATTGAAGAGATTTTTGCTTATATTCATTAAAATAAAATCAAACAGTTAAAAATCAATAATACTAAGCACATATTTAATAAAATCACATTTTTAATATCAATATGCAAATTAGCCTTCCCGTTCACACTATAAACCGCAATTTTGTTATATATATATATAATTGCATGTTGTTAATATGTAGATATGGTTAACAGTATTAATAGTGTACTACAATTTTATTAATAATTGAGGTTTAAATAAAAATTAAATCATTGGGAATGTGATGTCAATAACTAAGGAAATTGTGACTTGAGTAGTAATATAGTTTCGGTTACAGACAAAAAACACACAATCTCCATTATAATAAGATATGTGTTTTCCGAACCCTACGCCACATACATGATGCGACACGAGATCAATTCGTGGAGTTTAACAGGTTTCAATTCAGAGTTTTAGTTAAAAATAATGGTTGCCATATCAGGGGTCAAAAGTAACAAAAAAAGTTAATCGGCAGAGAATCTTAATCCGATCAAGATAGATAGATAGATAGATAGATAGATATGAACAGACTGAGATAGATAGATAGATAGATAGATATGAACAGACTGAGCTAGATAGATAGATAGATAGATACATACATACATACATACATACATACATAT
>CM042174.1:49831408-49866408 GCA_023376005.1 Doryteuthis pealeii | reverse complement strand
AAAGAAAGAGAGAAAGAATGAATTTAAGAAAAATCGTTCGGCATAAAATAACCAATAAGGGTTGACATGCCAGAAAATCCAATAGAAAGAAAGAAAGAAGAAAGAATGAATTTAAGAAAAATCGTCTTCGGCATAAAATAACCCAACAAGCGTTGACATGCCAGAAAATCCAATAGAAAGAAAGAATGAATTTAAGAAAAATCGTCTTCGGCATAAAATAACCCTGCAAGGCTTGACATACCGGAAAATCTAACAGAAAGAAAGTGAGAGAGAGAGAGAGAGAGAAGAGAGAGAGAGTGTGTGTGTGTGTGAGAGAGAGAGAGAGAGAGAGAGAGAGAGAGAGAGAGAGATAGAGAGAGAGAGAGAGAGAGAGAGAACTGTCGGATAAATTGTGAGTATTTGATTGAAACTGAAGGTTTGGCCTTTCGCCATGATCAAATGATGATTAGGTCCGTCGTTTAACATTTGCAAAAACCGACAGAAACTCGATGGCCTTTCACTATCACTTCAACGCTGTTTGAGAGGTTACAGCATTTGCAAGAAAGACTTATTAGAGCTACAAAGACCCACGCACATTCTCTGCCTTTTTATTGCTGTGGTCGTTCGAAGATGTCATTTGTCAAGGACGTAGTGTCTGACTCATCCCTCATGTGCAGTATTCTCTCGTTTCTGCTTGCCAATATGGAGTCAATAATACCTTCTTGTCGTTCTCAAGAGAGACACGCAAAATTGAAAACCTTGACACAACAATTCAGAAACAATAGGCGCGTATTAGCTGATAGTCTGTTTGTCTGTCTATCTTTCTATGACAAACTATTCCTTTATATATATATATATATATATATATATATATATATATATAATATATATATATATATCAATAAAGGAAGGAAGAACTCAACACCGTAATCCCATAATAAATTTATTTCGACGAAAATTGGGGCCCATATAAATCTAATTTGATTTAAACCGGCTCCCCAAATTTTCGTCTCATCAGATGGGTCTCAATTCACTTATGGACAAGCACATCACAAAAAAAACCCCAAAGAGCTGAATATATATAAATTCAAACAAAAACAAAAATAATTAAAAAAATATATATATATTTTTAACAGTATAGGATTGTAACCATAGAAACAGGAAGTGAATGAAAAAAAGAGATACATTTCAAGGTTAGCTTCTAGGGTGTCCAGACAGACAAAAAAGTGACAAGACAGAAAAAACAGAGTAGTATATTAAAATATAAATAGACAAGTAAATAAAATATATATATATATATATGTGTGTGTGTGTGTGTGTGTGTGAAAATGGAAAAGGAATTGAATCCGACAATATGAGGAAAAATGAGTAAAGAAAAGAAATGTAGATGGATAAAATGAATTTAATCGATATCACATTAATCGATATCACTTACACATGTGTTTCAGTCAGTTTATGTGTGTTAAAATATTTCGCACACATATATAAAATAAATGTTCACTCTGATGAAGGTCGATTCTTCTATGTGCGCGAAATATTTTCACACACATAAATTGACCGAAACACATGTGTAAGTGATATCGATTAATGTGATATCGATTAAATTCATTTTATCCATCTACATTTTTTTTCTTTACTCATTTTTCCTCATATATATATATATTATATATATATATATATATATAATGTTGTTCTGGTTCAACGCGAGAAAATTCAATATTTTATTGAAAAAAAAGGAGATCCGCAAAATGTATTATGTTCTCAGAAAAAAAATGTTATTTTGTATTTTACGGCATGTCAGCCCTTGTTGGGTTATTTTATGCCGAAGACGTTTTGTTTAATTCATTCTTTCTCTCTTTATTTATTTATTTTTATTTTTATTTACGGCATGTCAACTCTTGTTGGGTTATTTTGCTTTATTCATTCTTTCTCTCTTTCCTTTTATTTTGAATTTTACGGCTTGTCAACCCTTATTGGGTTATTTTATGCTGAATACGTTTGTTCTATTCATTCTTGATGGGTATAGAAAATTTTTTTTTAACTCATTTTTAAAAACATTTTTGTTAACTAATTTTCTTTTATTTAACACATAGATAGGTTGGTTGGTTGGTTGGATTTTACGGCATGAGAACCCTTGTTGGGTTATTTTATGCCGAAGACATTTTGTTTTATTCATTGGTGATGGGAATTGAAATATTGGATACCCATTAAGACTGTATCAAATTAAATGTCTTCAGTATAAAATAACCCAACAAGGTTGGTTGGTTGGTTTTTTACAGCATGTCAATCCTTGTTGGGTTATTTCATACCGAAGACGTTTTGTTTGATTCATTCTTGATGGATACTCATTTTTTTAACTCAAATTTTTTTTAACTCAATTTTTCTAAACACATTTTTAAACTCATTTTTTCTTAAACCATAGATGCGACCCTAAGATATAGTGGACCTGGGAGTATTTCTGTTGAATAAGTACTCCACATTCGCCAGGGTTCACCATTACGCGCAAGTCTACTCTGACCCGGGGTGGTAATACCTGTTAGGGTTCTATCTATGGGTTAAATAGAAGAAACAATGACTCTTGAAAAATGTGTTTTAAAAGATTAAGTTTTTAAAAAATTGGAATATCCACCAAGCATAAATAGAACAATACGTCTTTTGCATAAAATAACCCAACAAGGGTTCGCATACCGTAAAATTCAACAAACCAAACCCAACGTTGATTTTCTGTTTAGGAATACTCAACGTGAAAGTGTTTCTCTTTTTGTGGCAATGGTAACCGCGACTCGCTATAAATGTCACGTTAACACTTTCTCCTCGGCTAAGGGCAAGATCAACGCCATGAAACCCACAATGCCATAACTCGCGTGTTTGTTTGTCTCGAGAGTCGAGAACAGTATGCACAACCGCGCGATAAAACCGTGGAATTGACAGTTCCGGATAAATATATTTTTCTTCCCCTAAAGAGCGCATTATTTAAGGATTATTAATACTAGCAAATATATGCACCCTCCGGGTGCAAGTATTTAAGTTTTAACATAATAAAATATCATGTTAAATTAGAAAGGCTAATGAAACTGAATAAGAATTCAGATAAAAAATATTTGGAACAGAGGGGGTATGATTGAAAAATATAACAACTTTGAAACTAACTCTTCCATCATTTTCCATTACTCCCGTCTTTCATTGGTAAATTTTCCTAATTTAACTATTTAGTTTAAATAGGAAGTAAAGAATAATATTACAGTTATTTCTTCTTGTTAATAGATTTCTTTTAAGATTTATCTCCGAGATTTTTGCTCATATTCATTAATATAAAACCTAACAATTAGAAATCAATAATACTAAGCATATATTTATTAAAATCAAATGTCTAAGATCAATATGCAAATTAGCCTTCCCATTCACACTGTAAACCGCTATTGCATGTTATTAGTATGTAAATATGGTCAACAGTCTTAATGATGTAAAACAATTTTATTAATAATTGAGGTTTAAATAAAAATAAAATCATGGAGAATGTGATGTAAATAACAAAGGGAATTGTGACTTGAATGGTAATATAGTTTCGGTTACAGACATACAAACCTACAATCTCCATTATAATAAGACTAGCATTGGATTTATGTATATCGTTAGAAAATAGGGAGGTGCTGCAGATCTACAGTGGCTATTCAATCCTCAGTTGTTAATGCAACCTTTCTGTCCTCATCTTATTACTATTTTAGCAAAACCCTAGCACCTATATGATTGTCCCAACCCTATTGCCCTTATGACAAGCCCTAAACGTTTTTATCATACCCGGGTTGAACCCCCCCAAAAAAAAAACAGGCTCCACACAGACTTTTTTTTTAAGTCAAGCTTGTTTTTTTAGGGGAGGGGTCACCCTGTATGTGCTAGAAAGCGATGTCTGAGGATCTTAGTACCTTGGCTAGGATGTTAAATTGTATCTATGACAAGCTCTAACCGTTTTTATCATACAGGGGTTGACCCCCGACCCCCGACCCCTCAAAAAAAAACAGGCTCCATTTTTCTTCCCCTAAATTTATTAAGGGATCAAATCAATAGAAACATGATATTGTGAATTTGTTTATTTCAAATCATCATTTAAAGATTTAAACTTTTTGTATAAATATCTTATTATAATGGAGATTGTGTGTTTTTCTGTCTGTAACCGAAACTCTGTTACTACTCAAATCACAATTCCCTTAGTTATTTACGTCACATTCTCCATGATTCTATTTCTATTCAAACCTCAATAATAAAACTGTTTGAGATTATTAATACTGTTGGCCTTACCTAAATACTAATAACATGCAATTGTATTTATATATACAACAAAATACCAGTTTTCAGTGTAAACGTAAAGCTAATTTGCATATTAATATTAAAAAAAACTGATTTTAATAAAAATGTGATTGGTATTATTGATTTCTAATTGTTTGGTTTTATCTTAATGAATATGAGTAAAAATCTCTTCAATAAATCCTAAAAGAAATTCATTAACAAGAAGAAATAACAGTAATTTTATACTTTACTTCCTATTTTAACTAAATAGTTAAATTAGGAAAATTTAGCATTGAAAAACGGAAGTGATGAAAGAGTAAGTTTCAAAGTTGTTCTATTTTCCGATTATACCCCCTCCGTTTCAAATCTTTTTATTTGAATTCTTAATTAGTTTCATTAGCCTTTCTGATTTAATCTAATATTTTATTACATTTAAAATTAAATACTTGCACCCGGAGGGTGCATATATTTGCTAGTCTAATTAACGATTTTTGCAAAGATTCCACCTGTTGTTGAGAAATTAAAATAGACTTACAAAACAAAATGGGAATAATTAAATTAGAAATTTCAAGACTTATATAGAAAGGTTAAAGTGAATTTCTGGTTACCACCAAAATATGTAGATATAGAGAAACGAAAAAAAAAAAACTTTAATATACATCCCAGGTGTGTGTTCCTATATTCAACCTGTATCACTTAAAATGGACCATCAGCGATAAGAATCCTAATTCTCTCATCTTTATCCCACAAAATTGAATATGGTTGATATAAATCCTAGTTCTATATTTGTATTGTGTATATTAAACGTTTCTCACTGAAACCAATTTTAAGGTACAGGGTGGTCGGAAAGTCTTGTCACCCCTAGATAATATTTTAACTTTCATTATTTTTTGTTTTAATAGTTATTATTAAATGAATTAGGCGTGCATATCGGTTTAAATGTAAGGCGTAAACAAATAGAGAAAAGTCAATCTCTGCATGTACATTTCAGCCTATTAGTCCTCATCATGTCTATAGCTGCTGATGAGGCCTAATAGGCTGAAATGTACATACAAAGATTGACTTCTTCTCGATTTGTTTACGCCTTACATTTAAACCGATATGCACGCCTAATTCATTTAATTATAACTATTAAAACAAAAAATAATAAAAATTAAAACATTATGTAGCCTAATTCATTTAATTATAACTAATTAATTTTCAAATTAGGTAAGACTTCAATTAAGCATATATTCTCCCCAAAATTGTCGGCTATCGCCATTTCAAATAGATTGTGTGTACCCTTCATATATATAAATAATATATATATAAAATGTTGTTCTGGTTCCAACGGGAGAAAATTCAATATTTTATAAAAAAAAGAAGAAGGTCCGCAAAATGTATTTTGTTCTCTAAATATTTTTTTTTTGGCGGGGGGGGGAAGAAATGCCATAGCTGGACTGGTTCAGTTCAATTCTTTTGATAAAGAGGTATTACCTCGAAAATTCAAGAAATAATAAAAATACAGGTCAACACACAACACCATTGTTACCGTATTATTATTTTTTATTTATTCCAAACTGCATTGTGATAGCCTTCTAAATCAACCTCCTAACCAATACATACACAATGCTTCAAGCAAATTATGAAACTCTCCAGCTGAGGGGTTGGGATATATATATATATATATATATATATATATATATATATATATATTTGACTTGTGTCGCATCCTGCGAGAGCGGAGGGTTTGGTATATATATATATATATATAGGTATATGTAAAACAAAAAAAATTTTGTGATGAAACAAAGAAAATACAGTGCTCAATCACAAATTGTAAAAGCTAATATTTATTTATTTTACAAAGTTTTCACAGATCAATGTTCATTATTAACAGCGACCCAGGTTTCATGCTAAATAGCAATCATCAGGCTGTCGAGCAAGATCCTCAAACAACCATAGGATCTTGCTCGACAGCCTGATGATTGCTATTTAGCATGAAACCTGGGTCGCTGTTAATATGAACATTGATCTGTGAAAACTTTGAATATATATATATATATATATATATATATATATATATATATATATATCCCAACCCTCCGCTGGAGCAGGATGCGACACAAAGTCAATTTCTTAAGCAGATAATATATATAATATATATATATATATATCTGTGTGTGTGCCTACATGCATATGCATTAGGGAAGCTAACTATGTACATCGACGGACAGAAGAACTTATAGTCACACTCTTTTTTTTCTTTCCCTTTTTAAAAAAAAAAAATTCTTTTGTTTTCACTTAATTAATGACAGCCCAATTGATAACTTAATTATTCTTTGGGTATCAGTAAAAGTGCTTTTTAAAAAAAAATCAATGGCCGTAAGCGATGATTGTATTGCAACAAAAAAAAACCATGACAGATATCATTTGAATCGACCCAGAATAAACGCATTTCATCAAGCCAAGATGGATGTCATCTCACTAATCACGTTTTACTAAGCATGGCTTCTTTCAGGCGACCCTCACACATTTTCTTTGCTGGTTGATTACTTTCACACAAACTATATTCGTCAATGACGTACTTGAAGAAAATCCAGAAAGAAAGGGCGTATTTTGTCCTTTAATAGAAGCAAGAATTGACGAGCGAGTTGGCGCGAATCTATGGAAGCCATTTTGTATTTTATGTCTGTTTTTGTAATTTTTTTTAAATAAACAGACGATGTTGAAATTAAATGCGTTCTGAAGTAGAATGCTTTTGAAGAGATCTCTCTTCTGTCAAAATCTCGAGGAAAACGATGTCACACTCACGCATGCGCACGACACCTTGAAGATTTTTACTGCTTTGTCATTCTTTTATTTTTATTATTCTTTTTTTATTTTTTATTTCATTTTTTTCTGGAGAACACGCGCGGCGTTCGACTCGAGAAGTTAATTACAAACATACAACCACAAAGACTTCTTCCATTGTCTGTGAAACGGAAAGAAAACCAATTTCTTTTTAAAAGATCTATTCTTTTTTTCCTTTCGTGGATAGAAAACGCCATGTTGCTTTTTTTATTTATTTGTTTTATTTTGCTTTTTAAAATATTTTTGTTTTTCACAGATACACACCCAAAACCCTAATTATTCCGTGAAGGAAAAAAAACACAAAAAAAAAGAAAAATTACGATGTAGCACAGAAAAGCTGTAGATGTTGAAGGGACCTATCAGTTTAAAACAGAACTTCATTGACTAAGGACTAAAATCTTAGCAAGGTGAACAGCGTTTTCCGGGATACAAAAAACAAACAAAAAGAAATTACGATGTCTCAAGGAAATGCTGTAGATTTTGAAGGGACCTATACGATTAAAACAGAACTTCATTGACTAAGGACTAAAATCTTAGCAAGGTGAACAGCGTTTTTCCGGGATACAAAAACAAACAAAAAAAAATTACGATGTCTCAAGGAAATGCTGTAGATTTTGAAGGGACCTATACGATTAAAACAGAACTTCATTGACTAAGGACTAAAATCTTAGCAAGGTGAACAGCGTTTTCCGGGATACAAAAAACAAACAAAAAAAATTACGATGTCTCAAGGAAATGCTGTAGATTTTGAAGGGACCTATACGATTAAAACAGAACTTCATTGACTAAGGACTAAAATCTTAGCAAGGTGAACAGCGTTTTCCGGGATACAAAAAACAAACAAAAAAAATTACGATGTCTCAAGGAAATGCTGTAGATTTTGAAGGGACCTATACGATTAAAACAGAACTTCATTGACTAAGGACTAAAATCTTAGCAAGGTGAACAGCGTTTTCCGGGATACAAAAAATAAACAAAAAAAATTACGATGTCTCAAGGAAATGCTGTAGATTTTGAAGGGACCTATACGATTAAAACAGAACTTCATTGACTAAGGACTAAAATCTTAGCAAGGTGAACAGCGTTTTCCGGGATACAAAAAAACAAACAAAAAAAATTACGATGTCTCAAGGAAATGCTGTAGATTTTGAAGGACCTATACGATTAAAACAGAACTTCATTGACTAAGGACTAAAATCTTAGCAAGGTGAACAGCGTTTTCCGGGATACAAAAAAAACAAAAAAGAAATTACGATGTCTCAAGGAAATGCTGTAGATTTTGAAGGGACCTATACGATTAAAACAGAACTTCATTGACTAAGGACTAAAATCTTAGCAAGGTGAACAGCGTTTTCCGGGATACAAAAAACAAACAAAAAGAAATTACGATGTCTCAAGGAAATGCTGTAGATTTTGAAGGGACCTATACGATTAAAACAGAACTTCATTGACTAAGGACTAAAATCTTAGCAAGGTGAACAGCGTTTTCCGGGATACAAAAAATAAACAAAAAGAAATTACGATGTCTCAAGGAAATGCTGTAGATTTTGAAGGGACCTATACGATTAAAACAGAACTTCATTGACTAAGGACTAAAATCTTAGCAAGGTGAACAGCGTTTTCCGGGATACAAAAAATAAACAAAAAAATTACGATGTCTCAAGGAAATGCTGTAGATTTTGAAGGGACCTATACGATTAAAACAGAACTTCATTGACTAAGGACTAAAATCTTAGCAAGGTGAACAGCGTTTTCGGATACAAAAAATAAACAAAAAAAAATTACGATGTCTCAAGGAAATGCTGTAGATTTTGAAGGGACCTATACGATTAAAACAGAACTTCATTGACTAAGGACTAAAATCTTAGCAAGGTGAACAGCGTTTTCCGGGATACAAAAAATAAACAAAAAGAAATTACGATGTCTCAAGGAAATGCTGTAGATTTTGAAGGGACCTATACGATTAAAACAGAACTTCATTGACTAAGGACTAAAATCTTAGCAAGGTGAACAGCGTTTTCCGGGATACAAAAAATAAACAAAAAGAAATTACGATGTCTCAAGGAAATGCTGTAGATTTTGAAGGGACCTATACGATTAAAACAGAACTTCATTGACTAAGGACTAAAATCTTAGCAAGGTGAACAGCGTTTTCCGGGATACAAAAAAAAACAAAAAAAATTACGATGTCTCAATGCTGTAGATTTTGAAGGGACCTATACGATTAAAACAGAACTTCATTGACTAAGGACTAAAATCTTAGCAAGGTGAACAGCGTTTTCGGGATACAAAAAATAAACAAAAAAAAATTACGATGTCTCAAGGAAATGCTGTAGATTTTGAAGGGACCTATACGATTAAAACAGAACTTCATTGACTAAGGACTAAAATCTTAGCAAGGTGAACAGCGTTTTCCGGGATACAAAAAATAAACAAAAAAAAAATTACGATGTCTCAAGGAAATGCTGTAGATTTGCATTTGACTTCATTGAACTAAAATCTTAGCAAGGTGAACAGCGTTTTCGGGATACAAAAAATAAACAAAAAGAAATTACGATGTCTCAAGGAAATGCTGTAGATTTTGAAGGACCTATACGATTAAAACAGAACTTCATTGACTAAGGACTAAAATCTTAGCAAGGTGAACAGCGTTTTCCGGGGATTTCTTAGCAAGGTGAACAGCGTTTTTCGGGATACAAAAAATAAACAAAAAGAAATTACGATGTCTCAAGGAAATGCTGTAGATTTTGAAGGGACCTATACGATTAAAACAGAACTTCATTGACTAAGGACTAAAATCTTAGCAAGGTGAACAGCGTTTTCCGGGATACAAAAAATAAACAAAAAAAATTACGATGTCTCAAGGAAATGCTGTAGATTTTGAAGGGACCTATACGATTAAAACAGAACTTCATTGACTAAGGACTAAAATCTTAGCAAGGTGAACAGCGTTTTCGGGATACAAAAAATAAACAAAAACAAATTACGTGACAATCTTAGCAAGGTGAACAGCGTTTTTCGGGATACAAAAAAAAACAAAAAAAAATTACGATGTCTCAAGGAAATGCTGTAGATTTTGAAGGGACCTATACGATTAAAACAGAACTTCATTGACTAAGGACTAAAATCTTAGCAAGGTGAACAGCGTTTTTCGGGATACAAAAAATAAACAAAAAGAAATTACGATGTCTCAAGGAAATGCTGTAGATTTTGAAGGGACCTATACGATTAAAACAGAACTTCATTGACTAAGGACTAAAATCTTAGCAAGGTGAACAGCGTTTTTCGGGATACAAAAAATAAACAAAAAAGAAATTACGATGTCTCAAGGAAATGCTGTAGATTTTGAAGGGACCTATACGATTAAAACAGAACTTCATTGACTAAGGACTAAAATCTTAGCAAGGTGAACAGCGTTTTCCGGGATACAAAAAAAAACAAAAACAAATTACGATGTCTCAAGGAAAATGCTGTAGATTTTGAAGGGACCTATACGATTAAAACAGAACTTCATTGACTAAGGACTAAAATCTTAGCAAGGTGAACAGCGTTTTCCGGGATACAAAAAATAACAAAAAAAATTACGATGTCTCAAGGAAATGCTGTAGATTTTGAAGGGACCTATACGATTAAAACAGAACTTCATTGACTAAGGACTAAAATCTTAGCAAGGTGAACAGCGTTTTCCGGGATACAAAAAATAAACAAAAAAATTACGATGTCTCAAGGAAAAGCTGTAGAATTTTGAACTATTGACTAAAAATCTTAGCAAGGTGAACAGCGTTTTTCGGGATACAAAAAATAAACAAAAAGAAATTACGATGTCTCAAGGAAATGCTGTAGATTTTGAAGGGACCTATACGATTAAAACAGAACTTCATTGACTAAGGACTAAAATCTTAGCAAGGTGAACAGCGTTTTTCGGGATACAAAAATAAACAAAAAAAATTACGATGTCTCAAGGAAATGCTGTAGATTTTGAAGGGACCTATACGATTAAACAGAACTTCATTGACTAAGGACTAAAATCTTAGCAAGGTGAACAGCGTTTTCCGGATACAAAAAATAAACAAAAAGAAATTACGATGTCTCAAGGAAATGCTGTAGATTTTGAAGGGACCTATACGATTAAAACAGAACTTCATTGACTAAGGACTAAAATCTTAGCAAGGTGAACAGCGTTTTTCGGGATACAAAAAATAAACAAAAAGAAATTACGATGNTCGAGAGAGAGAGAGAGAGAGAGAGAGAGAGGAGAGATGAGAGAGAGAGAGAAGAGAGTGGAAGAAAGAAAGAAAGAAAGGGAAAATATGAATGACAGTATTGTTGATAAAATCGATGAACATAGATAGATAGATATGCACACAGAGTTGAAAGGAGAGAGAGAGGAGGAGGGAGGGAGGGAGGGAGAAAGAGCATGAATAGACTTTTAGATAGCTAGATAGATAGATTAGATAGATAGAATGCACAGAGTAGAGTAAGATGGAGAAGAAAAGAAAGAAAGAAAGAAAGAAATCGATTGTAAATAGACTTATATATTGTAGATCAAAATAGACAAACTGATTAGATGGTTCGATATGACACAAAGTTTGATGGATAAGATTTCGATTAAGTGAGATGACAAAGAAGAAAAAATATTTTGAAAAATATTTGTGCTGAATGTTTTTCCTCGTTAGCAGTTCATATATTGGATTAGTTTCTTGGTTAAGTTATTTACTAAGCTAAGCATACTTTCCTTCACCCGGTTTCGACTGGGGGTCCGGCGAGCTCGGCCGCTGGACCGGTTAGGTTATAATAATAGCGTCGATCCCAGGGGGCCATCCCCCCAGGCAACACCTGCCCCCTCGATTTAATGGGGCAGGGCTGGGTTTATTGCCCAGTGCCTGAGGATCGACGCAATTTTTCACCTGCCACTCCATGAGCTTCGGCTTGTGGGTGGTCCCACGTTAATAGGGACTTTGTGCCTGACCCGTACAAGTGGGGTACGCGGTAAATATCATACTTTCCTGTCCCGGACGGGGGTCCAGTGTGCTTCGGCCACTGCATCGTTAAGTACAATTAATAGTTTCGATCCAGGGGGCTATCTCCCAGGCAATACCTGCCCCTTGATTAAAGGGGCGTGGCTGGGTCTATTGCCTAGTGCCTGAGGCGCCCCCCTTGAGGGGGAATGCCGACGGATCGACGCAATTTTTATGCGCCCACATAAAATGAGACCTTGTGTCCAGCCCTCATAAGTGGGATGAGAGGCAAATACCTAAACTAAGCATAGATGTGGCACAAGCCTGAAGTATGGGCGCTCAGTTAGAATCAAATTCCCTAACAATGGTCTGCAAACCTAAATTGCTAATCGTTACACCATGGAGGCGCCCATAAATTCTTGTATAGTTATTTACTAAGCGTGGCTTAAATGAAGGGGAAAGAAAGAAGAAAAGAAAGAAAGAAAGAAAAGAAAGAGAAAATATGAATAGACATATATTTGTTGATAAAAAATCGATGAATATAGATAGAGAGATTAGATAGATAGATATATATACACAGAGTTAAAAGGAGATATAAAATTATATAAAACTGTCGGATTAATTTCCATCTATTTTTCATATCTTATTATAATGGAGATTGTGTGTTTTTCTGTCTGTAACCGAAACTATATTACTAATCGAGTCACAGTTAACATAGTTATTTACATCACATTCTTCATGATTTTATTTATATTTAAACCTCAATTATTAATAAAATTGCTTCACCTTTTTATTAGTGTTGTCCATATTTACATACTAATGACATGCCATTGTATTTATATATACAAAAAATAGCGGTTTGCAGTGTGAACGGGAAGGCTAATTTGCATATTGATATTAAAAATGTGATTTTATTAAATATGTGCTTAGTATTATTGATTTCTAACTGTTTGGTTTTATCTTAATGAATATAAGCAAAAATCTCTCCGATGAATCTTAAATGAAATCCATTAACAAGAAAAAATAAGTGTAATTTTATTCTTTATTTCCTAATTTAACTAAATGGTTAAATAAGTAAAATTCAGCAATGAAAGACGGGAGTGATGGAAGAGTAAGTTTCATTTCTATTTTTCTATTATACCCCCACTCTGTTTCAAATCTGTTTATCTGCATTCTTATTAGACTTTCTAATTTAATACGATATTTCATTACATTAAAACTTAAATACTTGCACCCGGAGGGTGCATATATTTGCTAGTTTGTCTAATGAAAAAACAATATATCTGGAATTTTACATCTTGAAGACTTTCATCTACAACTCTACGGATTTATCAACACCACAAGTCATTTTTGGAACTTTAACATCTTTTTTCAAATACGTTGTGGACTTGTATATTGTATTTTAATAGCTGAAATATATCCTAAACAATTTTGATACCCACTGTACACTTTTTATATAATTTTACAAAAAAACTCTTTTTAGTTTTACTAATAACTATAATGCTTCTGATTTTTTAAAATTAAAAATAAAATTTATTAACACGCATTTTTTTAAAAAAATTCAGCATTTGAATATAGCGTTCTTTTGTAAACAGTCTTCTAACGGATAATTTTCTTTTCCCATCTATGTTGCTCGTGAAGATGGCCAGTTTTATCGATTTGGTCGAAACAGATTTCTGTCAGCAATTACATAACATCATTTGTTTTTTCAAAAATGTTAAATTTCATATATATATATATATATATATATATATATATATATATATATATATTATATATATATATATATATATATCACTGAAGAACTCTCTTATCTGAGAACTCTCACTCTCATCAATTGTATGCCGGATGTCAATGTGGGTATATAATAGTACCACATTTGGTCCCGTGACCAGCACAGGACCACACATGTCGGTTCATTTTTTTCATATTTCATTAAATAAAATAGGGGTGGGGGGAGGCCTAGTAAAAAAAGAAAATTCCTCGATATATTTTAGGAAAAAAACGATTTTAGGCATATTTCCACCAAAAGGTAAGTAATTATGGAAATTTTCGTGAAAATTGGACCATTCATTGATTTTTCATATAATTTTTAAAAGAGCCTCTAGTCACAACTTCTTTTTAGCTACGTTAAATTTCAATTGATTTAACGGTGCAAAAAAATGAAACATTGCTTTTCATTCATATTTTTCATTATTTCCGTTAGCTGAAAAATCTTCTCAGGAGTTTTTTTTTTTATTTTTAATATTTCTTCTTTCGAAGGGACAAACATTTTAAAAGATAATATTAACCTTTATGCAAGTTTCATTGTGTTAAATATTGGGGGGGGGGGTAAATTTCACAGGAAAAATTGGTGGTAGCTTGTTACCGTCGTAGGAAATAACAACGACGACCCGAGATCAAATTCTGGACGAGGTTGTTTGCATTTCACATAGCGCTAATACTCTTGGGAAATGTATGAATCGAACTATCCCCCCTCCAGCTATGGTTAAATAGTAGATCATAGCTACACAATAATGTTGCATGTTTCATTGAAAAAATCCTGAAAATATAATCCCACAAGAAAATAAATGTATCATACAAACCATTCAGAAGAGGCGAACGAGACCATAAGTGGATTCATCCTTAACAAAAACTGAGTCTCATCAGAGGATTACCACAGGAAAAAGAACTACGATATAGGAAGTAAGAAAGTCATAAGGATGAGGGGCAAAAATTATTGTAATTACTCAGGATCGGATAGTCTCATGCTGGAACCGCCACTGAGTTGTAAATAGTAGATCTATTCCTTCTGCTTGCAGAACCCTGGTTAGAGCGATGTTATGTATATTGCTTCAAAAATGCGGAGCTGAGATTCTGAACACGCACGAATTAGGATGGTGTTAACTGACTGTCACACACACACACCACACACACACACACACACACACACACATATATATATATATATATATATATATATATATATATATATGTGTGTGTGTGTGTGTGTGTGTGGTAGTGGAATCCTCGTATGCTTCTTAGTTGATATATCATTAGTTCCGAAGAAGGGTTCAAACATCCCCGAAAATTTAACGAAATAAAACGAAACTTAACATTAAAAAACTGAGTTTTTTTATATTTCACACCTAATGCTTTATACTAAATCCCAAACAATATATATCATGGACAGCTATATATATATATGTATATATAAAGGACAGTTGTGTGTATGTGTGTCCGGAGGAAACTTCGAAAATAAAACAATTAACGACAAAGTAATATATATATATACACATTAAATATCACCAGAACTTGGTTTTTGAGCAAAAATAATAAAGATTTGATTTATATTCGTGAAGATAATTAAAAAATAAAATTTAAATAACACCATGGATTTTTTTTTCATTCCATATTTTAGATAGTAGACATTAACATTTCTTTTCAGAGTAGCTGGATCAATGCAAGGTCTTTTTTTTACATAGGGATTTAAATGGTGCATCCCATGAGAATTCAACTCACGGATTCGTAATAATGGATCTGCGGGACTAACTTAAAAAACCTCCCTCTACCTTAGCGATGCCGGATAGCCGCTGCTTATATATATATATATATATATATATATATATATATATATATATATATATTATGTACTCTACTGTTTGTTTCGACGTATGAGTGTTCATACAATGAACATCCACACAGTGATTTGTTTATAGTGGTGAAGGCTTGTGTTGGACCATCCACACTTTTTGGCACCGTCGATAGGAAAGAATTGGTGCATCAAGGGTTGCCACAAACCCAATCAACGACCGACCTCAGAAATTTTGAACTCGGAGTTATCCCTCTCTAGACTGGTTACCTACCCAAGGCTGAAGGGCCCAGTCTGACCTACTATTTAACCCATAGCTGGAGGGAGAATATATGTATTCATACTTTTCCAAGGGTATTAGCGCTATGTGAAATGCCAACAGCTTCGTCTAGGAATATATATATATATATATATATATATATATATATATATTATATATATATATATGCTCCCATAAATTTGGTAATGAGCTCTCTAATTGGTAATTTAAATTAACTCACTACTAAGCAAATAAGCAATGATCATTTCTCCGGAAATTTGATCTCTCAGTGACCGAAAGATACATACTATGTATTTAATAGTTTAAAAACACCAGTCCCCGCATCAGCTGTCAGTGGGCGAGGGGATAAGATATCGGACTACCATGCGGTCAGTCTGAGTTCGAACCCTACCCAAGGATAGTTGTGTCTAGCCACACTGAAGAGGCATGATATGCCGAAAGGCGTGTCTGTGGATGACTTATTTTTATATATATATATAAATAAGTCATCCACAGACACGCGTATATATATATATATATATATATATATATATATATATATATATATATATATACCAACCTCTCTGCACGAGTTGGGTGCCCAAAAAGTCAGTGTTTGAAGCGGAGCTTAACGAGTTTGAATTCATAGTTTACCTTTTCACAAATTGTTTACTTGAATAAAGTTAAAAGCCCAGTCTACCAAACTATTTCTCCATGGCTGAAGGGAGAATAGTCGAACACATATCTTTCCCAAGGATATTAACACAACGTGAAATGCAAACAGCCTCGTCCAGAATTTGAACTTGGGTCGCCGTGTCCATTTCGTACGACGAAAACTATTACGCCACGCGCCAACAACTAAATCCCTGCTAGAGACGCGGCAACATTTTTTTTTAAATATCCCGGAAAACGCTGTTCACCTTGCTAAGATTTTTATTCAATAGTCAACGGAGTTCTGTTCTTGCAACATCTACAGCTTTTCCTTGAGAAATCGTTTTTTTTTGTTTGTTTTTTGTATCCCGGAAAACGCTGTTCACCTTGCTAAGATTTTAGTCCTTAGTCAATGAAGTTCTGTTTTAATCGTATAGGTCCCTTCAAAATCTACAGCATTTCCTTGAGACATCGTAATTTCTTTTTGTTTATTTTTTGTATCCCGAAAAACGCTGTTCACCTTGCTAAGATTTTAGTCCTTAGTCAATGAAGTTCTGTTTTAATCGTATAGGTCCCTTCAAAATCTACAGCATTTCCTTGAGACATCGTAATTTCTTTTTGTTTATTTTTTTGTATCCCGAAAAACGCTGTTCACCTTGCTAAGATTTTAGTCCTTAGTCAATGAAGTTCTGTTTTAATCGTATAGGTCCCTTCAAAATCTACAGCATTTCCTTGAGACATCGTAATTTGTTTTTGTTTATTTTTTGTATCCCGAAAAACGCTGTTCACCTTGCTAAGATTTTAGTCCTTAGTCAATGAAGTTCTGTTTTAATCGTATAGGTCCCTTCAAAATCTACAGCATTTCCTTGAGACATCGTAATTTCTTTTTGTTTATTTTTTGTATCCCGAAAAACGCTGTTCACCTTGCTAAGATTTTTATTCAATAGTCAAAATGGCTTTTCCTTGAGAAATCGTAATTTGTTTTTGTTTATTTTTTGTATCCCGGAAAACGCTGTTCACCTTGCTAAGATTTTAGTCCTTAGTCAATGAAGTTCTGTTTTAATCGTATAGGTCCCTTCAAAATCTACAGCATTTCCTTGAGACATCGTAATTTGTTTTTTGTTTATTTTTTGTATCCCGGAAAACGCTGTTCACCTTGCTAAGATTTTAGTCCTTAGTCAATGAAGTTCTGTTTTAATCGTATAGGTCCCTTCAAAATCTACAGCATTTCCTTGAGACATCGTAATTTGTTTTGTTTATTTTTTGTATCCCGGAAAACGCTGTTCACCTTGCTAAGATTTTAGTCCTTAGTCAATGAAGTTCTGTTTTAATCGTATAGGTCCCTTCAAATCTACAGCATTTCCTTGAGACATAATTTCTTTTTTGTTTATTTTTTGTATCCCGAAAACGCTGTTCACCTTGCTAAGATTTTAGTCCTTAGTCAATGAAGTTCTGTTTTAATCGTATAGGTCCTTCAACATCTACAGCATTTCCTTGAGACATCGTAATTTTTTTTGTTTATTTTTTGTATCCCGAAAAACGCTGTTCACCTTGCTAAGATTTTAGTCCTTAGTCAATGAAGTTCTGTTTTAATCGTATAGGTCCCTTCAAATCTACAGCATTTCCTTGAGACATCGTAATTTCTTTTTGTTTATTTTTGTATCCGGAAAACGCTGTTCACCTTGCTAAGATTTTAACTCTACAGGTTTCCTTGAGAATCGTATGTTTTTTTTGTATCCGGAAAACGCTGTTCAAGATTTTAGTCCTTAGTCAATGAAGTTCTGTTTTAATCGTATAGGTCCCTTCAAAATCTACAGCATTTCCTTGAGACATCGTAATTTCTTTTTGTTTATTTTTTGTATCCCGAAAAACGCTGTTCACCTTGCTAAGATTTTATTTCAATAGTCAAAATGTCTACAGGTTTTTCCTTGAGAATCGTAATTTGTTTTTGTTTATTTTTTGTATCCCGGAAAACGCTGTTCACCTTGCTAAGATTTTAGTCCTTAGTCAATGAAGTTCTGTTTTAATCGTATAGGTCCCTTCAAAATCTACAGCATTTCCTTGAGACATCGTAATTTTTTTTTTTGTTTATTTTTTGTATCCCGGAAAACGCTGTTCACCTTGCTAAGATTTTAGTCCTTAGTCAATGAAGTTCTGTTTTAATCGTATAGGTCCCTTCAAAATCTACAGCATTTCCTTGAGACATCGTAATTTTTTTTTTTTTGTTTATTTTTTGTATCCCGAAAAAGCTGTTCACCTTGCTAAGATTTTAGTCCTTAGTCAATGAAGTTCTGTTTTAATCGTATAGGTCCCTTCAAATCTACAGCATTTCCTTGAGACATCGTAATTTCTTTTTGTTTTTTTTTTTGTATCCCGAAAAACGCTGTTCACCTTGCTAAGATTTTTATTCAATAGTCAAAATTTTAGAAATCGTAATTTGTTTTTGTTTTTTTTTGTGTATCCCGGAAAACGCTGTTCACCTTGCTAAGATTTTAGTCCTTAGTCAATGAAGTTCTGTTTTAATCGTATAGGTCCCTTCAAAATCTACAGCATTTCCTTGAGACATCGTAATTTCTTTTTGTTTATTTTTTGTATCCCGAAAACGCTGTTCACCTTGCTAAGATTTTAGTTCAATAGTCAAAAATCTACAGGTTTTCCTTGAGATCGTAATTTGTTTTTGTTTATTTTTTGTATCCGGAAAACGCTGTTCACCTTGCTAAGATTTTAGTCCTTAGTCAATGAAGTTCTGTTTTAATCGTATAGGTCCCTTCAAAATCTACAGCATTTCCTTGAGACATCGTAATTTCTTTTTGTTTTTTTTTTGTATCCCGAAAAACGCTGTTCACCTTGCTAAGATTTTTATTCAATAGTCAAAATGCAAATCTACAGGTTTTCCTTGAGAAATCGTAATTTTTTTTGTTTATTTTTTGTATCCCGGAAAACGCTGTTCACCTTGCTAAGATTTTAGTCCTTAGTCAATGAAGTTCTGTTTTAATCGTATAGGTCCCTTCAAAATCTACAGCATTTCCTTGAGACATCGTAATTTTTTTTTGTTTATTTTTTGTATCCCGAAAAACGCTGTTCACCTTCTACAGGAGAATCGTAATTTGTTTTGTTTTTTTTTGTATCCCGGAAAACGCTGTTCACCTTGCTAAGATTTTAGTCCTTAGTCAATGAAGTTCTGTTTTAATCGTATAGGTCCCTTCAAAATCTACAGCATTTCCTTGAGACATCGTAATTTTTTTTTTGTTTGTTTTTTTGTATCCCGGAAAACGCTGTTCACCTTGCTAAGATTTTAGTCCTTAGTCAATGAAGTTCTGTTTTAATCGTATAGGTCCCTTCAAAATCTACAGCTTTTCCTTGAGACATCGTAATTTTTTTTTGTTTGTTTTTTTGTATCCCGGAAAACGCTGTTCACCTTGCTAAGATTTTAGTCCTTAGTCAATGAAGTTCTGTTTTAATCGTATAGGTCCCTTCAAAATCTACAGCATTTCCTTGAGACATCGTAATTTTTTTTGTTTGTTTTTTGTATCCCGGAAAACGCTGTTCACCTTGCTAAGATTTTAGTCCTTAGTCAATGAAGTTCTGTTTTAATCGTATAGGTCCCTTCAAAATCTACAGCATTTCCTTGAGACATCGTAATTTCTTTTTGTTTATTTTTTGTATCCCGAAAAACGCTGTTCACCTTGCTAAGATTTTAGTCCTTAGTCAATGAAGTTCTGTTTTAATCGTATAGGTCCTTCAAAATCTACAGCATTTCCTTGAGACATCGTAATTTTTTTTGTTTATTTTTTGTATCCCGGAAAACGCTGTTCACCTTGCTAAGATTTTAGTCCTTAGTCAATGAAGTTCTGTTTTAATCGTATAGGTCCCTTCAAAATCTACAGCTTTTCCTTGAGACATCGTAATTTTTTTTTTTGTTTATTTTTTGTATCCCGGAAAACGCTGTTCACCTTGCTAAGATTTTAGTCCTTAGTCAATGAAGTTCTGTTTTAATCGTATAGGTCCCTTCAAAATCTACAGCATTTCCTTGAGACATCGTAATTTCTTTTTGTTTATTTTTTGTATCCCGGAAAACGCTGTTCACCTTGCTAAGATTTTAGTCCTTAGTCAATGAAGTTCTGTTTTAATCGTATAGGTCCCTTCAAATCTACAGCATTTCCTTGAGACATCGTAATTTTTTTTGTTTTTTTTTGTATCCCGGAAAACGCTGTTCACCTTGCTAAGATTTTAGTCCTTAGTCAATGAAGTTCTGTTTTAATCGTATAGGTCCCTTCAAAATCTACAGCATTTCCTTGAGACATCGTAATTTTTTTTTGTTTATTTTTTGTATCCCGGAAAACGCTGTTCACCTTGCTAAGATTTTAGTCCTTAGTCAATGAAGTTCTGTTTTAATCGTATAGGTCCCTTCAAAATCTACAGCATTTCCTTGAGACATCGTAATTTCTTTTTGTTTTTTTTTGTATCCCGGAAAACGCTGTTCACCTTGCTAAGATTTTAGTCCTTAGTCAATGAAGTTCTGTTTTAATCGTATAGGTCCCTTCAAAATCTACAGCATTTCCTTGAGACATCGTAATTTGTTTTTGTTTGTTTTTTGTATCCCGGAAAACGCTGTTCACCTTGCTAAGATTTTAGTCCTTAGTCAATGAAGTTCTGTTTTAATCGTATAGGTCCCTTCAAAATCTACAGCATTTCCTTGAGACATCGTAATTTTTTTTTTTTTTGTTTTTTTTTGTATCCCGGAAAACGCTGTTCACCTTGCTAAGATTTTAGTCCTTAGTCAATGAAGTTCTGTTTTAATCGTATAGGTCCCTTCAAAATCTACAGCATTTCCTTGAGACATCGTAATTTTTTTTTGTTTATTTTTTGTATCCCGGAAAACGCTGTTCACCTTGCTAAGATTTTAGTCCTTAGTCAATGAAGTTCTGTTTTAATCGTATAGGTCCCTTCAAATCTACAGCATTTCCTTGAGACATCGTAATTTCTTTTTGTTTATTTTTTGTATCCCGGAAAACGCTGTTCACCTTGCTAAGATTTTAGTCCTTAGTCAATGAAGTTCTGTTTTAATCGTATAGGTCCCTTCAAAATCTACAGCATTTCCTTGAGACATCGTAATTTTTTTTGTTTATTTTTTGTATCCCGAAAACGCTGTTCACCTTGCTAAGATTTCCTTAGTCAATGAAGTTCTGTTTTAATCGTATAGGTCCCTTCAAAATCTACAGCTTTTCCTTGAGACATCGTAATTTTTTTTTTGTTTATTTTTTGTATCCCGAAAACGCTGTTCACCTTGCTAAGATTTTAGTCCTTAGTCAATGAAGTTCTGTTTTAATCGTATAGGTCCCTTCAAAATCTACAGCATTTCCTTGAGACATCGTAATTTTTTTTGTTTATTTTTTGTATCCCGGAAAACGCTGTTCACCTTGCTAAGATTTTAGTCCTTAGTCAATGAAGTTCTGTTTTAATCGTATAGGTCCCTTCAAAATCTACAGCATTTCCTTGAGACATCGTAATTTCTTTTTGTTTGTTTTTTGTATCCCGGAAAACGCTGTTCACCTTGCTAAGATTTTAGTCCTTAGTCAATGAAGTTCTGTTTTAATCGTATAGGTCCTTCAAAATCTACAGCATTTCCTTGAGACATCGTAATTTCTTTTTGTTTTTTTTTTGTATCCCGAAAAACGCTGTTCACCTTGCTAAGATTTTAGTCCTTAGTCAATGAAGTTCTGTTTTAATCGTATAGGTCCCTTCAAAATCTACAGCATTTCCTTGAGACATCGTAATTTTTTTTGTTTGTTTTTGTATCCCGAAAACGCTGTTCACCTTGCTAAGATTTTAGTCCTTAGTCAATGAAGTTCTGTTTTAATCGTATAGGTCCCTTCAAAATCTACAGCATTTCCTTGAGACAATCGTAATTTGTTTTTGTTGTTTTTTTATCAAACAAACAAAAAGAAAAATTACGATGTCTCAAGGAAATGCTGTAGATTTTGAAGGGACCTATACGATTAAAACAGAACTTCATTGACTAAGGACTAAAATCTTAGCAAGGGTGAACAGCGTTTTCCGCGGATACAAAAAACATAAAAAAACAAAAAAATTACGATGTCTCAAGGAAAAGCTGTAGATTTGAAGGACCTATACGATTTAAACAGAACTCATTGACTAAGGACTAAAATCTTAGCAAGTGAACAGCGTTTTCGGGATACAAAAAAAACAAAAAAAAAATTACGATGTCTCAAGGAAAAGCTGTAGATTTGAAGGACCTATACGATTAAAACAGAACATTCATTGACTAAGGACTAAAATCTTAGCAAGGTGAACAGCGTTGTTCGGGATACAAAAAATAAAACAAAAAAAAAATTACGATGTCTCAAGGAAAAGCTGTAGATTTTGAAAGGGACCTATACGATTAAAACAGAACTTCATTGACTAAGGACTAAAATCTTAGCAAGGTGAACAGCGTTTTTCCGGGATACAAAAAATAAAACAAAAAAAAAAATTACGATGTCTCAAGGAAAAGCTGTAGATTTTGAAGGACCTATACGATTAAAACAGAACTTCATTGACTAAGGACTAAAATCTTAAGCAAGGTGAACAGCGTTTTCCGGGATACAAAAAAAAAACAAAAAAAAAATTACGATGTCTCAAGGAAAAGCTGTAGATTTTGAAGGACCTATACGATTAAAACAGAACTTCATTGACTAAGGACTAAAATCTTAGCAAGTGAACAGCGTTTTCCGGGATACAAAAAAAAACAAAAAGAAATTTACGATGTCTCAAGGAAATGCTGTAGATTTTGAAGGGACCTATACGATTAAACAGAACTTCATTGACTAAGGACTAAAATCTTAGCAAGGTGAACAGCGTTTTTGAGATACAAAAAAACAAAAAAGAATTACGATGTCTCAAGGAAATGCTGTAGATTTGAGGGACCTTACGATAAAACAGAACTTCATTGACTAAGACTAAAATCTTAGCAAGGGTGAACAGCGTTTTTCGGGATACAAAAAAACAAACAAAAAGAAATTACGATGTCTCAAGGAAATGCTGTAGATTTTGAAGGGACCTATACGATTAAAACAGAACTTCATTGACTAAGGACTAAATCTTAGCAAGGTGAACAGCGTTTTTCGGGATACAAAAAACAAACAAAAAGAAATTACGATGTCTCAAGGAAAGCTGTAGATTTTGAAGGGACCTATACGATTAAAACAGAACTTCATTGACTAAGGACTAAAATCTTAGCAAGGTGAACAGCGGCTTTTCGGATACAAAAAAAAACAAAAAGAAATTACGATGTCTCAAGGAAAGCTGTAGATTTTGAAGGGCCTATACGATTAAAACAGAACTTCATTGACTAAGGACTAAAATCTTAGCAAGGTGAACAGCGTTTTTCGGATACAAAAAACAAACAAAAAAGAAATTACGATGTCTCAAGGAAATGCTGTAGATTTGAAGGGGACCTATACGATTAAAACAGAACTTCATTGACTAAGGACTAAAATCTTAGCAAGGTGAACAGCGTTTTTTCGGGATACNATTAACGTTCCGATTCATTGTTCATTCTGTCTTGGTACAATACAGCTTCAGTCTCAGGCCAAGGGGACTGTTTGGAAGAAACATTACGTTCATTCTACTTGTTATCCCTCCCTGTCTTGTAAATACAGCTTCAGTCTCAGCCAAGGGACTATTGAAGAAATCTACGTTCCATTCATGTTTCATTTCATGTCCTTCGGCTAAATACACTTCAGGATCAGCCACGGACGGATATCTTACCAAACTAAAATTACGTTCCATTCCTTATTATTTCTGTCTTGTCGTATGCGATCTCGACAATGCCAGTACCCCTCGTCAACGCACTCTTCTCAACTAGAAAGGACTGGATCACACATCACGCCTAGTTAACTTCATCTCGATCAGGCGTGCCCCTCGCACATCTATGACTGTCACATGAGGCCTGGGAAGATAACTATTACAACGAATTCTCTCAACCCCTTTCACCACATCTGACGCGAGCACCTCCATAGCCATCTACACCCGCCACATTCGATGCCCTATCTCTCATCTCTCTACGCTACAATCCAACGTCAGCACTGAACTTTTTTACAATAGACTTCGCCCATAATCAAAAAGAATAATATCTTGAAATAGACAAAAAAAGAATCGAAAGAATAAAAGCTATGGTCTAAGATTCGAATCAGGCTTTTTTGGTTGCCTTATCAGTCCAAACAATATTTCTAGTTTTATGCTTTATATGATTAATTAATTAGAAAGAAAAAAAGGAGAAAAAAATAGAGAAAAGAAAAAAAGACTTGATCAAGTATATTTTCCGATCGATAAGATTTACCGATTAACTTGATAGATTCTCTTTTTGGCTGGTTCTGATGTGGACAAAAAAAAAAAAAAAAGCGGAGAAGTCGGTGTGCGGGGTGGGGTGTGTGTGGGTGTGGGGGGAGAGTGAGTTTAGAACAAAGAATTGGTGTTGTTGGGAGCGTTGAAAAGTAATTCTCCGTCACGGTGCGGTCGCGATTATGAGATTGGATCAAGTAGATAACCAACAACGGAGAAGGAAAATGTGAGAGACATGTTCAGATAAGATGGAATAAATAGGAATCAAGTGGGGATAAACAGACATATATATATATATATATATATATATATATACTATATCATATATATAATATATAATATGTAACAAATGGAAAAGGAACTTGAATCCGACAATAGAGAGGAAAAATGAGTAAAAGAAAGAAAGTAAATGATTAAAATGAATTTAATCGCGATATCACATTTAATCGATATCACTTACACATGTGTTTCGGTCAGTTTATGTGTGTGAAAACTATTTCGCACACATACAAGAAACGACACTTCACAGATTCGTTGAACATTTTATTTTTATGAAAAACAAAAAAAAAATTATTTTATGGAAAAGAAAAAAAAATTCATTTTATGAAAAAAACATTTATTTTTATGAAAAAAAAATCATGTTCACTCTGATGAAGGTTGATTCTTGTATTGTGTGCGAAATATTTTCACACCACATAAACTGACCCCCGAACACAACCATGTGTAAGTGATATCGATTATGTGATACGAGTTAAATCAATTTTATCCATTACTTTGCTTTTCTTTACTCATTTTCCTCATATTATATATATATATATAATATATATATATATTATATGTGTGTGTGTGTGTGTGTCATACCATTATACACATAACAAATTATATATAAAATACATATATATATATACATATATACATATAATATATATTATGCGGATGTTCAATTATCTAGATTACCACACATATATATGATGTATATGCTATATATGTATATATGTATATAATATATATATATATATGTATTTGTATATATTTTATGTGCATATATATGTACACACACACGCGCACACACACACACACACACACACACACGCGCGCGCGCACACGCACACACACACATATATATATATATATATATATATATATTCATGTCTGTTTAGCCCCACTTGATTCCTATTTATTCCATCTTATCTGAACATGTCTCTCACATTTTCCTTCTCCGTTGTTGGTTATCTACTTGATCCAATCTCATAATCCGACGCACCGTGACGAGAATGAATTACTTTCACGCCTCCCAACAACACCAATTCTTTGTTCTAACTCACTCTCCACCCCACACCCCACACCCCACACACCCCACACCGACTTCTCTGGCTTCTTCTTCTTTTTTTGTCCCCATCAGAACCAGCCAAAAAGAAATCTATCAGTTAATCGGTAAATCTTATCGATCGGAAAATATACCTTGATCAAGTCTTTTTTTCTTTTCTCTTTATTTTTTCTCCTTTTTTCTTTTCTAATTAATTAATCATAGAAACCATAAAACTAAAATTATTGTTTGGACTGATAAGGCAACAACAAAAACTGAATCAGAATTGTTAGACCATCGAGTTTTATTCTTTCGTTCTTTTTTTTTTTAGAACTTATTTACAAGGATATTATTCTTTTTGATTTATGTGCGAAGACTATTTTAAAAGTATCATGGCTGAAGTTGGATTTAGCGAGAGAGAGAAATGGACATTGTTAATTTTCTTCAAGATACGAGGTGCATTCAATTAATATCGAGACCGAAACTGTATTTACCAAGACAGAAATGAACAATGAATAAAACGTTAATTTTCTTCAAAACAGTCCCCTTGGCTGAGACTGAAGCTGTATTTACCAAGACAGAAATGAACAATGAATGAAACATTCATTTTCTTCAAAATACAAGCCGTTTCAAAAAGTATCGAGACCAAATCTGTATTAACAAAGACAGAGATGAACCATTAACATTAACATTAACATTAATGAAATATTAATTTTTTTCAAAATAATCCCTTTGGCTGAGACTGAAGCTGTATTTACCAAGACAGAAATGAACAATGAGTGAAAAGTTAATTTTCTTCAAAATAACAGGGGTGTTTAAAAAGTATCGAGACCGAAGCTGTATTTACCAAGACAGAAATGAACAATGAATGAAACGTTAATTTTCTTCAAAATAGTCCCCTTGGCTGAGACGGAAGCTGTATTTACCAAGACAGAAATGAACAATGAATAAAACGTTAATTTTCTTCAAAATAGTCCCCTTGGCTGAGACTGAAGCTGTATTTACCAAGACAGAAAGGAATAATGAATGAAACGTTAATTTTCTTCAAAATAGTCCCCTTGGCTGAGACTGAAGCTGTATTTACCAAGACAGAAATGAACAATGAATGAAACGTTAATTTTCTTCAAAATAGTCCCCTTGGCTGAGACTGAAGCTGTATTTACCAAGACAGAAATGAACAATGAATGAAACGTTAATTTCTTCAAAATAGTCCCCTTGGCTGAGACTGATGCTGTATTTACCAAGACAGAAATGAACAATGAATGAAACGTTAATTTTCTTCAAAATAGTCCCCTTGGCTGAGACTGAAGCTGTATTTACCATGACAGAAATGAACAATGAATGAAACATTGATTTTCTTCAAAATACAAGCCGTTTCAAAAAGTATCGAGACCAAATCTGTATTAACAAAGACAGAGATGAACCATTAACATTAACATTAACATTAATGAAATATTATTTTTTTTCAAAATAATCCCCTTAGCTGAGACTGATGCTGTATTTACCAAGACAGAAAGGAACAAAGAAGAAAGCTTTAATTTTCTTCAAAATACCAGGTGTGTTTAAAAAGTATCGAGACCGAAGCTATATTTACCAAGACAGAAATAAACAATGAATAAAATGTTATTTTTTAAAAAAAAGAAGATAAGCCGTGTTAAAAAAAAAAAGTATTGAGCTCAAATCTGTATTTACCAAGACAAAAATAAACAATGAATAAAAACATTAATTTTCTTCAAAATACAAGCCGTTTCAAAAAGAATCGAGACCAAATCTGTATTTACCAAGATAGAAATGAACAATGAATGAAACATTAATTTTCTTCAAAATACGAGGTGTGTTCAAAAGTATCGAGACCGAGGCTGTATTTACCAAGAAAGAAATGAATAATGAATAAAGCTTTCATTTTCTTTTTCCTTTTGTCTTTTCTAATTAATTAATCATAGAAACCATAAAACTAGAAATATTGTTTGGACTGATAAGGCACCCCCCCCCCCCAAAAAAAAAAGACCTGAATCAGAATCGTTAGACCATCGAGTTTTATTCTTTCTTTTTTTTCTTTTTTTAAGAATTTATTTACAAGGATATTATTCTTTTTGATTTATGTGCGAAGACTATTTTAAAAGTATCATGGCTGAAGTTGGATTTAGCGAGAGAGAGAAATGGACATTGTTAATTTTCTTCAAGATACGAGGCGCATTCAATTAGTATCGAGACTAAAACTGTATTTACCAAGACAGAAATGAACAATAAATGAAACGTTAATTTCCAAAAAAATACAAACCGTGTTGAAAAAGTACGAAGACAAAAATGAACAATGAATAAAACATTCATTTTCTTCAAAATAACAGGTGTGTTTAAAAAGTATCGAGACAGAAGCTGTATTTACCAAGAAAGAAATGAACAATGCATAAAGCTTTCATTTTCTTTTCCCTTTTTCTTTTCTAATTAATTAATCATAAAAACCATAAAACTAAAATTATTGTTTGGACAAATAAGACGAAAAAAAACTAAATCAGAATTGTTAGACTATCGAGTTTTATTCTTTCTTTCTTTCTTTTTTTTCTTTTAGAACTTATATACAAGGATATTATTAGTTTTTGATTTATTTGATTAAAGGACGAAGACTATTCAAAAAGCATCAAGGATGAAGTTAGATGGACAGTGTTCATTTTCTTCAAGATACGAGGGTGTATTTAAAAATTATCGAGAATAAAACTGTATTTACTAAGAGACAATTAAACAATGAATGAAACGTTAATTGTAATTATATTAGGAGTTGTGTTTGAAAATTATGGAGAAGCTTTATTTACCAAGAAGGACATGGACTATGTTAATTTTCTTCAGAATATGAGGTATGTTTAAAAAGTATCGAGACTGAATCTGTATTTATCAAGACAGAAATGACCAATGAAGGAAACGTTAATTTTCTTCAAAATACAAATCATGTTAAAAAAAAGTATTGATTGAGATTGAAGCTGTATTTACCAAGATAGAAACATACAAAGAATGAATCGTTAAATACATCTTTACTATGTTTATTCTCCCTTCCTACTATAATATCTGCCCCATTTTTAACTCCCTTCATACACCTACATCACTCCCATACCCACTCTTCCTTCATACCATTACGCCTCACCCATTCTCACTCTCCATTCAAACCATTATATGTCACCCACTCTCCGTCTCCCACTTTTTTAACCATTTTATCTCTTCTACTTCCATCTCTCTCACCCCCCCCCATTTATTTCACACCATTACATCTCACTCGCTATCACCCTCTCACATCTCTCTCACTATCACCCTCTCTCTCTCCACTCTACGCCTAAATTAATCCTTATTTTTTTCACAGAAATAAAATCTCCAAGTAAATAAATCCTTAATCTTATTGTTCATTAAGATAAATGGTTTTTGGTATTCATAACACGTTCCATTCATTTCGTAAAAGTTTCAAAAATAACTTTTTTTAAAATTAGAAGTTTTTAAAAACCCATTAATCTTTTCTTTTGTTTTATTTTAATTAAAAATTATTTCTTCAAAATCCTCGCGATTTCTTCTTTATTAATGTCGATCTCTAAAAAATGGAAAACTTTTCTTTTTTATTATTTTTGTAATTTATTTTATTTCTTTTTTTGGTTGGTTGAAATTTCCGGCATGTAAACACGTTATTTCATACCGAGAACGGTTTTGTTTAATTCATTCTTTTTCTCGGAATCTTTGAGATGAGGCTTGATAATTGGTATTATTCGAACTCTTATCCACTGTACAATATTTCGGCCGATGTGCCCTCCGACCTTCTTCAGATATTTCTTGTCGGACACGGGAACCTTTTTTTCCTACTCTTGTCGTAATCGGGAGTCATCACGGAAATTTAAACCTAACCTTTTATTCAGTCCTAACCATAGTTGAGGTACAGGTGTTAAGCTGTGTTAATTATTATTCTATTTTACTGCTGCCCCTGACCAGGATTGAACCTGCAGTCTAGAGAAAACTGTCACCTAGAACTGTCTTAAGCTAACCCCTTTATCGACTAGGCTATGTGTCCAATTGGACAATTCAGTGTGAATTTTGGGAACTTATAAACCTAATGTCTTTTTTGCCTGGAATATCTACCTATTAACTTATATGATTTTATTTACCTTTACTCATATTGTTTTGTTTTTGTTTTATTTTTTATCGAATCTAATAAATAAAAAAAAGCTAGATAAACGGAATGAGAACAAGATACCCCGAGAACTGAATAAAGGGTTAGATTCAAAGTTCCGTGGTGGCTGCCGATTACGACAAGAAGCTTACTGATTACAAAAAGAAGGTTCCCGAGCCCGAGAAAGTTCCCGCGTCCGACAAGAAATACCTGAAGAGCTCATCGGCCGAAACGTTGTACAGGTAACAATGAAGCTGAGAACAATAGTCCGAATAATCCAAATAATACTAATTCATTCTTGTTGAGTATTCACATTTTTTACTCATTTTTTAAATCTTTTAGGACCCGAAGTGGTAGTACCTGTTAGTATACAGCTATGGACCAAAGAATGCTTGATAAAATACATCTATAAATCATTTATATTAAGAATATTTATTTGGAGCTATAATTGTTTACTCAGGATTATAACTATTAAAGCATTCGTCAAAAGAACGCACCTACTGCACCAAAATAAGTGCCCCAAATAGGGCCACCTGTTGGCCGTGGGTGGCGACACGTGATGCTTAAGGATGGAGTCTTGGTGGATGAGCAGTCCATGACCTGCAACACTCCACTTAGACCCTTACTTAGGCTAGATGGGCGGTCGGAGAGGCCTCTTTCTCCAACTTTCTCCTACTTTCCTTTAATAATTCTTTCTTTCTTTCATAATTTCAACCTTTCTCCACATTCCCTTCAAGAACTCTTTCTTTCTTTCTTTCTTTCTCCAACTTTCCTTCAATAATTCTTTCTTTCTTTTTTCTTTCTTTCTCCACATTCCCTGAAACAATTCTTTCTTTCTTTACTTTTACTTAATTACGTATGTGCCCAATTATATCACCCACACCTGGAGAGAGAAACAATGGGTTATTTCCTTTAAGTCCAACCTAAAAAAGGGGAACCACTCTGATTGATTGATAAATTATTTATTTATTTTCCCATTAAACTAAACCTAACGCTAACCCTAACCCAAACCCCGTCTTCTTTTTTCCTAGTAGATCAATAAATAAATAAATAATTTATCAGTCAATCAGAGTGGTTCCCCTTTTTTAGGTTGGAGTTATCAGAAATAACCTAACAATGTATTCATAACTTTAACGTAGTGGATATTTTCCAAGTGCATGGGTATTAGTGCTTAACTGAACGCGAACAATATCAGCGAGGACTTGAACTCGGCTTGTCGATTCCACTTTTCTTGCCAATGTCCGTTATGTCATCTGGTTAATTTGAAAGACGATTACGTGTATAATTCGTGACGAAGTGACGTCGATGAGGTAATCAGAAAAGGAATCTGCAATTTCAGGTTCTAACAGTCCAGAACAAATGTGTTTAGGGAAATTATTTCTATGTGAAATTCAATAAACCGGAATAAATTGCGTCTTTGTAGAGAAATGACTATTTCAAATGGCGAGAAAGTCATTAATTGAGAACACTATATATATATATATATATATATATATATATATATATATATATTCCTCTATTAGTGACTTCTTCTACACGACAGTATGAGAAGTAAATACACAAGCAATGTGTTTATGATATGGTTTTTTTTAGCCGACAATTTTGGGAGAATATATAGAGGAATAGAAACCTACTTCTAAACAAAAAAGACGAAAAATCTAAGAAAGTCCGGTTGGTGCAGGGGTTACGGTCCTCGCCTGTCAGCTTGACAGTCGGGTTTCGAATCACGCACAACGCGGTCTTCTTATCTATAGCTCTGCTGATGAGGCCTAATAGGCCGAAATGTACATACAGAGATTGATTTTTCTCGATTTATATATATATATATATATATATACTAACCCCTTCGCACGAGCTGGATGCGACACAAGGTCAATTTCTTAAGCGGTGTTTAACAGGTTTGAATTCAGTTTTCCTTCTCATAGACTTGTTACCTAGCCAAGATTAAATAGTCTTCTCTACTATTTACCCATAGCTGGAGGGTGAGTAGATTGATGCATACCTTTCCCAACGGTATGTGCTATCATGAAATGTAAACAGCCTTGTCCAAGATTTGAATAATAACTTAGTTTCGAGCGTACACGCATGAGAGCTGTGGTTGATAATTTCATGTGTAAGGTAAAAGGACAGGAGTGATAGAGTTCTGATTAAATTCGTATGTACGAATAAACTTTTAGAGGCACTTGTAGAGTTGATTGGTTGTTTTGTTTTACGGCATATCAACCCTTTACGGGTTATTTAATGTCGAATCAAGTCATTTTGATATTTGGGTTCTTACAGTACCTGCTATGGCTTAAATTGCTTGGAGGGGCCTCTCCGATCGCCCGTCTAGCCTAAGTGTTGTAGAGGAGTTAACACCCCTACAGGATGGACTGGCCCATAGCCTTAAAATAGTCTACATAGCAGTGATAGAAACGGGAAATTATATTCGGACAAAATCATTGCGTTTGACTACACACATTTGACCCTTCTCATTCTGGCTACCCATTAAACCACTTTGGGTTTTTTTTCACGTCTCATCAATGTGGCTAGACACAACAACTAACATCGACAAGAAGCGAACACCGACTGACTTTACGCCTGTCCGATCCGTTAACCTCTAGGCCATTTCCAGCTGCCGTTTTAAGGAGCGGTGTTTTAACTGTTTTAAATACATACATTTGTGTATATACTTTACGATCACCAGAGAGATCAAATATAAATAATAATTAATTCAGGAGTAATGGATCTGAAAGACTAGCTTGCTAACCATTATACCACTTTGTTTGTTTTGTGTTTTTCTTTTTCTCCTCTACCCAGGTGACACCGAGTAGTCGCTTCTATTTTGATATATTTCATTAAATTAAAACTTAAATACTTAGGCCCGGCGGAGAACGCATAGGCTTGCTAGTTTACATAATAATCATAATAACCGGATTTTGTTAGAAAGGCTTTTGCATTAAATATGATTGAATTTCTTATAAGCTGATAATTGTCCGGCCGTTTGACTCACTTATATCCAAACGACCATTGACTCAAAGTCGAACGAGGGAGTGAAGCTGGGAAGCTTTCAACTTAATCGACAGATGAGACATTGTGTCAATAACAATCAACTAGCCCTACCTTTATAGAGTTAGCCTTTCCATTCCTTCGATCGATCTTATTATGTCTCCATCTATATATCAAACTCAGAGTCTGTCCCATATATATATATATATATATATATATATATATATATATTGTGTGTGTGTGTGTGTGTGTGAGTGTATATATATATATATGTATATATATATATATAGTCATCCACAGACACGTGTTTCGACTTATCAAGTCTCTTGAGTATGGCTAGACATTGTGTGAGCTACCTACAGCCGAGATAAAACTGCGATCGATTTAGCATCAGTCGGACAGCTTAACTGCTCGGCTAGCGTCACCCACAGAATGTTTTAATACACACATCTGTATGTATGTAAAGGCCACCATAGAGTGCTCCATCCCTTTTATAGGAGAGCATTGCGTATATATATATATATATATATATATATATATATATATATTATGGAATCTCTCGTCGATTTTCGACGCATGAGGGTTCACACACACAATGAACATCCACACAGTGATTTGTTTATAGTGGTGAAGGCTTGTGTTGGACCATCCACACTTTTTGGCACAGTCGATAGGAAAGAATTGGTGCATCAAGGGTTGCCACAAACCCAATCAACGACCGACCTCAGAAATTTTGAATTCAGAGTTATCCCTCTCCTAGACTGGTTACCTACACAAGGCTGAAGAGCCCAGTCTGCCCTACTATTTAACCAATAGATGGGGGGGGAGAATATATGGATTCATACCTTTCCCAAGGGTATTAGCTCTATGGGAAATGCCAACAGCTTCGTCTAGGAATTGAACTCGAATCTGGGGGGGATCTTGCTGACGGCCGCCAACTCAAGCGTAAACGCAACGCTCTTCTAAGGAATGGAGCACTTTGTGACGGCCTTTACACGCAAAGCGATGTGTGTATTAAAAACAGTTAAAATCCCCTTCCCATTCTGTAAGTGAAGACAGCCTAATGGTTACGGTGCTGGACTGACACCCAACCGATCGGATTTCAATTCCGGCTGTAGGTAGCTTACAAAATGTCTAGCCACACTGAGGAGACTTGATAAGTCGAAACACGTGTCTGTGGATGACCCTATATATATATATATATATATATATATGTGTGTGTGTGTGTGTGTTTCTGTCTGTCTGTCTATCTCAATTTGTTTATAACTCCCGGCTATCACTATTTGTTTCCATTCTAGACAATTCAACAATATATATATATATATATATATATATATATCAGTCATTCACAGACACGTATTTCGAAGTTTACTTCTCATCAGTTCGGCTCGACATTATAACAGCTACCTCTAGCCGGGATCGAAACCCGACAGAATTTTCGTTTGCCAAGTTCCTTACTCTTGCGGCCATCACCGGCTGTCAGTCTGGGATGAACAATTAATTGATACATACTTTACGGGATATGTTTTTACAATCACCAGAGAACTCAAGTCTGCAAGCAACAACAGGCGAGTAACGGCTAACGCTAAACAGTGAAATTTCAATTAATGTCTCCCCTACAGTGTTCTACCAATTGGGAGTATTATCATGATCAAAGAAAGTTTTTCATTCAATCCAAAGAATTAAAA
>CM042174.1:49818908-49826408 GCA_023376005.1 Doryteuthis pealeii | reverse complement strand
AAAGGACATGTTTTTCATTTACACCGTCAATATCCGGTTGTTTTAACAGACGATTTTTAGATTTAAAAAAAAATTATAAAACTAACCCTAACAAATAACCGGAATATTGACAGTGTAAATGAAAAACATGTCCTTTCTTAATCGAGATCTAAAAGGGGTGCCTAAAGGTAATATGGTCCAAAAATTGATCTTGTGTCAACTCATGCTTGTGGTGTACGGTTCTTTCTATCCATCTTTCTATCTCTGGCAATAAAACAAACAGCCTCAAGATCTTTATCTATACAAAAGATTCTCATCTACAAATTAGGAACTTATGAAGTTACATTCTTCTATGGACTCCTACTCATGGACACACCAGTGTTGACTGACCAGCAAAAACTTACATTCGTCAGCTCTGTGGACACTGGATGTTGTCTAGAAGACCTATCAAAAACAATGCCCGGATAGTGAGTGAGAGAGAACGAGTCCAGGGAACCCGTAATGTTGGCATCCTTTGAAGATGATTGCAGTCTCGGAAGACTATATAATTCTTGTGCTCCTGAAGTTACAGCGCCTACTGTGAAGTCCAATGTTAAAAAACAGTCCGACCACAGATGTCGCATGTGAATGCTGCCCCTGCAGACGTTGATGTGCCGTGCTTTGCTGTCACTTTCCATATTATATATATATATATATATATATATATATATAGATAGAGAGAGAGAGAGAGAGAGAGAGAGAGAGAGAAGATGTATGAAAACACACAATGTTATCGAAATGAATATATTTTTATATAATTTTCATAGCTAATATTGACAATATTTCGATTTATAAAAAAATCATCATCAGAGCATAATTATAATTAGGTCTGTTTTTAGATTTAAATGTTTTTAATCCGGACTCATCAAGAGAGAAACAGAAAATAATTTAAATATTGTCATTATTAGCAATGAAAATTATATAAAAATATATTCATTTCAACAACATTGTGTGTTTTCAGACCCTTTTATCTATACATATACCGTCGGATTCATTTCTTTACTCATATATATATATATATATATATATATATATATATATATATATGTGTGTGTGTGTGTGTGTGTGTGTGTGTTATATATATATATATATATATATATATATATATATATACTGAGGATTTAGTGTGAAGCATTGGTAAAGTGTTAAATAAATGAGAAACTGAGTTAGATGTTATGTGCCAAAATCGAATATATCGAAGAAATGATTCCTCTTTTACAAGACATTTTATAGACTGGTTGACGGCTGTGGTCGCTGGCGTTTTCATGGATCAGCAATGTTTAATTTCAGGCTTGGTTTTGGATTCAGATGACCTCTCGCTGGTGTGGTTAGAATTGGCTGGTGTCAGGTCGTGTCGTTTTTCCGAAAAGCTTTTAATGTTTAGCTGTCTTAACTACCATCTTCATTGGCGGGGTTAGGATTGGGCGTGGGTATGTGGGTCATTGGTGCGGGGGGGGGATGAAGGGCAACACACACACACACACACACATGCACACACACACATATATGTATTATTGTTATTATTATTAATTTTTATTATTGCTACTAAGTCGTGCTATTAAAAATTTTAAACTGTTTAATGATAAAGTAAACATATGAAATAGCTGATGTGGTTCCCCACTAGAGTAGACTCGGTTCTAATCAGTTATCATCCTTTTTTATGTTATGTGTGAAAAACATATTTCTTTCTGTCTAAACAACTTTAGTGAACGGTAAGAAAATGACGTTAACGTAAAAAAAAAAAGAAAGAAAATGACGTTAAAAAATAACGTTAAAAAATATATATGTTTATATATAAAGAAGAAGAAGAAGAAGAGAAGAAGAAGAAGAAGAAGAAGAAGAAGAAGAAGAAGAAGAAGAGAATTGAATAGGAAGTGCAAGTGACAGCTCACTTCATTATAACTTTCAGAATCCAAAGGTTTTGGGTACGTTGTAAAGCCAAAATTATTCATTAAAATGGTTCCAGAGAACTCTCTCCCCTATTATTTACACGAGATGTTGAACGAGTATACAACAACAGTATCGAATTAGCAAGTAAGAGACCCTCATCCCATTATTACTCTGTCTGTCTCGTATATATATATATATATATATATATATATATATATATATATATTTACCAACCCCTCCGCACGTGCAGGATGCGACACAAGGTCAATTTCTTAAGCGGGGTTCAACTGGTTTGAATTCACAGTTTTCCTTCTCCTAGACCAAGGTTGCCTAACCAATGTTAAAGAGCCCAGTCTGTCCTACTCTCTATCCATGGCTGGAGGGAGAGTAGGATTCATAACTTTCCCAAGGGTATTAGCGCTAAGTGAAATGCAATTACCTCGTCCAGGATTTGAACTCGGGGCAACGAGTCCATTTCCAATGACTTTAACAATTACACCACGCGCTTCTCGCATGTATATACCCGAATAAAGGAGTATATAACAGAAGTTTTTGGAAATACTTTTATAATTCAAGATATGATGGTTATTTTAAGCGAATCACTTTTTGGAACATGTGTCTTTTTTTAATAGAAAAAAATTCTTGGCAGTGTTCGTCCAAATTGATCAATGATAAATTAATAAAATTTGATTTTTTTTCCCAAGCGAAAATCGATGTGACTTTGTTTTGGTTCAAGAAGAGGCAGATAGAATGGCACTGGGGAATTTTTGGAATAATTGAATTTCTGGGACGAAAAAAAAAAGGGATTCGCCAAAAATCTTGTCAATTAATGTCGAAACAAAAGAACATTAAGACCGACGAGATTTGATTAAAAGGAAAAAATATTTTTCTTTTTATCTAATTTAGTCAGAAAAAATATTGTGGAGGAAAAAACAGGATGCAGAAAATTATTATTCTCTCTAACTCTCTCTAACTCTCTCTCTCTCTCTCTCTCTCTCTCCTCTCTCTCTCTCTCTCTCTCTCTCTCTCTCTCTCTATATATATATATATATATATATATATATATATATATATATATATGGTATTCAAAAGATGACATTATTTGGTAAGAAGTTTGGTATGTACGTGTCGATGTATAAGTCCAAAACGGGAGGTCACTCTGATTCGAAATGTTGCATAAACATTAATATCCTTCTAACAAAGAAACACGCCAATTTGGTTTCTGATTTCTTATAATTAAGTGATATAATTCAATAATTAAAAAGAAAATAAGAAATACCTTATACTCACCCCTCCACCACCCCTGCCCAACTCACGTCGGTGTGAGTTTAGTTTTGAACTTACCAAACAGTAGGGTCTCTTAATATTTGATGTGGGTGCACCTTCGCGTCCACCTCTCTTACTGTATGAAAAAAATACAATGTTCATTTCTAATAAAACAAAACTACCCTCCTACACCATATCCTGTCCTGTCGGCACAAATCCAGACCCTCCTACCCCATTTCCTGTCGGCACAATTCGAGCTTTGAAGTGGCGTTGACTGGTTCCTAACTGTAATAAAAAAAGAAGACGAATTCTAAGATAAATAAAAAAAAAACCGTTCGTCGACCATTCGTTGAAACCGCTTTAAAACAGATAATGAGCATCAGTAAAAGCAAAATGATATCACATATGTAATTAATTTATGATACATATTAAACATTAAATTCTGCCAAAAAATTTACGAACACGGATGCTTTGTCTGAAGTAAAAATACGTACTATAATATATATACGTATTTTTACTTTAGACAAAGCATCCGTTTTCGCAAATTTTTGGGCAGAATTTAATGTTTAATATGTATCATAAATTAATTACATATGTAATCGTTGTTGTCTTGTTATATAAACTTTTAACTAGAAATGCCATAACAAGAAACAACGACTTCAGTTCCAATGTCTTCTGAAAAAGAGATTTTATCTCGAAAATTCAAGAATAAATTACAGGTTAACAAACAACACCATTGTTACCTTATTATTTTTTCTTTACACCTGCATTGTGATAGCCTTCAAAATCAACCTCCAAACCAATATATACACAATGCTTCAAGCAAATTATAAAACTCTTTTATATATATATATATATATATATATATATATATATAGAGAGAGAGAGAGAGAGAGAGAGAGTCATATATATATATTTGTCTGAAAAGAAGTTTGGTATGTAGGCATTTGGAACGCCGTTAGTCAATATCATTTCTGATTCTAAAAAAGAAACTTCATTTCCCGCCCAAAATGATTGTTTTGTTTCTTTGTTGGTAATCTAATGTCAATGCCATTCTTGTAGAAGAACAATAATGGCACTATTTAACCCTTAAGCTGACATGATTACAGTTTGGGAGTATTCGATAATAGAAGAACGATTCCGATTCTGAATTTGTATCAAGATTCGATTTTGAGACTCGAATGAAGGAAAGAACTTTCTTTTGCCAATATCATAAAAGGAGTTTTCTTAATTACCCCCCCCCCACACACACACTTTTTTCTTAAGAACTCATTTCTTCTTCTTTCTTTCTTTCGTTCTTTCTTCTTTCTTTCTTTCTTTCTTTCTAACTCTTTTCTTTCTCTCTTTATCAATAACTTCCCTTCCTTTTTTTTCTTTCTTTCTTAATCACTCCTCACACGTTTTTTCTATCTTCCTACCTTTCTTTCTTTCTTTCTTCTTTCTGTCTTTCTTTCTTTATAACTCTTCTTTTCCCTTCTTTCTCAATAGCTCTATTCCTTTTCATTCTTTTATTCTTAATAACTCTTTCTTTCTCTCTTTTTTAATATCTCCCTTCCTTTTTTCTTTCTTTCTTAATCACCCCTCACACGCTTTTTCTTTCTCTCTTCCTAACTTTCTTTCTTTCTTTCTTAATCACCCTTTCTTTCTTTATAACTCCTCACACTTTATTTCTTTCTTTCATTCTTAATAACTCCCCTCACTCCCTTCACTTTCTTTCTTTTTTTAACGACTCCCTTCAGTTCTTTCTTTCTTTTTTTTTTCTTTATCACTCCACACATTCTCTTTCTTTCTTTCTTTCTTTTCTTAATAACTTCCCCCACTTTCTTCATTTTATTTCTTCCTTTATTCTTTCTTCTTTCTTTCTTTCTTTCTTCTTAATAACTCCCCTTACTTTCAATCTTTCTTAATAACCCCTCTCACTTACTTTCCTTATCACTCCCCACAATTTCTTTCATTCAATCTTTCTTTCTTTCTTTCTTTCTTTCTTCCTTCCTTTCTTTCTTTCTTAAAACGCCCTACACCACTTTCTTTTTTCTTTTATTCTCTTTCTTTCTTTCTTTCTTTCTAACTCCCCTCACTTTTTTGGTCTCCATGTTTTGGTCTTCAAATTTATTTTCGTCATTTTGACTTCACCCTTAATTGCCCGAACATTTTGACCAAAATTAATTTCTTTCTGCTTAATTAAAATCGATTTCCACAAATAGTTCCGATGAAAATCAATCAATTTTTCATCGAACCAATTTCATTTCTATTGAATTATTTAGCGTCCATTTTCATCATAAAATTTCGGGAGCTGCATTATCGGCCGTCAACAAATAAACCCTTCAAAAAATTATTTTTATCAGTTTTCTACTAAACCAAATCATCATCATCATCATCATCAACACATCATCATCATCAATCATCATGCGTTCTTAGCGAATCGGTTATCGTCGTAGCAATGTTACATAATTTATGAGCAGTTATAAATTATATCGTACCTGTAGTTAGAATTTTGAATTAGGGTCTGTTAACTTAAAATGACGGGGTCCATGGAAAGTTACCCAGGTAATGACCTTTTACTTGATCCCTGAAAGGCGCGCGATTGTGGCAGGTTTAGTGAGATTCGATGCAGATTTCAGAGCGGGTGGACCTATGGGTCGCCTCTCTGATGTCGTTTCTCCTCCACCCCCGTGGTGGTATCAAATGGGCAGGGTTGAAAATAAAACTTGATCAAGAAACACCAAGTGTTGTTGTGTTAATTGAATGTTAAGAACAATGTCCAGCCCAGCCCAAAGATGAATCAACACCCAGTTGAGAAGTAAGTCCAACCAGAGAACAGTTGTTAGGTAAATACATTCTTACCATTCCCCTCTGATCAATCAGCTGGTCACGCCAAGCCATGGCACCTATATGATATACTACTATAATATTACGCACAAATTCCTTTATCAGGCTATATCAATGATTTCGATATGATGGAAAGAGAAATGCGAATGTTTAAATTTGGCGCCTGCCATGTAGCTTGACGTTAGTTCGTCTTCCAACTAAATGTGTGTTCTCAAATAACCGACTCGTTTTGTAAAAATGAAGGTAGCCATATTTGCCGAGTGACTGATACTTTATAAACTTCAGAATTGACTATGATTTTTCCCGGTAATCCTTTTATCCGTGTTAAAAACTAACCACTTTTAAACTAACCATTCTCACAAAATAAAAACTTTTAGAATATACACATTGAAGTGAATATTAAAATAAATGAAGAAAATATATTTAGTATTGTATAAGGGTGCAAAAAAAATAAAACATTGCAAAAACATGAACATAAAATGAGGATTCAGCTTATTTTATGGTAGGAATTTACGAGGAAATAATTAAGGATTACCAATTTTTCTTTCAAAAAAGAGAAATGTGAATGTTCAAATTTGGTGCCTGCCATGTATCATGACGTTAGTTCGTCTTCCATCTAACTATGTGTTGTAGAGATGAAGGTATTCAAATTTGCCGGGGGACTGACACTTTATAAACTTCAGAATTGACTAAGATTTTTCCCTCAAAAAAAGATCGATTTTTTTAAGTTCGGGTTGGAAATTGCCCGTGGCTATTAGACTAGTTATTTTTGTAGGCGATACGAAGACAGAAAAATTCAAGTCTTGCAACATTTTTTTTTAAATTGAATTTTTTGGCTAAATTTTGCCAGTCTGAACTTAAATCAAATTTAAACATTGTAGTTTTTTTTAAATTCTCAACATGATAACGTAAATACCTGGTTGATTGGTTGGTTGGATGGGTTTTTACGGTGTGTCAACCCATTGTGTTATTGCTATGCGAGACGTTTTTTGCTTAATCCATTCTTGATGCAATACTTCATACCGACTTTTTTTAAACACGTTTTTTTAAACTCATTTTTATCTATTTCAACCCATAGTATGAGCACCCTAATTAGTTACCACTCCGGGTCAGGTGGTACCCTGGAGTAATTGTGTTGCCATAGTGCACACTTTTTACCGGCATCCTCTCCCTCTCCTATACATGCCTCCTCTCGTTAATAAGCCCACTACTCCAAAATACAGATTGGCCTGTCCGTCAGGTCATACACATATACATATAAGCTCAATACCTCCTTATTCTTCTCGGCCGGAATCTCCTGTGTATATCTTTCTAACTGCTCTCGTTGACAGTCTGTCTATTGAGGATTCCGTGTCTGGTTTTGTGGGGTCTTTCCTTATTCAGAAGCCTGGCCACTTGTAGAAAAACTTTAGTAATAACACAAGATTCGATTTACGAATTTCGTAGCTCCCCAGCACAGACAATCACGCAGGCTGAGACTCACATCTTATCTCTTCA
>CM042174.1:49792210-49818808 GCA_023376005.1 Doryteuthis pealeii | reverse complement strand
AACAAAGGAGAGAGATCGAACCCGCACAAACTGTTCACAGATGGAGACTATGCCTGAATGATCGCACTTCTTGGCAGATAACCCGACACGGCTGAGGCACTTCTACACAGCCTGGAGGAGGCAGCAAAGAACGTCGGCCTCTACGTGAACTCTGATAAAAACTGAGTTCATGAGCTTCAAAAAGCAAGGAGACATCTCACACAGTCAGTAGAAAAATTCACATACCTAGGTAGTAATATTTCATCCACAGAAAGCGATGTTAACACTCGAATAGGAAAGGCATGGTTGGCCACCAACAAATTATCAGTCATATGGAAATCCGATCTCCCTGACAAGCTAAAGAGACGATTCTTCCAGGCTGTGGTTGTGTCTGTACTGCTGTATGGCTATACCACCTGGACCCTAACGAAGCGCCTTGACAATAAGCTAGATGGGAGCTGCACCAGAATGCTGCGAGCGGTCCTGAATAAGTCGTGGAAGCAGCACCCCACAAAGGAGCACCTGTATGGCCACTTGCCCCCCAGAGAGATTGGCGAGAGATTGTCATGGATATCCGTGCAAACAGCGCGACATGATGATGATGATATATATATATATAATATTAAGCTTAGAAACGCAACAACTCTATCTAGGTATATCTGGGACTTAAAGGATCAGAAGATAACACCAATCATTGAATGGAATATCTTACAAAATTCAAATGTGTGCAGATCTCTAAATGATCCATGCTACGTATGTCTACATGAAAAATTAGCTATAATTAGATTCCCTGATAAGAAAAATCTTTTGTATAATAGAATTGAATCAATCTGCAATTGTAGGCATAGATTGAGCTGGCCAGTAAAATATTAGAATTACAATATTACATTTTTAATTAATAAATTAGAATTCTTTTCTGTTATAGTTATTAATTTTAAATAGATAATGAAAGGAACAGTGAAAAACGATAAATTAGTAATATTAAAACCCCTAAAATATAGTTAGAATTAAATTTTGAACTGTTTTTACTAGTTATGATTTATAATAAGAATTAAGTTAATAATAATACGGAAATGAGAACTAAGGGTTAAATAAATGAATAGAATAAGACGCACGTGGCAATTGGAAAATATTATTTAACATGGCATCCAACTGTTTTTATTGAAAAATAAGTGTATCTCAGTTTAACAAAGGAATTACATCGACTTGGTTAAGTATACGGTAGGGTTATGATGAAATCATTTGGCTTGAAACTATGGTAGACCCGTAACCCTTTTCCTCTATTATTATTATTTTCACTCCTTTTGAGTTTTTCACATCAGTGTTAGCTGATGGTATTTCACTGGAGTCTGAGTGACAACAAGTCTCCTCAGGTCTCTAGAACTCTTCTGAGTATTCTAGCCGATTGCAGTAGTGCAGTAGTCTGGATGGTCCCAATTCTTCCTCTGATTTCCAGATCCTCCAGTCTTTTTTCTGAGTTTATTGGTACCGTTCCAAGTGCACCAACTACAATTGGTATCACTTTCACTCATATTCCACAGCTTTTTCCATTCTCTGGCAAGGTCCAGGTATTTATCTATCTTTTCATTTTCCTTCAGCTTCACCCTGAGATCTGCTGGGCCGCAAAGTCCACCAGTTGACACGTTCTCTTTTTCTTCTTTTTTTTCTTAATCAACACTAGGTCTGGTCTTCTGACTGGGATAGGGTGATCCGTCTTTATCTCGAAGTCCCAGAGAATTTTATGCGTTTCATTCTCAAGAACAGATTCTGGTTTATGCATATACCATTTTGTTGAATGGTCAAAGTTTTTGCATAATTCCCAGTGAATCACCTTCCCAACCCAGTCGTGCCTAACTTTGTATTATTATTATTATTATTATTATTATTATTATTATTATTATTATTATTATTATTTTGTTTAGGACAAGTACAATTACAAACATATTATATGAATATTTTTCCAACATTAATATTCCATATGAAATACATCATATCTTTGTTAACTTTTCGTTCTCCGCCTATTCACGTTAATGCATGCCTCATTATATGATCTTCACCTTCCATTTTTGCACATACATTGATCATGTCATTGATTTTCGTAAACAAACGCGCATATAAAAATTAACGGTTAATAACATCATATTCACACAATCATTATACACTTAACATCTTTCATTTTGTCCCTCACATAAACATTACTTAACAGTGTCCTGAAGATGGTACAATATACCAAAATGCTTAAGTATTGACACTAAAAATTGTTCCCTGATCATAACATCCTGTGTTTGTTATATATTTAAAATATTTTCTTCTCATATATATATATATAATATATTATATATATATATATATAATTTTTATTTCTAAACTATATTGGTATGGGAAAATACCCAGATAATTAAGTTTTTAAAATAAACAATTTTTTTCAAACAGACATCTGGGGAAAAAAATTCAAAAAGAAAAGACCAGCACATCCGTACTTTATGTAGGTCCTTATATATATATATATATATATATATATATATATATATATATATATATATATAATAAGATAATATATAAAGGTATTACATATCTATTTATTAGGTGACAAAGGAACATTCATGACCATAATGTCACCCAATAAATAGATATGTAAAACCTTTTTATATCTATTTTATTATATTATATAACAGCTCTATTTTATATTGAGCACTCTTCCAATTATACTGCATTTTGGCACACCGTTCCAGTAAAGCTGAAACAGTGACCATCTCACACACTATATATATATATATATATATATATATATATATATATTTATATATATATATGTGTGTGTGTGTGTGTGTGTGTGTGTGTACCTATATATCCATTTTAAGAACATACGGGTTTTTTTTTAAATTCTGAATCTATTTGCTTCAATGTTTAATTTTGCAACTGAACAGTTACAGTTAAGTCTCCAAAATTATGTATCAGCAATCGGTCATAAGTTACCATTTTCTTTGGGGTTAGATACAATAGTCTAGGGCCAGACATTAGCTATTTTTGAAAATTGTCTTTGTAAAAGGATATGGGTATACTTTCAATCTTGAATTTTTCTGCCAAACTGTATTTTAATTTAATTTTTTTTTTTTTGTTGTTGAAAAGTTAGAGCCCTTTGAAGCTGACAGATTTATTAACAAATTAATGGCGATTTTATGATACAATCTTTAAAATGGCTTTCTAGCTGAGGATTTAAAATAAAACACGCCATGTTTTCCAGAAATGTTCTGAATCATTTTGATCTTATCTTTTTTTAACTGAAAGTTTAATAATAGTATATTTTTTATAACTATTTCAGAGGAATTTAACGTTTTATAACCAGATTTTAAAATAATAACACCCCCTCAAAAACTGCCTATTTTGCGGGATAAAAAAACGAAACATTTTCTGCTCATATATATATATATATATATATATATATATATATATATATATATATATAATGTGTGGTGTGTGTGTGTTGTGTGTGTGTGTGTGTGTGTCCTATTGTCCTATTTAGAATTCGAAAAATGTTTTTTTTTTCTTTCCTTTTTAATTTCTGTGTATTCATATTTCTACATAATAGTTCTTTTGTTGGCGTCAACTAATTTTTAACGAAAAAGAAAAGTGTAGAATATTTTTTGGTTAACGTGTGTTGTACCGGCCGTTCCTACAGTGGAGAACATGCACCGGTTCTCACTATAAATAGTGAGACACCGAGTGGAAAGGTAATAACTGTTCCCGTTAACGACAAGCTAGTCGTACATGTACCATTGATTGTAAATACACTTGTCTTATTTTACCCTATCTCGACTTGACTTCTTTTTACTGTTGGGACTAACATCACAACAACGTGTAAAATGCAAAAATCAAAATATCATATACATTTTGATTTTGCGTATTGTTTAAGTTTGGGTTTGCTTTGGTTTGGTTTGTTTTACGGCATATCAACCTCGGTGGGTCATTTAATACCGACAAAGTTTTGAAATAAATCAATTCTTAATGCATAATACAATATTGTTTATAAACTCATGTTTTTCTATTCAGCCCATAGATGGGACCTTAACAGGTACTACCAATCCGGCTCAGAGTGGACCAGGGAGCAATGGTGATGAAGGGGTGCTCCACATTCCCCAAACATGGAGCCTCACCATCAGATAGAGTTTAACGTCATTCCCAGGACATGTAGACCCTCAGCCACCGCCTTCTAGCACCCATATGATAAAAAGGGGTGGGGCTTGACATAAGAGCAATAGGGTTAGGGCAATCATATAGGTGCTAGGGCTTGACGTAGCCAACCGATTGATCGGAGTGGGCCTCTCCGACCGCCCGTCAAGCCCAAGAAAAGCCTAAAGTGGAATATTGCAAGTCATAGACTGCTCAGCCACCTGGGTTCTATCCTTAAGGAATCACGGGTCGCCACCCACGGTCAACAGGTGACCCCACTCTGGGAGTCTTACCCCTCTACAGAGGTGCAGTCGGTGCATTCTAACGCCCCAGACGACAGGGCGTATTGTTTAAGAAAATGTTGCGTTGCTGACCTAAGGTTGAGATGACGTGTTTATCTAGCCGTCACAAGTGTGGCCTTGGGTTTTGGTACTTAGTTGTGACATATATAGATATAATTATTTATATTAAAAGTATTCTCGTTTTTGAAAACAAACCCAGACACGTCACGAACAGTTGGCCACCTGGGATAGTCGAGTTCGGATCTCAAAAACGAAATTTATCACAGGCTACGGGGATTTCTAAAAATAAGAGGGTTGCCACTAGAAAAAATTGATTTTTGCTGCTAGAATTAATTCCAGAATTTCACATAAAACCAAAACGCCAAACAAAGCTCCTCGTGTCTTTATTCATCCAAACAAGTATGCAAAACATACTCATATATTACTCCTATTCATTTTATATGTATAAAAACAGTTGTTATTGTTGATGTGTTGCATACCTCTTTCTTTACTTTCTTCTATTCTTCTTCTGACGTCTTTTCTATCTATCTATCTATCACAGTCACTATCTATCTATCTATCTATCTATCTTTCAGAGTCACTTTCTATCTATCTATCGATCTATCTATCTATCAATCTATCTATCTATCTATCTTACAGAGTCACTTTCTTTCTTTCTTTCTATCTATCTATCTATCTATCTGTCTCTCTCTCTCTCTCTCTCTCTCTTCTATATATATATAATATATATATTATATATATATAATGTATGCTAAAAAAAGAAAAAGTATTTGCACACAGTTATATGGTTTCAAATATTCCTATCAAATACTAATATTGAAATTGAAATGATGATCATCATAAGTGACTTTATCCTATGGTCACCTACAGATGGACACACCATTGTGGGTCATCTAGCAAAAACCTACATCGATCAGCTCTGCACAAACACCGGATGCTGTGCTGAAGATCTTCCAGTAGCGATGGCCGATAGAGATAGCTGGCGAGGAAGGTTCATGTGTTGCATACCTCTTTCCTTTCTTTCTTTCTTTCTTCTATTCTTCTAGTGTCTCTTCTAGCGTCTGGACTTCGTCTTGGTGGTCGGTCGCACTTAACTCATTTCTTCTTCTTTGTTACCAAGACATTCACCAACCACAAAACCGTGTTATTTTCATAAGCTTTTATTTACTTAACTAAACATTTCATGTAACTAAACATCTGACTAACATAGCGCGCGTATGCAGGTGAGTTCCAGTTAAGGCAGGACATCTTCTCTGCCTGACGTCCAAACTGAAACTGAGGACTCAACCACGTCCCACGTGACTTCACGTATTTCGCGGGCTTTTTGTACTATTCCATGGAAAGTCCCGCCCGTGATATGAAAAGGGACCATCCCTTTAGAAATACAAGGGATTGACAATAATCTTATGCAACCGCAGAGATTATGTAACAGATTGTGTGTTGCCTGATTTTTTTAGAGTTGCCAGTAAACCTGGCAGCTCATTTCTACTAATTTCTCAACCCGTCACAAAGACATTCCGACGAATTGCACCGACCCCAGTTCTACAGAGGTTCGAAAGAGCAGCTGGCCGCAGACTCATGTGGTAGTCACTGAAATAACTCATACCGTGAATAATATCGGGATAATACCACAAAACAAACCAAACCAAACTTATCGACAAACGACAACTTCAACTCGAATTTGGCCCTATCCACCATGAATTCAATTTTCCTATATTACAACAAATGTTGTTGTTTTTTTCATAATGTTCTTTTGATTTCATTTGAGTTCAATAAAAAGGCTTCCATATTGTACTCAACGACGTGTGACGTCATATAGTTTAATAATAATAATCCATAGTGTTGTTTTTCAGTTATCTGTTAATGTTCCAACTGTCTTTTTTGCGCATGCGTGTTTTATAGGTCTTTTTTTATTTTTATTTTTTTTATTATTAAGACTGTCGTCAATGTGTCAACCAGGCAGTTATGACATGCAATTTTTATTTTTATTCTTTCACTGTCACCTGTCATCAGGTGACCTTGGTATGCCTCTCTGTCATTTAGGAAAAAAAATAATGCATATCTCTCACTGCGTATTAAACTGAATTTTACATTATATTGCTATTATTTTTGTTTCCTTTTTAAATTTTGTTTCTTTTTTTAATTTTATATTTTGTTTCGTTTTTACACTTGTTTGACAACTTTGATCTGGTTCGTGACTGGTTAAAATAACAAACAATAAAAAATATCTTCAGTTCAGTCTCTTAGGTTTTCAGAACTGTCATCTGGTTATCGTTGTTGTTACTTGTATTTTCTGTATACCTTGAATTGGTAGTTGCATTTCTGTTGAGTATTTTATTATCATCCTAATGTCATATAGTACCTAAATAATAAGAATGGAATCGTTTACTATTCCAATAAATACTATCTAACGAAACCTCAGAATAGAGAAACGAGAACCCATATTGGTCAGTTGTTACAATTTATGGGCAGACATAAATTGTGAACGTATCTGTAGCTATAAATTTAAATTAAGGTCTGTTTGATTTAATTTAACGGGGCCCCATGGAAAATTACCGTTGATAGTTATTTCGACTTAAAAAGCACGCGATTGGACGCGTGAGAATATGTTTAGTTAGCAGTTTCGACCCAGATTTCAAGGAGAGCAGTCGCGATTGTCGGCTCTCCCGGGTTCGGTCTCTCTCCGCGGCGGAATCAATATGGGCTAAGAAATAAAACTTGATCAAGAACAACCAAATCTTGCGTGTTCCTTAAATCAAGACAATGTTAAGCCCAACCCAGTAAGAAGAATTAATAAAGAAGAGCAGCCCTTAATAGAAGTCAGCGCAGACAAGATGGCGACCAGACGAAGAAGAAGGAGCAGTATCAAGCAAGTAAGAACTATCATCTCTATATATCTCTCTCTCTCCCTCTCTCTTTCTCCTCTCTCTCTCTCTCTCTCTCTCACTCTCCCTCTCTCTCTCTCACTCTCCCTCTCTCACTCTTTCTTTCTCTCACCCTCTCTCTCTCTTTCTCTTTCTTTTTCTCTTACTCTCTCCCACTGCCTCTCTCTCTTTCTCTCTCACTCTCTCTCTCTTTCTCTCACTCTCCCTTTTCTTTCTCTCTCCCTCTTCCTCTCTTCTCCAACTCTCTCTCTCTCTCTCTTCCCCCCTCTCTCTCTCTCTCATAGAAATGAGTTTTTAAAAAGTGTTTTAAAAAATTGAGTTTTAAAAAAAATAGTTGAGTGCTCATCAAAAATGATTGAAACAAAAACGTCTTCGGCATAAAATAACCCAATGGGTTGACATGCCGTAAAACCCAAAGAAACAACGAACCGATGGAAATCTTGTGGTTCCAACTGAGCTAACATCTTCACTGTTTAAAACAAACTTTTTAACTGATACATTATTTTCCCCTTTTTTATTGTCTTTATTTCTCGCTGAAGGTATTGCATTTTTCTTTTTGTAATCGAAAGATTTTTCATTGTTTTCGAAGTATGACATCTGCCGTCCAGAAATTCTCGAATCTTCCATCTTAAATCACAATTATCTTATTATAAAGAAGAATTGGTGTCTTTCTGTCTGTAATCGAAACTACGTCACAATACTCACAGAAAATGTGTAGGTTTATCAATGGGTATTTAACATTAGCGCTAGTATCCTTGTAAAAGGTGTTGTGGGGTTGTTAAGGGTCACAAATAAAGACAAAAAAGCTGGTGAAAGTTGATACAATTGTATTGAACAAAGAAAGTAGAATTTACTGAAGGAAAGTGAAGTTACATCCGACAATACAGTCTAGAACTGAATCGTGTCGCTTGTCCTTCAAGCTACAATTGTCTTTGCTACTTATATAAGTAGTAGGAACCTTCCATTATGTAATAGGGTATTCAACCTATAACAAAAGGTATAAACTCAAAACTACTCTCACCCACGCATAGGTAATAGCAGGGCACACTGAGCTCATTAATTCTTGCTAGGTAATCGTCCTAGGAAGAAGGTAAACTCTAGATGTCTCACCTGTTAAACCCAGCTATCATTTGTAGAGAAGTTATATTTGAGTTAAGTAGCGTAGACTGGATGTCAACAACCTGGTTACTGACAGTTCTTACTGTCTAGGAGATGGAATTTCTGAATTTTAAACCTGTTAAAAACTCACTGAAAAATTAACCTAGTGTCAACATCTACTCGTGGGGGTGGTGCTGGTACACACACCGCAAACAACACAACACCACACAAATATATATATATATATATATATATATAATATATATATATATATATATATATATATATATATATATGAGTAAAAGAAGGTAAAGCCAGGAAATAAAATAACAAAACTCAGACAACAATGTGTAGTATATTTCGCTTGGAGGCTTGACCTCAGCAGAAAGAAGCTCATCTCTTCGTTCATTCCAACCCCCTTTTCCCCATACATATATATATATATATATATATATATATATATATATATATATATATATAATATTGTTGAGAATAGGTGCTGTATTTCCTAGCAAGGGCTGTGCTCTATATCAGCGTTTTATATTTGAGTTTTAAGGTAGTGTGGACCTGGAATCAACAGCGCCTGGTTTTACTGACAGTTTCTCCCCAAAGCGATCTTCAGTTGGTCTGAAGATCACATAAGCGAGAAACTATCAGTAACTAACAGTTGACTCCATGTCCACACTACTATAACTCAAATATATATATGTATGTATATATGTGTGTGTATATGTGTGCGTGTGTATTTATATATATATATAAATATATATATATATATTATTTGGTATTTGTTATGAAGCATTAGGTGAGAAATATAAGACACTCAGTTTTAAAATGTTAATTTTCGTTTTATTTCTTTATTAAAAACTGAGTTTCTTATATTTCACACCTAATGCTTCATACCAAATCCCCACAGGCGAAGTCTCTAACCGTTACACTATGGCCAGCTAGTGTAACGGTTAGAGACTTCGCCTGTCAGCTTGATAGGCGAGGTTTCTAGTCACACACGGAGCAGTCTCCCATGTCTATAACTTTGCTGATGAGACCTAATAGGTTGAAATGTACATACAGGGATTGACATTTTCTCGATTTGTTTAGCCTTACATTTGAACATATATACCCCCTAAATTCATTAATTATTAACTAATTAATTTTCAAAAATTAGATATGACTTCAATTAATCACGTATCCTCCAAATATATATATATATATATATGTGTGTGTGTGTGTGTGTGTGTGTGTGTGTGTGTGTGTTGAACTATATGTTTGAAAATGTACTAAGATCTATCTAAAGTACCAGTAAGTTTAATCTTGACTAAACGGAAGCACATTGTTGTTATTGTATTTCCAACCAATAGATAAAAACGATTGAGTGTAAGAATGAAATGGAATGTTATGTGGGTAATCTCGCTCTCCTCTCTCTCTCTCTCTCTCTCTCTCTCTCTCTCTCTCTCTCTCGTCGTGTGTGTGTGTGTGTGTGTGTGTGTAGCGAGGTTACTATGGATTTTCAGAAGCTGAAAGCGATGATCATTCATTGGCATTGATGTGTTGCATATAGGCCTCTGTATGGCTGACAGAGTGAAGCCACCCATACAGTGACAGACTGAGACGTTCGGGTTGAGACAAGATAGGTGACTATCAAGGATGATCCACCGACTGCACCCCCCCCACCCCCACCCTCACCCGGAATTGATTTTTTTTTTGGGGGGGGGGCGGGGATGATATTGACGACTCTCTATTTTTCTCTGTCTCTGACCTACTTATTGTGTTCTTTATATGTTCAGATTTTCTTTTTCTTTTTTGGGTGACATTTTTAATTTTTCTTTTTTTTTTTTTTTTGTCTCTTTTTTTGTCTGAATTTTTTTGTATATTTTTGGATCTTTTTAAAAATTTTATTTATCTTTTCTTTCTTTTTTCTTTTTTTTTTTTTGAGTCGATTTTCTTGTTCTTCTTTTATCATTCTTCTAAAAATGAGACCTGAAGCACACGAAACCAGTGATGGAACCTCATATCGATTAAATTGATTTTCTCCCCCTCTCTCATCCCTCCCTCTCTCTTCTCTCTCTCTCTCTCTCTCTCTTCTCTCTCTCTCTCTCTTTTTGTCGCTTGACATTCTCCCCTCTCTTTCTCTTGCTCTCCGCCACCTGTTTCTCTTTTCATTCACTCTCTACTTCCTCTTTATCTTGAGAATCTCTCTCTCTCTCTCTCTCTCTCTCTCTCTCTCTCTCTCTCTCTCTCTCTCTCTCTCTCTCTCTCTCTCTCTGTGTGTGTTTGTGTGTGTGTTGTGTATGTGTGTGTATGTGTGTGTTACTCTTCACTCCTTAGCACTTTTCTCACACACTGTTGCCTTTCTCTCTCTCTCTCTCTCTCTCTCTCTCTCTCTCTCTCTCTCTCTCTCTCTCTCTCTCTCAATATATTATATATATAATATATATATATAATATATATAATTATGTAGTTATCTTCTTGTGAACGTTGTTTGTTTGGTCTTTTGAAGCATTGGAAAAAAAGAACAAAAACAAGAAAAACAGAACAAAAATCAGATATTTATATATATATCCAACCCTCTCTCCCTGCCCTCACTCTCTCTCATCTCTCTCTCTATCTCTCTCTCTCCCTCGATCTTTTCCCCTCTTTATATATATATTATATATATAATATTATATATAAAGAGAGAGAATGAGAGAAAAGAATATATATATATATATATATATATATATATATATATCTTTCTCTCATTCTCTCTTCTTTTTTTCGCTTGACAAATCTCCCCCTCTCTTTCTCTTGATCTTCCACCTCTTTCTCTTTTATTCTTTCTCTACTTTCCACTTTATCCTGACAATCTCTCTCTCTCTCTCTCTCTTCTCTCTCTCTCATCTCTCTCTCTCTCTCACACACACACACACACAACACACACTTCACTCTTGTGGGTCTTTTCCCACCCATTGTTGCTTCTCTGTCTCACCCACTCTGTCCTCCCCCTCCTCTATCTCCCTCTCTCTCCCTATTTGTCGCTCGCCTCTATCTCAATCACTCTGTCCCCCCTTGCTCTCTTTCTCTTTTTCTCTTTCTCTCCCTCTCTCTCTTTCTCTCCCTCTCTCATTCGGTCGCTCTTCTCCCTGTCTCCCTCTCTCTCAACCTCCCTCCTCTCTTTTTCTCTCATTCTATCTCTTACTCACTCTGTCGTTCCTTTGTCTCTGTCACTCTTTTCGTACTCTCTCTGTCTCTCTCTCTGTCTCTCCTCTGTCTGTCTCCCTCTCTCTCTCTCTCTCTCAGAGACAATAACAACAATGTCTTTCCGTTTAGCCAAGAAAAAAGAGAAACAGAAGCTCTCTCTCTCTCTCTCTCTCTCTCTCTCTCTCTCTCCTCTCTCTCTCTCTCTCTCTCAGAGACAATAACAACAATGTGTTCCCTTTAGCCAAGAAAAAAGAGAAACAGAAGCTCTCTCTCTCTCTCTCTCGCTCTCTCTCTCTCTCTCTCTCTCTCTCTCTCTCTCTCCTCTCTCTCTCTCTCTTCTCTCTCTCTCTCACTCGCGCTAATTATCCTCTCTCTCTTTTCCCTTTTATTCCACCAACCCATCACAAATTTCCTTCCGTACCAAAACACAGCCGAAGGCAACAACACTTCGTTCCTTTATTATAAATCAGCAGGAGTGCCACAAACCAATCACTTTCTGAAAATGACACCTTGTCCAACAAATCTGCCCCAAATACCTCTACCCCCACAACCCCCCCACACACCCCACCCCACCGTGAATAAATGTAAAATTAAATAGTAAACAAGTAAAACCCGCTGCTCCGATCATTGAAGCTTTTCTGCCTTGAAAATTAACATTAACATTTTCGTTTTCACCTGGGATCGAACCCACCAACCTCGCGTACTACCTGGAAATAAACCCATGGTTGTAATGTTATTAAGCTTGTGTTGAAGATCCATTACCACTGAAGAGCAAGTTCGATCCCCGCTTGATGCGCCAAACTTGCGACCTTGTCACATTCTACCCGTGGTGAACAGGTTGGATAAATACCTACTCTTGGTAACGCTATGAGTCTAACTATTCTCCCTCTAGCTATAGGTAAATAACAGGACAAGATGTTCCCTTTAACCTTGAGAAAGGTCCAACCCTATTGTCCTTATGGCAAGTACCAACCCTTTTTGTAATATATGTGTTTGAATGCGATGGTTGAGGGTCTTAGTGTCCAGGTATGACGTTAAACTTCATTTAATGGTGAAGTTCCTATTTTAAAGCTCTTGGGGATTATGGAGTGCCCCTTCATCACCATTACTCCCAGTTCCACTGACCCAGAGTGGTTGTACATGTGGGGATTTAAATACAATTGAATTAAATCAAAATTAAATAAATAAATAACAAGTTCTGAGCGTCTGGACTCTGGCGTCCAGAGTTAACGGTCTAATCAATAAAGTCTTCATCTATACTTCGAAACAATTGTGTCTTTTTATTTCTCTTCATCTCATCATTTCATATTCCCTATATACATATTAGTATCCCATCTATGGGTTAAATAGTAAAAATGAGTTTAAAAACTTCTTTTAAAAATACCATCAAGAATGAATAAAACAAAACATCCTCGGCATAAAATAATCCAACAAGGGTTGTCATGCCATTAAATCCACAACCTTGACTTGGAAACAGGTTCAGAAAATATTAAATTCAATCCAAAGATGCTCTTGATAGTCAAAATACTTTCAGAGCTGCTCCTCCTATTACAATACTGCCTGGTGATTGAGACAGAAGAATACACCGACTGCGCCTCTGCAGTTGGGTAAAATTCCCCAGTAGGACCACCTGTTGGGTGTGAGTGGCGAACTGTGATACTTAAGCATAGAATTCTGGTGGATTAGCAGTCCATGACATCCCACATCCCATTACTTAGGATAAAGGAGCGGTCGGAGAGGCCCCCTCCGATCAACTGGCTCGTCACGTCAGACCCTAACACCTACATGATTGTCTAACCCCTTTGCCCTTATTGCAACCCCCAAACCTTATTATAATATACTAGCAAAATAAAAAACGCCCTCTGGGCGACGTAAAATAAATATTGCCTGAGGGGATGGGAGTTGAAAATTTAATATCAGAGAGTTTGTATCATAAGTAAAGTAAAATCATCAAATTTATTAAAGGAGTAAAAAATAAATAAAATTATTAAAGGAGTAAAAAAATAAAAAAATTGAAATGGAAACTTAGTTCTGATAAATTTAAATATATATTAAAATAAAACAAACTATATATAGATAGATAATACCAGGTATGTATCTATTAAAATTTGTTTAAAAAAACAATGAGGACTGTCTAACATTGCATGCTCAAATTTATTCTATTTTATGACGATTTTAGGTAGCGTGACGTAAGCAGCGACGTAGTTTTTGTTACAGACAAAAACCGAAGCGAATCTCCATTATTAATAAATGTGCTAGAACGCGGTGGTTGAGATCTTATTGTCATGTGTATGCGAAATGAGTGTTCATTTCAAGAGAGCATACAGCACCCAGCTCCAGACCTCTTTTCGCATAGACCTGTTTCTCCAAATATTTAATTCCCAAAGAGGTCGTAACTCCTGCTACAAACGGTACTCTTGAGGGTACCCATCGAACCAAATACACCAAAAGTTTGGGCCTCTTTCGCATAGATCTATTTCTCCAAATATTTAATTCAGAAAGGGGGCATAACTCCAGCTAGAAACGGTGCACAGTTCGAGATTGCTTACCGTACCAAACGCACCCAACTCTCGGCCTCTTTTCGTGTCAAAACAGTGTCTCTGCTAAAAAAACAAAAAAAACAAGATAATTGTTTTTGATTGGTCCACACATCCTACACTTACTTTCATTGTCTCAAAAGCTACTGGGGGAATTTCAACGACATAATAGATCTGTTTCTTCAAACATTCAGTTGATAAAGTGGGCATATCTCCTATTAGAAACGGTATTCTTGAGGATGCCTACTATACGGACACGCACGTTTGTTGTGTGTGTGTGTGTGTGTGTGTGTGTGTGTGTGAAATATTCAAAACATCATGGTGTTCAGATGGATGATGTTTTGATGTAAGAGCCGATGTTATAACCTTTCGGTCTGTTTAACAAACCATCATCGGGACATTCATATATGTTATAGGTGATATAACTTATGTACATAAATGGAATGCGCCGACGACTACTATAAGTATCAGGAACAATTGTGGCTTGTAACTGTATGGTCGGACGCAATCTCCACTTTCTTTGCTATAATTTCTACTCTTTGTTGTTCAATACATTTGTATTCATTTTTACCAGTCGTTTGTCTTATTTTGACCCTTAAAAACCCCACAACACATATAGAGAAAAAACATAAAAGCCAAGTAGAGTCATGTTTTGATTGGCCAAACACATACTACACTGTCATTGATTGTCCCAAAAACCAATGGAGACTTTCGATGGCATAATAGACCTGTTTCTTCAAACATTCAGTTGATAAAGTGGATATATTTCCCTACTAGAAAAGGTACTCTTGAGGATGCCAACTGTATGGACACGCACGTTTTGTGTGTGTGTGTGTGTGTGTGTGTGTGTGTGTGTGAGAAATCTTTTTTAAAAACATGGTGTTCAGATGGATGATGTTTTAATGTAGAAGCCGATGTTATAACCTTTCGGTCTGTTTAACAGCCCATCATCGGGACATTCATTCATATAGAGAAAAGCCAAGTAGAGTCATGTTTTGATTGGCCAACACATACTACACTGTCTTTGATTGTCTCAAAAGCCACTGAAGACTTTCCGATGGCATAATAGAACCGTTTCTTCAAACATTCAGTTGAATAAGGGTGTTGGATTTTTTGGGATATAAGGCGAGTGGTAGATACCTACTTCTAAATATAGACTTGTTGACTACCACGTGATCACCGAAGACAATCTATTGTCCAATCACTGGCAGTGCTGCTGCTGCTGTTGTTGTATTTATACCAGGCCTGATTCTAACCTTGGCTCATTGGCATTTGGATCATCTTGGACGTTGGACTTACAAAGAATACTATAACACCGGATTCTTATTGGCTTGCTTATTTTATTCTTATTTACTACATCTGGAACCAAGGATGGCGGCCAGATACTCAACAAAGGGGACATTTTTCCCTGCTGGAAAAATGTACTCTTGAGGGTGACTACTGTAAGGACACGCACGTTTATGTCTGTGTGTGTGTGTGTGTGTGTGTGTGTGTGTGTGCGTGTGTGTGTGTGTAAGTATATGAATAATTAAAAACAATATTCAATTGATAAAGTGGATATATCTCCAACTAGAAACGGTACTCTTGAGAGTGCCTACCATACGCACGCGCATGCGTATGTGTAAGCATATGAAAAAAAAAAACCCAACAACATAGTGTTCAGAAGGATGATGTTTTATTTAATGTAGGAGCCGATGTTATAACCTTTCAGTTTGTTTAACAAACCCTCATCGGGACTTTCATTCATATAGACCAAAAAACATAAAAGCCAAGTAGAGTCATGTTTTGATTGGCAAACACATACTACACTGTCTTTGATTGTCTCAAAAGCCACTGGGGAATTTCGATGGCATAATCTATCAAATCACGAATGTCATCAACTTTCCAAAGACCCGGATCTTTAAAGAATTCTTGCATTAAATGTTCTTGGTCAATACAATTGATTTAATCAAAGATTTCTAAGAATTCTTTTCTGTATTTTGATCTTCTATTCGATATATTCTTTGGTTTTCTTTATCCTGTTATTTTTAAAAATCAGTTTTTTTTTCCTTTCCGCGCGTCAGTATTCATTTCCTCGAGGCTCCTCACAAAAAGAATATCTGTTTCTTTAACGAATGCCCAAGATATCTGCTGAATATATCACTCGATTTTTTTATTTGTTCTTGACGTTTATCTTATCAGATGAGCAAAAAGCGAGTATATTGATATATATATATATATATATATATATATATATATATATATATATATATATATATATATATATATATATATATATATATATATATATATATATATATATATATATATATATATATATATATATATATATATAATATATATATATATATATATATATATATATATATATATATATATATATATATATATATATATATATATATATATAATATATATATATATATATATATATATATATATATATATATATATATATATATATATATATATATATATATATATATATATATATATATGTATATATATACATACATACATACATATATATATTATATATATATATATATATATATATATATAATACATACATATTACTGAATTATATATATATATATATATATATATAATATTTATATATATATATATATATATATATATATATATATATATATAACTGAATTATATATATATATATGTATGTAGATACATATATATACATATAACTGATATATATATATATATATATATATATATATAATATATATATATATATATATATATATATATATATATATATATATATATACTGAATATATTCGCTTTTTGCTTATGTGATAGGCTCACTTGTGTTATATATATATATATATATATATATATATATATATATAAGGTGTGTAAAAAAAAGTACCGAGATTTTCTAAACTTTTTGACACACCATGTATTCTGAAAAAATTAACGTTCCTCAATGTTCATTTCTATGTTGGTAAATACAGCTTCAATCTCGATACTTTTATGACGCATCTTTATATATATATATATATATATATATATATATAAACAAAAAGCGAGTCTATTCCATTTGTGATTTTAAGTGAAATTAGTTTCAATGATACTCTGTATTCCAGATTATAGTCATCCTGAACAGGTTGCACTGGCAGCACGAATATCGCGCCCGGGAGGTCCTCTGCACAGCATCCAGAATACACACAGAGCTTTGCTAGACAGCCCTCACTGGTGTACTTATGTGCAAGTTTCCACAGAAGAACTTTGCTTATGAGCTCGTCCTTGCTGCTCCAGTATGTCGGATGGTTTGTATGATAGAGGGCAAGTGGCCGTACAACTTCTTTCTTGTGGGGTGTTGTTTCCACAATTTGTTCAAGACTGCACGCAGCATTCTTTTGAAACTCCCATCTACCTTATTTTCTAGGTTAGCTTGTTATTGGTCCAATTAGTTGTATGAACGTATTCTTTGATGTTTTTTGTTGTTGTTTTTTCAACTAATTCCATAGAGTACACATGATAGTTAATAGAAACATCAATAAAAATTGTTTCTAGTCAATTTAGTAGAAAAGAAATGAGCGACGAATTATGGTCATCAATCGAGACAAACTTACAAACCAATGCTCTCTCTCTCTCTCTCTCTCTCTCTCTCTCTCTCTCTCTCTCTCTCTCTCTCTCTCTCTCTCTCTCTCTCTCTACTCTCTCTCTCTCTCGCACACACAGTCTCTCTCTCCGGAGTGATAGTACCTGTTAGGGTACAATCTATGGGTTAAATAAAAAACATGAGTTTATAAAAAATCATTGAGTATCCATTAAGAATAATTTATTTCAAAACTTTACTGGCATTAAATGACCCACTGAGGTTGATATGCCACAAAACAAACAAACCAAACCAAACTCTCTCTCTCTCTCTCTCTCTCTCTTCTCTCTCTCTCTCTCTCTCTCTCTCTCTCTCTTCTCCTATTCACTCCTCTCTTTTTCTCTGTGTATCTTTCTTTCTTTGCTCGCTCTCCCCCCCCTATTCCCACTGGGTATGACGATAAATTGCATTAATGGTGAGGTTCCGATTCTGGAGCTCTGGGAGTGTGTAGTCATACTTGATTGCCATCGCTCACAGGTCCATTATGACCTGTATTGGTAGTACCTGTTAAGGTACCCTATATGGGTCAAACATGTCTGCAATTTAATGAAAATTATTCATGTGCATTTTTAGATGAGGGTTCATAATATGGATTTGGATTTTTTTAGATTGTTGTCCTCATCTTTATTGGTCATATATATTTACCAACCCCTCCGCACGAGCAGGATGTGACACAAGGTCAATTTCTTAATCGGAGTTTAACAGGTTTGGATTCAGAGTTTTCCTTCTCCTAGACCGGTCGCCTAACCATGGTTAAAGAGCCCAGTCTGCCCTACTATTTACCCATAGCTGGACGGAGAGTAGGATTCATACCTTTCCCAAGGGTATTAGCGCTAAGTGAAATGCAATTACCACGTCCAGGATTTGAACTCGGGGCAACGAGTGCATTTCCCAAGACTTTAACCATTACACTACGCGCTTCATTTATTGCTTATAGTGTTAAATACACAACGTTTCGGTCGATATACCCTCCGGCGTTCTTCAGGTGTTTCTTGTTGACCTCAGGGATCTCTTGTAGAACTCGAGACCCTTCATGACGTAATCGGGAGCATTCACTGTGTTGGATTATTTAGTGGTATATAACCAGTGCTGCAATCTACCACTTAAATTCATAGACTAAGCTAGGTCGCGTGGCTGGATGACTACTTAATCGGCTGATATCGACAGATATTCATTTGCGCTCATTGATGAAGGACCTGCAAGACTGAGGGACACTAAGGAGCAACCAAAGGATTCTTCACGAAGGATCGTGCTCTGCTTAACACCCAAGGATCTCCGCTGGACAGCGCTCTTGCTTGAAGCTCAAATGATGGCCACAAAATCGTTAATGTAGTGACGAGTCGAACCTACCTGACTCGAAGCGTCCTCTGTTTCTGGCCTGCAAAATGAGACATGGCGAAAGAATGTTCCTAGTTCGATACCCGCCCTCGCTAACTCAGCGTATGAGTAGCACAGGAATATGCACGGTAAAGTAAGAAGCTGATGGTAGGTGTGGCGCTCCACTTCAGACGCTAAAATAATCTCCCTGGTCTAGCGCTAGTGAAAAGGGGATAGACTCCCTCGTAGCATGGCTGATACCGATATTAGGCCGCCCCGACGACTTTATATTTTTTTTACCCATAGTGCATTGTAACTTTTGTTTGACTATAAAAGCGACCCATTTTTGCCAGAACGGTGCATTGCATTTTTGTTCTTCAGTAACAGAGTGTCTAGGAAGAAGAGAAAGAGAAAGAGAAAGAGAAAGAGAAGCTGGTGAACGACCTACGTAACAAGGTTTCGGTTAGAAGTTCCTAGAAGACTCCCGAATACAACATGAAGGCTTCCGATTACATGATGGCTTGTGTCACATCCCATCCGTTTTGAACGGTTTAAGCAAATACCTACTTTAAAGAATATCCAGTGTAGTTAATTTGATAGAGGACCTAATACTTTGCGCAGGGTCGGCGCTAATGGCGAGAGTGCGTATGGCACCAACTGTATATCTGCTTCTCCTCCTTTCTTGTAACTAAAGAAATTTTAATGTCCTACGAAACGGATCGTTAACCCGTTTATTTTCTGTAGGAACAGCAATATGTTTGCAGATGAAGGATTTTAATTAAAATTTACTGTAATTTCTGTAATATCTACACATTCTCTTGCATATTGGACTGAAACTTGCTTTATTCTTTAATCTCTAAGGAATTGACCTTATGTCATAGTGAAGGGGTTGGGTAAATATAAGTAAGCGGCATCTCTGTGCTTGCTAAATCATTTTAACCCTTTTTGACTGGATGATTTGACCCCTATGTAATAATGTTAAGTATCTGGTCGGCATCCTTAGTTCCAGATGTAGTAAGTAAGTAAGCAAGCCAATAAGAATCCGGTGTTATAGTATTCTTTGTAAGTCCGACGTCCAAGATAATCAAAATGTCAATGACATAAGTTTAAGAATCAGACCTCTATTAATACACCAACAGCAGCAGCAGCACTGCCAGTGATTGGACAGTGGGAATCTTTCTCAGGTCACGTGATAGTCAACGAGTCTATATTTAGGAGTGACCATTTGCCCCATGCCTTATATCACAAACTTTCAACAAATAATACCGGTCTTCCTAGAAAATACAACTGTTATCATCTTGCAACACCCTCTGGTTAAAAATGAGACCACCCAAATCGTCCAAGATAAAATGCAATAATGTAAATCATGAGTATCTAGTGTTGCTTATCCGCCGAATACTTATTTCTTATGAGTGTCGTCACCTCGATTAAATAATGGATCATTTCATTTTTATCATAAAGTAAGAAACAGAAAAAAAGACATGCTACACAGAAAAAATAATATAATAAGAAAGAAAGGGAGTAGGAGAAAGATAGAGGGGGAAATCCTGCGGAAGTGATAACGCTAATTGCTTCAATCGAACACAAGGAAAAGATGAAAAGAAGGGAAGAATGAAAGAAAAAAAGAGTGAGAGTTAAATCAAGTTTATTATACATTTCACATATGGAACTATTTCGCAATAGCTCTTAAGTAAACATATCAAACGTTGTAATAATTCAATTATAATACTGTGGTATATCCACAGGTCCTGCTAGTTACAGTAATCTTCGTAATATTTAAAATTGGGATGTTCAGTGTAAATGAACTACACATTCTCTTGTATATTGAACTGGAAATTGCTTCATTCTTAAAGTTTAGGCCGGAGTTCCCAACCTATTTCGCCATCCCCCACCAATCACCTCTAAAATCCTGGTGTCCCCTCATCTGATAATATATAATTATTATAATTTGAAAAGGGAATGAGGAGGCGCGTGGTCTCATGGTTAAAGTCGTAGGAAACGGATTCGTCAACCTGAGTTCAATTCCTGGACGAAGCTGTTTGCATTTCACATGGCACTATTAACCTTGGGAAATGTATGAATCTAATTATCCTTCCAGCTATGGGTAAATAGCAAGGCAGACTGGGCTCTTTAACCAGGGCTAGGTAACCAGTCTAGGAGAAGGAAAAAATTCTGAATTCAAACCTGTTAAACGGCGCTTAAGAAATTAACCTTATGTCACATCCTACTCGTTCGGAGGAGTTGGTAAATTATATCATTTGAAACGTGAACTTCATTTGAGCTGAAGAAGCTTAACACACCAATGCATAAATAAACTAACACTCACCTTAAATCAGGGGTTCCCAACCTTTTTTTTTGCCATGCCCCACCTAATCACCATCTAAAATCCTGATGTCCCCAATGGGATAATATTTAATTCTTATAATTTGAAAAGTAAACCAGTTTGAGCTGAAGAAGCTTAAAAACACCAATACATTGGTTTAAACAAGCTTTAAAAGAACAAGTCATCTATAAAAAGAAAAAAATGAAATGAACAAAAGACAATATAAAAAGATAAAACTGGAAAACTGGGACCCAGATATTGGTAGTTTCAATTACACCCGTATTTCCACCCTGAAGGGCAACACCCACACGTTGGTAACCACTGAATAAAGCATTTTGTTTTGTATTTGTCACATAATGGACTGCTTAGAGTAAAATTAAATTGAATAAAGAAAAAATAGGAAAAGAGAGAAAGAAAATGTTTTTAGGACACAGATAGTTGTGGGGCGATCTTTTGAAAATTGACCCCTGGATTAGTCAGGTCAGAGAATTCGTTCTAGGTCAGCCAGTCACGGGTGAATGACTACTAGTAATTGGGGCAAAATAACTAGATAAAATTCCGGAAGCTTCGAATTTTCTGTGCATGTTTAATCTGATGAAAAAAGTGTTTTTCTATATCTGTTTGCCTTATAAGCTGTCTCCTCTGACTTATGCCTGATCGGTTTGGTTTGGTTTGTTTTACGGCATATCAACCTCAGTGGGTCATTTAATGCCGATAAAGTTTTGAAATAAAGTCATTCTTAATGGATACAACATTTTTTTATAAATACATTTTTCTATTTAACCCATAGATGGGACCCTAACAAGTACTACCACTCTGGGCCAGAATGGACAAGGGAGCAATGGTAATGAAGGGGTGTTCTACATTCCCCAAACCTCCAGAACTGGAACCTCACCATCAGAGAGTTTAAGGTCATTCCCAGGACATGTAGACCCTCAGCCACTGCCTTCTAGCACCCATATGATAAAAAGGGTTGGGGCTTGCCATAAGGGCAGTATGGTTGGGGCAATCATATAGTTGATAGGGCTTGACGTAACCAGCCGATTGATCGGAGAGGGCCTCTCCGACCGCCGTCTAGCCCAAAAAGCCTAAAGTGGAATATTGCAAGTCATGGATTGCTCATCCACTTGGGTTCTATCCTTAAACATCACGGGTCGCCACCCACAGCCAACAGGTGGCCTATTGGAGTCTTACTCCTCTGCAGAGGTGCAGTTGGTGTATTCTAACGCCTCAGCCGACTGGGCGGGTGCCAACTTAGTCACCTGACCATGGAACAGGTAGTACTAGTTTAAATGGCACTAGTAGCAGATAAGAAAGAAGACCTCTCTTGTCCTTATCTGACTCTAAGCTTAGTATTATTAACCTTAATAAAAAGGTAATACTAATTCACATAGTACTAGTAGCAGGAAAGAAAGAAGACCTGTCTTGTCCTGACTTGACTCTAAGCTCAATATTTTTAAACTGAGTAAAAAAAAAGTAATACTAGTTTACATAGTACTAGTAGCAGGGAAGAAGAAAATTTGTCTTGTCCTGACCTGACTCTAAGCTTGGTATTATTCTTAGTAATAAGGTAGTACTACTTTATATAGTACAAGGAGCAGGTAGGAAAGAAGACCTGTCTTGTCCTTACTTGACTCTAAGCTCAATATTTTTAAGCTGAGTAAAAAAAACGTAGTACTAGTTTACATAGTACTAGTAGCAGGTAGTAAAAAAGACCTGTCTTGTCCTGACTTGACTTAAGCTTAGTATTATTAAGCTTAGTAAAAAGGTTGTATTAGTAGCAGGTAAGAAAGAAGTTCTGTTTTGTCCTTACCTGACTCTAAGCTTAGTATTATTAACCTTAGTAAAAAGGTAGTACTACTTTACATAGTACTAGTAGCAGGTACAAAAAGAGACCTGTCTTGTCCTTACCTGACTCTAAGCTCAATATTTTTAAGCTGAGTAAAAAAAAAGTAATACTAGTTTACATAGTACTAGTAGCAGGTAAGAAAGAAAACCTGTCTTGTCCTGACCTGACTCTAAGCTTAGTATTATTAAGCTTAGTAAAAAGGTAGTACTACTTTACATGGTACTAGTAGCATGTAAGAAAGGAGACCTGTCTTGTCCTTACTTGACTCTCAGCCTAATATTTTTAAACCTAGTAAGAAGGTAGTACTACTTTATATGATACTGGTAGAAGGTAAGAAAGAAGACCTGTCTTATCCTGACCTGACTCTAAGCTTAGTATTATTAAGCTGGGTTAAATAGGTAGTACTACTTTACAGAATACTAGTAACAGGTACGAAAGAGACCTGTCTTGTCCTTACCTGACTCCTAAGCACGTACCAAAAATATTTCAAGACCAAAAATAAACATCTATGCAGGAAAGGCATGCATGCGCAGACATGTGTACATTTAATTTGTTTGTCTTCGTTCCCAGGTGAATGAAAAAAGAAAAAGAAAAAGAAAAAAGAAAAGAAGTCTTCAGCAACGAAGATTACAAATCACACGAAGACGTGATCTCGATCCTATCACGTGACATCTATTATTCACGCATGTGCACACGCTTTCTTTTGACTGAGCGAGAGATTAACCCTCACTTCAGTCAACGGGAGAATCTTCGATACTCTAGAGGCGCGACAACGCAATGCAAACGTGACACAAAAGTTTCACGAATAATAACAACGGAAAAAATTGATTGTATATCTGGGTGTCTTATTTTTTTTATTTTATTTATTTATTTTTAACGAGTGTTATGATGTGACTTAAAGAATAAAGTAATTTCCAGTTAAATTTGTAACTGGCTGATTTTTTTTTTGAGGGTCTGCATCCACACTAAACATATTTTTGGGGTCTGCATTGTAAAGTTTTTAAGTGCCATCCTTGGCCAGTTGAAAAGGGTTTAAAGAAAGTCCTGTGTTATGGAATCCTTTGGTGAGCATATAAGTCCTATCCTGCGTATTGGTAAAGGTCCAGTGATTTAATCCCATGTCCGTCGTCCAAGAATGTCAGTGTAATTATGGCCAGTAGGGTCGGTTTAAGTATTGTATCAACCTCAGAGTACTGCCAGTGATTGGCCAAGAGTTAGATCACAGGATTCTGGCCTAGTCTATAAGTAGGAGCGACGATCTAGCACACACCTTATATACCAAATTTCTCACTCAACTTCTTTATTTTAAATCGTCAACATTCTCGACATGACAGAGATAATTCTGAAATTCCTCATAGAAGCAGCAATATCACCATGGTTACAATGTAAAGCATCGTCTAGTGACATTTTGGTTCAATTTGATAGAAGATACAAAAAAAAATTCAAATGGAGTTGAATTTTATGAGACACTAACAGAGCTACCTGGCGTTATCAGGGATTTAAAAAGTTAAATATCTGTAGCGAATTTGAAGGGCAGAGATGTGGACGAGCGGATTCCCAGCCTCCACAAACAAAGCGCGTCAGGATATGTTTGGCCTGTGCGAAGGGGAGGAGTGTAGCGAGTGGCGAGTGGCCACGGATGTTTGAGCTCTTCGTAGCTGAAATGCTGTTGGCAGAAACCCGGATGTGGTATGTCGGAATTTACATAAGGGTAGCCGAACGAGCATAAATAAAACGGACAGTCGTTGATAGAGAGCGTGAGGAAGAAAGACGTGTATTTGGACGACAAGTGAAATTTGACGACTGCTGTATTTGGTGTGTCAGGAAGTGAGAGTAACGTTATCAGTTGGTAGAGACTGTGCTGACGGCGAAAGGAATTTACATTTCGTTTGCTAGAAAAACTTGCAAAGGATTAATATTATCTTAAATTTTTAGACCATTCAAAAGAATCTCTTATTTATATTTAGCTGGTGTGGGGGTATGAGACTACTGCTGAAAAGTTAATCGGCACCACTACTCCAAAAATAGACACCTCTCTCTCCCCTGTCTATTAGTCTTATTTTCTAGCCATTTTTAATATGCCAAAAGTCATTTTCTTTTACAGCTAAAGATTTTGGTTATTTCCTAGTTGATTTGAAGTAGCTGAAATGTTGGCAGAAACCCGGATGAGGTATCCAGAAAAAACAGAACCCAAATTATTTATTTTCCCATTAAACTAACCCTAAACCCCTTAACCCTAACCCTAAACCCTAACCCTAAAAACCCTATTTATTTTCCCCTAACCCTAACCCCCCCTAACCCTCCCCCTAGTTGAGTAAATAATATTACAGGGTGACAAAAAAAAAACAGAACCCAAATTATTTATTTATTTTCCCATTAAACTAACCCTAAACCCAACCTTAACCCAACCCTAAACCCTAACCCTAAACCCTAACCCTAACCCTAAACTGCCTTAGTTGAGTAACATAATATTACAGGGTGACCCAGGAAAAAACAGAACCCACAAATTTTGTAATAAAACTGTTAAGTTTAATTTTTTTTAAAGTTTAAGTCCAACAAGGGTTATGGTTTATTGGGAAAATAAATAAATAATTTGGGTTCTGTTTTTTTCTGGGTCGCTCATGTTATTCAACCTGGAAATAACCAAGACTTTCTAAGTCAGTTAAATCAATATATCTATATATTAATGCTCCTGTCCCTTAATTGTATAACCGTTATCATCTTGCAATAACCTCTGGTAAAAATGAGACCGTCCAAATCATCCAATGTAAATCCTGATTATCTGGTGTTGATTTTTCACCGAATTCTTATTTCTTATGGGTGTCCTTCACCTCAGCTAAATAAAGGACCATTCTGTTTTATTAGAAAGAAAGGGGGGAAAAAAGGACATGCTTCACTGAAAATATTATATACTAATACGCTTGTTCCTTAATTGTACGACCGTTATCATCTTGCAACACCCTCTGGTTAAAAATGAAACCATCTAAATTGCCTAAGATGAAATGCAAAAATGTAAATCCTGATTATATGGTGTTGCTTATTCATCGAATTTTTATTTCTGTTTTTTATTAGAAATGAAGATAAAGGAAGAAAAAGGACATGCTACACAGAAAATAGATGAGAAAGAAAGAAAAAGAGAATATGGGAAAGATAGAGAGAGGAGGTGAGGCGCGGAAGCAATAACGCTAATCTGTTTCAATTGAACATAATAAAAGATGAAAAGAGGAAAAGCAAAAAAAAAAAAAAAAGAATGAGAGAGTTAAATCAAGAGTATCATGCCTTTTACATATTGAACTATTCGTAATAGCTCTTAAGTAAACATATCAAACGTTGAACTAT
>CM042174.1:49782210-49784710 GCA_023376005.1 Doryteuthis pealeii | reverse complement strand
GAGCAGACTCAGCTCTTTAATCTTGGCTAGGTAACCAGTCTAAGAGAAAGAAAACTCTTATTTCAAACCTGTTAAACACCGCTTAAGAAATTGATCTTGTGTCACATCCTGCTCGTGCGAAGGGGTTGGTAGATAAATATATATATACATATATTCTCCCTCCAGCTATGGGTAAATCGTAAGGCAGACTGGTCTCTAACCTTGGATGGGTAACCAGTCTAGGAAATGGAAAACTTTGAATTCAAACCTGTTAAAGTCGGTTTAAGCAATTGACCTTGTGTCGCATCCTACTCGTGTGTAGGGGTTGGTAAATATATATATAAACTTTAACTCTGAATTTAAATAGTTGACGTATGGTAAAACTGATTTGGTTAATCGATTTCACAACTGCAATCGTCTGCCGACAAAGTCCTTCCGCTAGAAAAAATATTACATCAGTCTCCAACCACGTTACAAAACGTCTCGCCTGTGAGGAATCAGAATGGTCACTGACCACCTCCGAATTTTCTCTTTCCAGCTTTCTCAGCGTACCGCGTTAATAAAGCAGGCGGTCGCACTCCATCCGGGTGACACAATTCGCAGATTCTAACACCCTGGCCTTCACACCACGACAAAATCAACCGCCGCCTACTCTAAAGCTTAACACCGATCATGCATCTGGGATATATCGCAAATAGCAATCAGACACCCCAGGCAACGCTGACACTTCGAATCGGGCGAATGTCTATCGTCACAATAATACACTACATTACAAAGTGAATAGGCTACCCCCAGGAGAAAGAGAAAGAAAAACACGAGAAGAGAGGGGGAGAGAGGGAGAGAGAGCTTTAAAACTCAGAGATTTCATCAATGGAATATTTTGATTATATAAGGTGTGCTACAATACAGCACTTAAATTTATAGACTGAGCGAGGTCACGTCGTTTTATCCTCAGCCAATCAACAGCCCTAATACGAGGCTGGTTGACTACTTAATCACTGATACTGAGAGACGTCCATTTGCAATTATTGACGCAGGACTTGCAATACTGAGGAGCACCAAGGAACAACCAAAGGATTCTTTAGCAAGGATCGCGCTCTGCTTTAACACAAAGGATTTCCGCTGGACAAGCGCTCTTGCTTGAAGCCTTAAGGATGGCCACTAAAATTGTAACAGGCAATCGAGAGAATATACTCCTGACTTCAGCCAAGTTGATGACAGGGAGCTGACGGTAGGTGTGGTGCCCCACCTCAGCAAAAATATCTTTGGTTTAACGCTAGTGAGAAGAAGAAGAAGAAGAAGAAGAAGAAGAAGAAGAAGAAGAGAGCTAAGTCTATTTAACCTTGGATAGTTTGTTTATTGATTTCTACGGCATATCAATCCGTCTGGGGTTATGTCCTGCCTAAGGGTTAGGAAGTTATACATATCGTGTATTTATATTTATACTTTTTAGTAATTGGTTTTAACAATGTGTTAGCATTATTGGGGATTCTGTTGTATGGTATTGATTTGTTTCATGTCTATATTCAATGGTATATAAGAGTGGATTAGTCTTGTATGACCAATGCTTAATCGGGACACAATGCAGTCTAGGAGAAGGAAAACTTTTAATTCAAATCTGTCAAACACCCCAGGTAACGGTGAGGCTTCGAATCGGGTGAATGTCTATCGTCACAATAATACACTTCATTACAAAAGGAACAGGCTACCTCCTGGAGAAAGAGAAAGAGAAAGAGAGGAAGAGAGAGAGAGAGAGAGAGAGAGAGAGAGAGAGTGAGAATTCTGTTTCTCTTTTCTCTGGCTAAACGGAAATACATTGTTGTTATTGTCTCTGAGAGAGAGAGAGAGAGAGAGAGAGAGAGAGAGAGAGAGAGAGAGAGAGAGAGAGAGTGAGAATTTCTGTTTCTCTTTTCTCTTGGCTAAACGGAAATACATTGTTGTTATTGTCTCTAAGAGAGAGAGAGAGAGAGAGAGAGAGAGAGAGAGAGAGAGTAGGAAAAGAGTGACAGAGACAAAGGAACGACAGAGTGAGTAAGAGATAAAATGAACACAGGGATTTCGTCCATAGAGAGAATATACTCCTGACTTGCAGACAAGTTGATGACGAGGTAGGTTGGCAGTTTTTTGGAAGCGTTACATCTTTTTTGGATACACTTTATTTCTTATAACTATCAGATAACGAAAAAGGACGGAGAGTCGACGCCTCCACAGGGTGCAGGCATAGAAACATCGTCAGTGGTTTATCTTGCCTCTAGTTATCGTCCTTATCTCTTCTTATCGCTCTCCTGACAACAGACCTCTCTTATCTAGAAGTGATGCCAATGGGCCATCTTGGATGGTCGCCAAGGAATCGCAGAATACGAAATTCCGCCAACTTAGCAGGGATTCCAACGAGACGTTAAACATTTACGAGGAATCTATTCGATTCCTTAAATAATACAGGAAATGTCTTAGATTGCTGTTTGGTGCCAATGTAGAGACAAAACCTAAATCTTCGAGTTCTTGTAATCTATCCGATTAA
>CM042174.1:49759710-49779710 GCA_023376005.1 Doryteuthis pealeii | reverse complement strand
GGGACTAGTTTTTATAATAAAAGTACGATTGCCCCACGTCTTTTTGGTCAGATCCTTGCTCTGATGAGCTACTTAGCGAAACTATTAGTTAGTACATCTGACTCATTAAGTTTAAGTCTATATATATAACTGAATACGAATCTATCTTGCTGCAATACCACTGCAAAATGCCAGGGTATTTATGAAGACTCATAACATCATAGAAACCAAGCAGCCATTCAGGACTCAAGGAATGGAATCAGCCAAATACATTAATGGACTATTCTTGATTTCCATAAATACCAGCCGTCTTGGGAACTGGTTCAGTTGTGCTCAGCCAGTTGCTGTTGTTCAAACCAACAGTATAACTGACTGACTGACCTCAATATGGGGCTGTGAACAGGATTCGAACCTGTTAGGGAAAAACCCATTGGATTTCGAATCCAATGCCTTAACCACTCGGTCAGAAGAGAGCACAATTTCAATAAATGAAATAAACCCAACAGTCTTGATTAATCAACATACAGATTGGGGAGGATCACTTTTCTTTTCACATATATGAGGTGGGGATACACATATTAGTAAGACGAAAATGACTCAGCTCTACATATAACTGACTGCAAATTTACTATCATAATTCAAAGTGAATGTCTTGAAGTGGTTAATACTAACAAGGGTTAACATGCCGTAAATCCAACAGACCTAGCCTACCCAATAGATCCTTGATCTTCAAATTAATGCAAATCTTTTATACAAAATTATATAGTTATATTCCTTTAAGTAAAAATTCTGAATTATTTTTTTATAAATTTCAATTACTCCTAATTTTTTAAAAATTATTACTGGTAGGTTTCCCATCTATGAATTAAATAGAAAAAATGAGTTCAAAAAGTTGTTTAAAAAAATTGAGTTATTTTATTTTTTAATTGAGCATGAATTGAACAAAACTTCTACGGCAAAAAATAACCCAATCAAGGCTTCCCAAGCCCACTCTGACCCGGAGTGGTCGTACATATCTTTTGAATGGTCTAAAAATTTAAGATAATATTAATCTTTTGCAAGTCTCTCTAGCAAACGAAATGTAAATTCTTTCCGCTGTCAGCACAGTCTCTACCAACTGAGCACGTTACTCTCACTTCCTGACACACCAAATACAGCAGTCGTCAGATTTCACTTGTCATCCAAACACTTGCTTTCTTCCTCACTCGCAGTCTCAGCGACTGTCCGTTTTATTTATGCTCGTTCGGCTACCCTTATGCAAATTCCGACATACCTCATCCGGGTTTCTGCCAACAGCATTTCAGCTACGAGGAGGTAGCAAGTTCAAAGATCCATGGCCACTCGCCACACTCCTCCCCTTCACACAGGCCAAACATATCCTGACGCGCTTTGTTTGTGGAGGCTGGGAATCCGCTCGTCCACATCTCTGCCCTTCAATTTCGACACAACATATTAGGGTCCCATCTATGAGTTAAATAGAAAAAAAAATTAGTTAAAAATGTGTTTTAAAAAATTGGATTTTATTTTTATTTATTTATTTATTCATTTATTTATTTATTTATTTTAAAAACCCATTAAACATGAATAGAAAAAAAAACTTCGGTATCAAATAACCCAACAAGGTTTGACGTGCCGTAAATCCAGCAAACCACACTAAACCTAATATATTCTCCATCTTCAAATTAACACAAATCTTGTTTACAAAATTACAGAGTTATGTCCCTTGGGGATATTACTGAGTAAAAATCCTGAATTATTTTTCTTATAAACTTCAATTACTCCTAATTTTTAAAATTTCCCTTTTAATAGCCGAAAGCTTCGTACATTGATCTTTTTGCCTGACGCGATTTTGTCATCGCGTTGTTGTTTTTCAGTTTCGTCTTGCCGGAGGATTTGTCAATTTGTTGTTTGTGTGTTGACGAGGTTATCTCGGTTTGTTTTCCAATAGTTCTTCGGTTTTACACCAGATGTCGCGTGTACGATTACCGATGCAAATATATGTTATGTTTTTAATGAACTGATGAAATTATATGAAATAGGAATGATAAATATAAGGCAAGGTTATTGAGAAATTAACGAAGGATTTATTAAAACACAGTATGGAAAATGCTTTCTAACTCTCAGACGACCTTAACCAGTAACTCAGAACGCTGAGCATTCCCAATATTTCTAATAGTTATTCGGTTTAACACCAGATGTCGCGTGTACGATTACCGATGCAAATATATGTTATGTTTTTAATGTACAGATGAATTTATATGAAACAGGAATGATAAATATAAGGCAAGGTTATTGGAAAATTAACAAAGGATTTATTAGAACACAGAGTAGAAAATGCTTTCTAACTCTCAGACGACCTTAACCAGTAACTCAGAACGCTGAGCATTCCCAATATTTAAATGTCAACAAAACGCTTTGACAAAGCAGAGGGAAGTAACTCTATTTTTGTTTAAGTCTATTTAGGTGTAACTAATAATATTATAGTCAAGCGTAGAATTAATTTAGCTAACACGTACTAGGGTGTATTTACCCAACCCCTTCTCTGCAAGCAGGATGCTACACGAGGTCAGTTTTTTAAAGCTGAGTACCCGCCAAGAATCGAAAGATTCCGGGTTCGATACCGGTCCCCGCCAACTCAGCGAATGAGTAGCACAGTGCAGTAAAGTGAGGAGCTGATGGTAGGTGTGCCACTCCACCCAATAAAAAATAAAACAATCTCTCAGGTCTAGCGCTAGAAAAAAGGGGATAGACTCCCTCGCTGTCCGGTTGATACCGACAATAGGCCATTCTGCCAACATTACGATTGGTTTGAACTAAGTTTTCCTTCTCCTATATTGGTTGCTATGCTAAGGTTAAATTGGCGAAACTGGTCTGTTATTCATATCATTCCCAAGCGTATTTATCATCAAGGCTTGCTGAGAGCACGGATTTATTTGACTCTCTCTCTCTCTCTCTCTCTCTCTCTCTCTATATCTATCTATCTCTCTCTCTCTCTATCTATCTATCTATGCATCTCTGTGTCTCTTTATTCTTTTTCTTTCTTTCTCTCTCTTTTTTCTTTTCTTTCTTTCTTCTCTCTCTCTTTCTTTTTTCTTTTTCTCTTTCTTATTCTCCCTTTCTTTTTTCTTTCTCTCTTTCTCTCTCTCTCTCTTTGTCCTTTTCTTCTTCTCTTTTCCTTTTCTTTTTTTTTTCTTTCCTTTTTTCCATTTTTCTTTCCTTCTTTCTCATTCTCTATTTCTCTCGCTATCTTTCTCTTTCTTCTTCTTCTTCTTCTTTCTCCCCCCCCCCCCTCTCTCTCTCTCTCTCTCTCTCTCTCTCTCTCTCTCTCTCTCTCTCTCTCTCTCTCATCATAGGTGCCAGATTGCACTCAGTTTCGCACAGAGCTGATGAATATATTTTTCTATTCGGCCAACATTGACATGTTCATAGAAGAACGACACTTATGACTTCGTCCTTACTTCATCAGCATAAATGGGTTGTGAGATGGAAGATAAATGACGTTTTATATGGATGATTGCTACGAATACCGCCAGAGCGGTATAAAGGCTTCGTTTTCCAATTAATATCAAGTGCTCGAAATGTGCAGCCTTTTACCAAACTTGAATTCAATTTGTTAAACATAAGAAAAGAGTGAGATATGAAGTGTTATACCCACATCTCTCCATCAGCAGATCTCTTATCGGCCCACTTAACCATAAATTTAGCAAACAATTGTAACCAAATCCTTGAATCTTGATTACTTGTCCTGTGAACAGATTGGCTTCCGGCAGCCAGACAATTTTTCGTTCAAGTAGAAAGTAAAATTAAACGAGTCCCCATCGCCACTTGGAGACATCTCCCTGAAATTTCCAAACTTGTCGAAGAACCGAGGAAATTAGTTTTTAATCCAAATAAAGAGAATGAGATCTTTCTTATCTCAAACGATAAGTAGATAATTGGAAGTTTAATATCAAATAAAACAGTAACACACGCACACTTACCGTGGTATGTATATGTTTAAGTCTGTGTATGTGTGTATATATATATATATATATATATATATATATATATATATATATATATATATATCACCATCTATCGGTGTTATATACTCATATACCCTCGTTGGGTATATACACAAGAGTTCTTTTGTGTGGGAGAGAGAGAGAGAGAGAGACATATATATAATATATATATATATATATATATATATGGTAGAAATGTGAGGAGGTTAATCCGACAGTATGTGGAGAAAAGTAGACAAACACGGGATGTTGTGGAAACATCAAGTTTCCACAACATCCCGTGTTTGTCTACAGAGATTGATTTTAAGGGGCCAGGTTAGCTCAGTCGGTAGAGCGTTCGGCTAGAAACCACAAGGTTCCTAGTTCGGTACCGGTCCTCGCCAACTCAGCGTATGAGTAGCACAGGGATCTGTGCGGTAAAGTAAGGAGCTGATGTAGGTGTGGCGCTCCACCTCAGACGCTAAAATTATCTCCTTGGTCTAGCGCAAGTGAAAAGGGGATAGACTCCCTCGCTGATTGGCTGATACCGACTTTAGGCTGCCCCGACGACTTTACTTATATATATATATATATATATATATATATATATATCCTAATTTATTCCCATAGTCTTTGGTGGCGGGGATGGGGGGAGAGCCAACTTAGACCTAAGTGAATCATCGAGGACTTCTGAAATTCTGGTCGCCGATATAGATTTTCCAACAATGATAACTCCGCCACTAATGTCATTCATAAAACCAACCATTTCTTTTTTGTTCGATGTTATTTTTACGAGTAATAAAAGGAGAGAAAAATGGCGGAAATGGTTTGTTTTAAGTTCGTTCCGGTTATTTATCGATAAAAATCGATAACAATCAATTGATTTATTGATCTCGGCAACAATCAAAGGATTTTGTTTTTATCTGACAGGCTGAGTCTATTTATAGACCAGCACGAGATGCAACACCCTCCGGTTCAAAATGAGACCGTCCAAATCGTTCACAATGAAGTCGTATTTCAGATAATCAGGATTTACATTTTTATATAAAAATGTAAATCCTGATTATCTAAAATATGACTTAAATTCATTTTCTTTTTCGAGTGCCATCATGATTCCCTCCATGATATCATTTCAATACAAATGTGGTTAATGATGAATTTAATATTAATACTCTTGTTCCTTATCATTCCGACCGTTATCCTCTTGCAACACCCTCTGATTAAAAATGAGACAGTCCAAATCGCCCATGCAAAAATGTAAATCCTGATTATCTGAAATACGACTTAAACTCATTTTCTTTTTCGAGTGTCACCATGATTCCCTCATTTCAATTCAAATTTGGTTAATATGATTTGGATTATTCGGACTATTGTCCTCATCTTTATTGTTATCTCTATAAGTAAAAAGGTAGATATTCTAGGTAAAACAAGACATTAACTTTATAAGTTCCCTAAATTCACTCTGAATTGTCCAATTGATATAGCATAGTGGATAAAGGCGTTAGGTTAAGATAGTTCTAAGTGACAGTTATCTCTAGGTTACAGATTCATTCCTGGGCAGGGGCAACAGTAACATAGAATAATAATTAACACAGCTTAACACCTGTACCCCAGCTATGGTTAGTGGAATGAGAACAGGATATCCCCGTACATTGAATAAAGGGTTTGGTTCAAAGTTTTGTGATGGCTCCCGATTATGACGAGAAGGTTCCCGATGATGACAAGAAGGCTCCCGAGTTCGAAAAAAAAGGTCCCGAGTTTGAGAAGATTCCTGAGTCCGAAAAAAACTACCTGAAGAAGGCCGGAGGGCCATCGTCCGAAACGTTGTACAGATAACAATAAAGATGAGGACAATTGTCCAAATAATCAAAATAATACTAATTATCAAGCCTCATCTAAAAATTCAGAAATGTGGTTAATGATGATATTAATATTAATCTAAATCATACATAATAAAATGCAAAACTGTAGGTCCTGATTATCTGGGGTCGCTTATCCAACGAATTCTTATTTCTTATGAGTGTCGTCACCTCAGCTATATTGTGACCATTCCGTTTTTTATTATAATGAACGAAAAGGGAGAAAAAGTATATGCTACACAGAGAAGATATATGAAAAAAAGAAAGAGATTAAAGGAAAGATAGAGGGGGTGAGCACACGAAAGCGATAAAGCTAATATCATTCACTCAAATATAATGAAAAAATGGAAAAAAAGGAGGGATTGAATCAAGATTATCATACTTTTTACAAATTGAACAATTGCAATAGCTCTTAAGGAAATGTATCAAACGTTGTAATAATTCAATTATCATACTGTGGTATATCCAAAGGTCCTGCTAGTAAAGAGAGTTAAATCAAGATTATTGTACATTTTACATATTAAACTATTTCGTAATAGCTCTTAAGTAAACATATTAAACGATGTAATAATTCAATTACTGCGATATATTTATTTATATATTATTATAAGTCATCCACAGACACCGTGTTTCAGCGTTTTATGCCTCTTCGGTGTGGCTAGACACAATAACTACCTTTGACCAGGAGCGAAATCCGACTGACTTTTCGTCCTGCCGATTCATTAACCCCACGGGCATTTGACAGCTGCCGTAAAGGGGTGTTGTCTAAACTATTAGATACATACATGTGTTTATATATTTTACGATCACCAGAGAGATCCAGTCTATAAATAGACAGTTATTGCTTTCGATATGCTGGCAGTAAAAGTTAATTCAAGTCACCATATATATATATGAGTAGTAGCTTACCGGTGGGTACGAGTACGATCGTTGGAAGCGCACAGTATCCAGGGGTTAAGACTGAGAAAAAACAAATACAAAGTGCTCAATACAATCTAGAGCAAAATGTATTTATATAATGGATAAAAGTAACCTACTCGAGTTTCATCGTCTGATTCGTCAGGGTTACATCCGTTGAATTATTCAACGGATGTAACTCTGACGAATCAAACGATGAAACTCGAGTAGGTTACTTTTATCCATTATATATACTAGCAAATATATGCACCCTCCGGGTGCAAGTATTTAAGTTTTAATGAAATAAAATATTATGTTAACTTAGAAAGGGTAATGGAACTAAATAAGATGCCGATAAAAAGATTTGAAACAGAGGGGGAACAACTAAAACTTGCTTTTTCTTCCCTCCCGTCTTTCATTGCTAAATTTTCATAATTCAACTATTTAGTTAGCTATTTATTAGGAAGTAAAGAATAGAATTACTGTTAATATTGTTAATGGATTTCTTTTAAAATTTATTGGAGAGATTTTTGCTCATATTCATTAAGATAAAACCAAACAATTAGAAATCAATAATACTGAGCACATATTTATTAAAATCAAATTTTTAATATCAATATGCAAATTAGCCTTCCCATTCACACTGCAAACCACTAATTTTGTATATATAAATACAATCGCATGTTAATAATATGTTGATATGGTCAACAGTGGCTTCGGCCTCTGGACCATTGATATAATAACAGCGTCGATCCCAGGGGGCCATCCCCCAGGCAACACCTGCCCCTTGATTTAAAGGGCAGGGCTGGGTTTATTGCCCAGTGCCTGAGGCGCCCCCTTGAGGGGAATGCCGACGGGATCGACGCAATTTTTCACCCGCCACCCCATGAGCTTCGGTTTGTGGTGGTCCCACGTTAATAGGGACTTTGTGCCTGACCCGTACAAGTGGGGTACGCGGTAAATACTATGTAGATATGGTCAACAGTATTAATAATGTAAAACAATTTTATTAATAATTGAGGTTTGAATAAAAAATAAATCATGGAGAATGTGATGTAATAACTATGGGAATTGTGACTCGATTAGTAATATAGTTTCGGTTACAGACAGAAAAACACACAATCCATTATAATATATATATATATATATATATATATATATATATATATATATATATATATATATATATATATAGGGCCGGTTTAGATCAGTTGGTAGAGTCTCGGGCTTGGGAGCACAAGTTCTGCTAGTAAGAATAAAAAGGGAAATTTTTGTTTTAAGTTCGTTTGTTGTTTATCGATAAAAATCGATAACAATCAATTGATCAATTGATCTCTATGACCGACAATTGAAGGATTTTTTTTATCTTTCTGGCTGTGTCTATTTATAGTCCAGCACTAGATGACCTGTATTCTGTTTGTTAGCCATTGTATCAACGGTCCATGATGATATTGATGTTTCGATTTAGGAAGGAGTGAGTAAACGGCTGTAATTATTTCATATCAATCGGCTGGCCACCTCAATATATATATATATATATATATATATATATATATATATATATATATAAAGTTGTTTTTTTTAAATCATTTTTATAGTGAGTTAGAAGCATTAATTAAAATGTAATAATATATTTTTGAAGGCGAAATAATGCAAATTTATGTTTAAAAAAAAATATCTAATTTTTTTTTTTTTTTTTTTTTTTTGGTCCCTTAATAATTTCAGGCTATGCCTATCTTCAGAGGGTTGAAACATTTTTTTTTTACATTTCATCTGTATGAATACAGATGAAATTTTAAAAAAAAATGTTTCAACCCTCTGAAGATAGGCATAGCCTGAAATTATTAAGGGACCAAAAAAAAAAAAAATTAATATGTTTTTTAAACATAAATGTGCATTATTTCGCCTTCAAAAAAATATATATATATATATATATATATATATATATATATATATATATATATATATATATAGAGAGAGAGAGAGAGAGAGAGAGAGAGAGAGAGAGAAATAGCATAATTTTTACAGATCACTGCTGTCCCTCACAATCATATAACCCCACCACCAGAACCTTTCCTCTCATGAACCCTCAAATGACTCATCAAACCCGCTGCAGATCTACAAGGTTTGATACAAATATGACAGGGAAGGATTCTTTGCCACTGGATCAGATGGCTCAGATGATAAAATTTGATGCTTATGCACCACCATATAACAGAGCCCGACTTACAGATTTTGGTACAGATTGCACAAGACACATTGTTTGTTCCTGGAGTGTGCATGAATTTTCCTTGATGGTATTTCCGATGATTGACATATCCAGCCTTAGAAAGCAGAATCCGACCACAGGTTTGACATTTCCAACCCACCGGGTTCTCACCAATATGTCAGGTGTATCCCTTTCGAAGTTGATGCTTGGGGTTTTCATGCACGATTCTGACAAAAACTGACACAGCCATCATCCACATGAATTCTCCTTTCAGTCACTTCAATGCCAGCTTTTCCCAGTTGTCAGGATCTATTTTTATTTTTACAAGGTTGCTTTTTAAAGCCATCCTTATACCTCTTCCGAGGCTTATGCTGTGGCCTTTTGCCATCATGCAGCTGACCGTAAAGGAGTTGCTTTGGCATTCTAACATCACTAATACGCACAACATGACCTGCCCAACGCATTTGGGCTGTTATGATGAGAGTTTCAATGCTTGTGCATTCTGCCCTTGTAAGGAATTCTGTGTTAGGTGTGTTGGAATTCCACTTGATGTATAGAATGCGTCTCAAACATTTCTGAGGGAAGAATTTACAGACATCTTTGAATTTCATGTTTCCGAGGAGGACAATAGAACACTCAACGCGCAGGATCTATAAAACTTCGTTTTATGGGTAATGCTGGTATTAGACCATAACCGTTTTTCAAATCTCCCAAAGACACAGATGCCTTCTGGATGCGTAGATAAATCTCAGCCTCCAAAGAGCAATCACAAGTCAGTGTACTTCCCAAGTATGTAAAGGATTCAACTGCATCCAAACGAGTACCTTGAATGGTTATAGATGACTTGATATACGGTTCACTTTTTACGGGTGTGAACATTACCTTTGTCTTCGTCAAGCTTATTTTTAATCCAAAAGCAGTGCACGAGGCAGCAAATAGGTTCACAATATTTTGAATATCCTCCTCAGTTTGAGCTAGAAAGTCAACGTCATCGGCGTAAACGAACTCTCTGAGAAGTGTATAGGATGTATTTGACTTGAAGTTGAATCTTCTCAAGTCGAAAACCCTTCCTGTGGCTCTAACTTCCAAGAGGACACCCTTCTCACAATGCTGGAATGCATGAGTTGATATTACAGAAAATAATATTGAGAATAGTGTTGGGACCAAGACATCTCCCTGCTTAACCCCGTTATCTATTAGTATTTCATCTGACAATCTAACACTCATGACAATTCTAGCTTTCATACCATTGTGCAACCGCTTGAGTATATTCATAAATATTGGTGGGCACCCAACTTATACCCAATACCATCCAAAGTGCATCTCTGTTAACTGTATCAAGAGCTTTTGTCAAATCGACAAAAACCTGATACAGGAGGGCGGACCCGTTGCTCAATAGATTTCTCCTGCACTTGCTTGGCCGAAAATATCCTGTTGTTTGCTCCTTTGCATCCTTTGTGATTCAGGAATGACCATAGGACAAATGTACCAAAGAAATTGATTCAACAACACACTTGAGAGAACCTTGCAAACTGCACCCAAATGTGTAATTCCACGGCAGTTATCGCAACTTCCCTTTTCTCTTTGCACTTGTATACATAGCATAGCATATATATATATATATATATATATATATATATATATATATATACTCACACATATATTCATAGGTTATATATATATATATATATATATATATATACATATATATATATATATATATACATACATACATACATACTCACACAGTTATTCATAGGTATATATATATATATATATATATATATATATATATATATATATATATATATATATTATACAGATATTCATAGGTATATATATATATATATATATATATATATATACGATATATATATATATATATATACACATACATACACAGATATTCATAGGTTATATATATATATATATATATATATATATATATATATATACTCACACAGATATTCATATATATATATATATATATATATATATATATACAAACATACATATAGCACATAGTAAGCAATAGCATAATCTTTACAGATCATTGCCGTCCCTCACAATCCATAACCACTACCAGAACCCTTCCTTGCATGAGCCCTCAAATGACTCATCAAACCCGCAGCAGATCCACAAAGTTTGATGAAAATATGACATAGAAAGGACGTCCTTCCAGTTGAATCATGAATGATGAAAAGATTTGATGCTTATGCACCACCAAATGTTTCTTAAGCCAGAAGCCGACTTACAGATCTTGCCACAGATAGCACAAGACACATTGTTTGTTCCTGGAATTTGAATGAATTAACCCTGATGAAATTTCCTATGATTAACATATCCAGCCTTAGAAAGCAGAATTCGACGACATGTCTGAATTTGCAACCCTCCATGTTCTCTCCAATATGACAGGTGTAACCCTTTCGAAGTTGATACTTTAGGTTTTCATGCACGATTCTTTCACTCTCAAAACTGGTACAACCATCATCCACACGAACTCTCCAGTCAGTTCTCTCCAATGCCAGCTTTTCCCAGTTGTCAGGATTTATTTTTATTTTTACAAGTATTATACACACATACATACATACGTACACTCCAACTGCCCTTTATATATGTATAGATGACAGGTTGCCAACTTGAAAAACAAAAGATCCAGCCTCATCTATACATATATAAGTAAGTAAAGTCGTCGGGGCGGCTTAAAGTCGGTAGCAGCCAGTCAGCGAGGGAGTCTATCCCTTTTCAATAGCGCTAGACCAAGGAGATTGTTTTAGCATCTGAGGTGGTGCGCCACACCTACCATCTGCTCCTTACTTTACCGCACAGATCCCTGTGCTACTCATACGCTGAGTTGGCGGGGACCGGTATCGAACTAGGAACCTTGTGGTTTCTAGCCGAACTCTCTACCGACTGAGCTAACCCGGCAATATAAAGGGCAATTATATGTATCTATGTTCGGAGTAAACTACGAAAAATCAAACAGTTAATGACAAAGTAAATATATATACTCATTCACTATCACCAGAGCTAGCTTTTTGAGCAAAAATAATAAAGATTTGATTTATATTCATGAAGATAATTAAAAGATAAAATTTAAATAACAGCATGGATTTTTTTTTGCATTTAATATTTTAAATAGTAGACATTGATTTTTTATTTCCAGAGTGGCTAGATTTTTATGTAACGTTCTAATGGGGGGGGGGCTGTGAAGAACCAACTCACGATTTGATATTAATGGATCTGCGAGACTAACTTTTTCACTCCCTCCTCTATCCACACGACGCCGGGTAGTCGCTCCTAGTTACTTTATAAATCAAATTCGTAACGTTTGAATTCCTAACAGACGCTGAGGCACCACCTGTGACAGTGCAATAATTTTAACATGTCGGCAAGACAAATCGTAGATAAGTGTGTTGTTGTTACATAAGCAAATTACAAGTGTTTCCTTTTAAAATAACTTTATCGTCTGCTTTAATCAATTTTCTTCGATTGAATTTTCTGCGGGATTTTCTTCTTCTATTTTTTTGTTTTTGTTTCTTTTAATTACGTACAATTCCCCTTCCTATTTCAATTCCATTAGATCAGAAATAACAAAATAAATTAAAATAGGAAGGAATAAATTTATTTGAAATAAACAAAAAAAACAGAAAAAGAAAAAAGAAACAGCAAATAGCAAAGATTCAATCATTTTGATGCAATCCCCCATTGAATTCGTCTTTATTTACCCTGTCAACCTCAGCCGCTCCTCCTGCCATGTTCAATTCCCGCTCTTTCACCATTTCCCTTTCCCGCTCGTCCGCCATTTTCCTTTCCGCCTCGTACGCCATTTTACATTCCCACTCGTTAACTTGTTTGTCAGTCTTGTTTCTGATTGATTTCACTTCGATTAGAAATTCGATTTAAACTCGTTTTCTTTTTCGAATGCCACCAGATTCTCCCCCCCCCCATTACATAATTTCAATACAGATGTGGTTAATAAGAATATTAATACTCTTGTTCCTTGATCTTCCGACCGTTATCATCTTGCAACACCCTCCGATTAAAAATGAGACCGTCCATGACAAAATGCAAAAATGTAAGTCCTGATTATCTGAAATACGTTTTAAAATCGTTTTCTTTTTCGAATTCCACCAGATCCCTCCCCCATTACATCATTTCAATACAAACGTGGTTAATAATAATATTAATATTAATACGCTTGTTCCTTGATCGTTCAACTGTTATCATCTTGCAACACCCTCTGGTTAAAAATGAGACAGTCCAAATCGTCTATGATGAAATGCAAAAATGTAAGTCCTGATTATCTGAAATACGATTTAAACTCGTTTTCTTTTTCGAATGCCACCAGATAAATTACATCATTTCACTACAATTGGATCAAGCAACCATTAGGCACCTCAATTACAAGTTGTTTTCAAAGGAAAGAAATTTTGCTTTTCAGCGGTTGTTAAAAATAAAATCAACAACACGATTTTTTTATATTATAATTTCATACAAACCAAAAAAAATACATTTTTATACTAAAAATGTGTTTTTGATATTAACAACCAAAAAAAATTGTTATTTCAGAGATCTTAATAGGATTCTCTTCTGATTAAATAAAAACTATTTTTACATAAAAATGGGTCTTAAAGTTTTATAATTAAAAAAATAATAACAATATTAGTTTATCATTAGTGCAAAATTAATATTTTACATATGCTAACAACAAAATTAATTTTTTACATATGCTAACAACAAAATTTTTTTTACATATGCTAACAACAAAATTAATTTTTTTACATGTGCTAACAACAAAATTATTTTTTTACATATGCTAACACAAAATTAATTTTTTTACATGTGCTAACAACAAAAATATTTTTTTACATATGCTAACAACAAAATTAATTTTACATAACAAAATTAATTTTTTACATATGCTAACAACAAAACTAAATTTTTACATATGCTAACAACAAAATTAATGTTTTACATATGCTAACAACAAAATTAATGTTTTACATATGTCAACAACAAAATTAATTTTTACATATGCTAACAACAAAAATTAATTTTTTACATATGCCAACAACAAAAATAATTTTTTACATATGCTAACAACAAAATTAATTTTTTACATATGCTAACAACAAAATTAATTTTTTACATATGCGAACAACAAAAAAATTTTGTTTACATATACTAACAACAAAATTAATTTTTTACATATGCTAACAACAAAATTAATTTTTTACATATGCTAACAACAAAATTAATTTTTTACATATGCTAACAACAAAATTAATTTTTTTATATGCTAGCAACAAAATTAATTTTTTACATATGCTAACAACAAAAATTAATTTTTTACATATGCTACAACAAAAATTAATTTTTTACATATGCTAACAACAAAATTAATTTTTTACATATGCTAACAACAAAATTAATTTTTTACATATGCTAACAACAAAAATTAATTTTTTACATATGCTAACAACAAAATTAATTTTTTACATATGCTAACAACAAAATTATTTTTTTACATATGCCAACAAAAACAACAACATGAAATAACTAATTTTTTTTTAAATAAAATCATAAACTATTTAGTATAAAAACGTCTTTGCTTTGTATAAAATAATTATGTCAAAACATCGCGTTGTTGAATTTCTTTACTTATTTTGCATATATTAGGTGACCCGAAATTCTTGTCAAAAATGTAGTTAGTATTAATATTAATAGCAGGATCTGTAGATATACCACAGTAAGATAATTTAACTAGTACTATGCTTGATATCTAGACTATTACGCGCCTGGATACCAGCCCAGGTATTTCTGTGTTCTCGCGTTAATGTGCTAGATGGCCGTTGAGCGAGAAGCTTTCTCCGCCCTTTCAAAGGTTTTGTTTTTCATCCAGTTGGATGTCTAGCCACCCTCCTCTCCAGGCAAGCTTGGTGGGGCTACCGATTTAGTCACCGATGATCCGACTATGGAGCAGGTGCTTTGGCATTGCCCCTTCCAGCTGGGAAAATTTGGCTCTGGACCGCCTCGCTGGTGGCAGAATCTCTGTAGAGGACTGTTCATGTCAGAAGTCACCCTGATGCAACACCATGAAGCTAAGAGGTCTAGAAGAAAACAGCGGCAACAAAGTACTGGTACATCAACATCTTCAGGGACAGCCTTCAAATGCGACATCTGAGGTCGCGAATGTTTTTCAAACATCGGAGGCGCTGTAACTTCAACGGCACAAAAACTTTATTATAGTCTTCCGAGACTGAAATGCCAACACAATGTTTTATATATTTACTTAAGCGCTATTGCTAAATAGTTCAATATATAAAAAAGCATAATAATCTTGATCTAACTCTCTCTCAATCTTTTTTTAAAATTTTTGACTAGCAGCGGTTACCCGGTGTACCTGGGTAGAGGGGGATTTTAAAAGTTAGTCCCGCAGTTAGTCCCGCAGATCCATTATTACTGAATCGTTATTTGAATCCTCATGGGATGCCCCATTTAAATCCCAATGTAAAAAATAGACTTTGCATTGATCCGGCTACTCTGAAAAGAAATGTTAATGTCTACTATCTAAAATAATAAATGAAAAAAAATCCATGCTGTTATCATTTGAATTTTAAATCAGGATTTACATTAACACGAACATTAATATATAGATTTTTTTTTTAAGCAAAAATGTGTCCGAAGAGAGACCAATTCTTCTCTCCTGTGAAATAATGAAAACACGACGTGGTCGGGGGGGGGGCGGATGAGGAAGGAGGGAGGATGAAGAAGGGAGGAGTGAGATACTCTTTTATGGTTCCGGATGCAATTCTTGGATATTCTTGGACCAGTCGCATCTAATGGCCTTTATGCCATTCATATCTTTCAGGTGCTTTACCAAAGTCTGCTGGAATAATAGACCAAAATTTCCCATGCTTCTTTCGGTTGAATAGAGCGACAGTGAAAAGCGACGAAAATATCGGCTCTCTCGAAATCAGCAGATCAGGTTTCGCGCACAACCGGACCCGGCATTTTTTTTTTTTTTCATTTTTAAAAATTTGGTACTAATGCAGAATAGCGCGCATGAGATAATATCCTTAGTTGTCGTTGGGGCGACCTAAAGTCGGTATCAGCCAGACAGTGAGGGAGTCTATCCCCTTTTCACTAGCGCTAGACCAAGTAGATTGTTTTTTAGCCTCAGAGGTGGGGTGCCACAACTACCATCAGCTCCTTACTTTACCTCACATATCCCTGTGCTACTCATACGCTGAGTTGGCGAGGGCCGGTATCGAAATAGAAACTTTGAGGTTCCCAGCCAAACACTCTACTGACTGAGCTAAACCGGCCCCTAGGTTTAAAAAGGATTACATTTCATGGAAATATTTAGAACCTTTGAGACGCTAGGATTTGGGTAAGGGTTATAATTATAGCGTTAGTGTTCGGGTTAGGGTTAGGCTACTTCGGGAGTTTCCGTAGTCTAATGCTATTTATATTTATATATATGATCTGCTGTGCGCTATTCGGTATTTATACCTTTTATTCAATGCAAAAGTGGTTACATTCGTAAATGTGACTTCTTTCTTTTTTCTCTTTCTTTCTTTATTTTATTTATTTTATTCTTTTTTTTTGTGTGTGTATGTGTGTGTGTGTGTGTGTGTGTGTGTGTGTGACGTAGTCATTGGTGCGTGTTGAATGTCTGGATAAACTTGTGGTCATTATCATCGCAGTCTCGGAAGATCATTCAGATTACCTTCTCGGTAATCTTGAACATTAGCTACTTAAACCTCCCCTTGTTTTTTTTTGTTTGTTTTTTTCACTTTGAGGAACCGTATGTTTTGTTTGTAAAAACACGGATTTTTCGACAAATTGGGTATACCTATACTTTTCTAATATACAGGTACTCTCATAGAAATATTAACATCTTTTTTTTTAATTGATTTAAAAATTTTAACACCCTTATAGGAATACCTTTAATATATTTTCAAACAGTCTCCACATTTCACCATCCCTGTCAACATATGCTTAGAATCTCCTACAGGTGATTTAAAAAAAGATGTTAATATTTCTATAAGAGTACCTGTATATTAGAAAAATATAGGTATACCCAATTTGTCGAAAAATCCGTGTTTTTACAAAACAAAACACACAGCTTCCTCAAAGTGAAAAAACAAGGGGAGGTTACTCTCATTTAAGTAGCTAATGTTCAGATTACCGATTTCTCGTACCCTGAAGTTACATTCTAGTGCAGCGCCTTCTGTGACTGTGATAAGAGCGTTTTCTTCACAGAGGTGTGTCGTGTTGTTAAAGCTCCGTAAAACGGATTTTTCTAATGCATTTTTTAACAGTTTTTTAACGTAATTTCATCATAACTTAACACTGCCCTAAAAACTAAGGCCGGATGTATATACGAAATACTCCCAGCTACTCACTGCGATCACTGAGATGCTGATCTCGTCCTGGACATTCCTTACCAACTCAGCACATTCTCAGTGGAGGAGAGGGGCGCACAAAGAACTGGCAAACTCTTGTGCATCCTAAACTAAATTCCCCTGCTTTCCACTGCGAAATATGAACAACAAAAACAAATATCCATACTGGCAGAACATCACCCGGAGTGATAAGGTCCAAAGTTATAAAGATCTGAACCTTGCGTCATGGAACATCCGGACAATTCATGAGAGTCCCAAATCGAATAGACCAGAAAGAAGGAGCGCCCTAATAGCCAAAGAGCTAAAAAAAAAAACAACATAACATTGACATAGCCGCTTTGTGCGAAGTCAGATTCGCTGAGAATGGAAGCATCAGAGAGGAGAGGGGCTACACCTTCTACTGGAGCGGGAAACGTTCAACAGACAGAAACGAATCTGGTGTAGCTTTTGCTGTCAGAAATGGTCTTCTGTCAAATATGTCTGTTGATCCTAAACCAGTAAGTGATAGACTTATCACTCTTAGGCTTCTGATGGTCAAAGGCAGATATTGTACTCTGATCGCTGCCTATGGACTAACTGTGACTAACATTGCTGCAATATTTTAAAGAGGGTGAAAACAGTTACATTTACATGTTGAGAAAAGACTGGGGGAGGGTAAAATATCGCTTTCATATCGCATTAAATTTTCGGGAAAAAAGCCTTCAAACAGCTAAGAAGTTCAATCGTGGCACGAGTTCGTTTTTCAGCAGGCACTGCTTAGCGTTTTTTTTCTACAACCCCACTCTTTAGAATCTAGAGCTTTCTCGAAAATAAGAAATCTAGTTGGTTGGTTACCTGGATTTTATGACATTTCAACCCATATTGGGTCATTTTATGCCGAAGAAGTTTTGGTTTTATTCATTTCTGATGGGTATTCAACTTTTTAAACACATTTTTAAATTCATTTTTTTTTATAGATGGCGCTTAAACAGGTACTACTCCTTCGGGCCAGATTGGACCCGGGAGTAATGATGATGAAGGGGTTCTCCGCATTCTTCAGAGCTCCAGAATTGGAAATTTACCATCGGATGGTTTAACGTCATATCCTGGAAATTAAGACCGTCAGCCATCGCCTTCGAGCACATATATGATAAAAAAAGGGTTGCCATCAGGGAAAAAGGCTTGGGACAATCTTTCATATATATATATATATATATATATATATATATATATATATATGTATATACCAACCCCTCCGCACGAGCAGGATGTGACACAAGGTCAATTTCTTAAGCGGAGTTCAACAGCTTTGAATTCAGAGTTTTCCTTCTCCTAGACCGGTTGTTAACCAAGATTAAAGAGCCCAGTCTGCCCTACTATTTTACCCATAGCTGGAGGGAGAGTAGAATTCATACCTTTCCAAAGGGTATTAGCGCTAAGTGAAATGCAATTACCACGTCCAGGATTTGAACTCGGGCCGACGAGTCCATAACCCACGACTTTAACCATTACACCACGCGCTTGGGACAATCATATATATGCTTGAGCTTTACATGACCACCCGATTGATCGGAGGGGGCCTCTCTGACCGCCCGTTTGGCCTAAGTAAGACCAAAGTGGAGTGTTGCAAGTCATTCACTACTCAGATACTAGTGAGCCATCCTTAAGCATAATGGTTCGTCACTCACGGTTAACAGGTGTCTTCATTACGTGGATTTTACCTCTAACTGATGAGGGCCGGGTTAGCTCAGTCGGTAGAGCGTTCGGCTAGAAACCACAAGGTTCCTAGTTCGATACCGGTCCCCGCCAACTCAGCGTATGAGTAGCACAGGGATCTGTGCGGTAAAGTAAGGAGCTGATGGTAGGTGTGGAACTCCACCTCAGATGCTAAAACAATCTTCTTGGTCTAGCGCTAGTAAAAAGGGGATAGACTCCCTCGCTGACTGGCTGATACCTAGCGTCTCAAAGGTTCTAGATATTTCCATGAAATGTAATGCTTTTTAAACCTAGGGGCCCGTTTAGCTCAGTCAGTAGAGTGTTTGGCTGGGAACCTCAAAGTTCCTATTTCGATACCGGCCCTCGCCAACTCAGCGTATGAGTAGCACAGGGATCTGTGCGGTAAAGTAAGGAGCTGATGGGGTGTGGCGCTCCACTTCAGATGCTAAAACAATCTCCTTGGTCTAGCGCTATTGAAAATGGGATAGACTCCCTCGCTGACTGGCTGATACCGACTTTGGGCCGCCCGGACGACTTTACTTACTTACTTACCTCTAACTGCAGAGGTGCAGTTGGCACACTCTACAGCCTTAGCCGACAGGACAGCAAAAACATGTCTAAAATCAGACCAATTCTTCTCTCCTGTGAAATAATGAAAACACGACGTGGTCGGGGTGGATGGGGAAGTAGGAAGGAGGGAGGAGTGAGATACTCTTTTATGGTTCCGGATGCAATTCTTGGATATTCTTGGACCAGTCGCATCTAATAGCCTTTCTACCGAGCGCATTCATATCTTTCAGGTGCTTTACCAAAGTCTGCTGGAATAAAAGACCAAATTTTCTCCACTTCCCACGCTTCTTTCGGTTGAATAGAGCGACAGTGAAAAGCGACGAAAATATCGGCTCTCTCGAAATCAGCAGATCAGGTTTCGCGCACAACCGAACCCGGCATTTTTTTTTTTCAT
>CM042174.1:49742210-49754710 GCA_023376005.1 Doryteuthis pealeii | reverse complement strand
TAATATTGAGGAGGGTCATATATTTTTTATGAAAATTGACATGTAGTAGTGAGGGGGTCATATATTTTTTATGAAAATTGACAGGGGGGTCATATATTTTTATAAAAATTGACTGTAGTAATATTGAGGAGGGTCATATATTTTTATGAAAATTGACATGTAGTAGTGAGGGGGTTCATATATTTTTATAAAAATTGACATGTAGTAGTATTGAGGGGGTCATATATTTTTTTATTGAAACTACACATGTTGTAGTGAGCGGGGTCATATATTTTTATGACAATCGATATGTAGTCGTGAGGGGGGGGTCATATATTTTTTAATGAAAATTGACATGCAGTAGAATGGGCGCCATGTATTTGCGGTGATATAAGGCTTTAAAACACTCCATTGTGATAGTGCAGTACTCCTTAGATCTAACTCCGTATGAATTCTTCTTCTTTCCAAAACTTAACATACATATCAACGGTAACGAGCTCATAAGCGACGTTCTCCTGTGGAAGCCAACACATTGGCATGCAAGTGTGGACCGCCCAGCAAGGACCTACACTGACCAGCTATGCGAAGATGCTGGCTGTTCCACAGAGGAGCTCCCAGGTGCAATGAATGATAGGGAAGGTTGGCAAGAGACTGTCATGGATATCCGTGCTGTTTGCGCGATATGATGATGATGATGATGATGATCTACAGTAAGATTTCAAAGAAGAAGAAAAACGTAACAACACCGTCTTCCCGTTATACTTTATTTAAACCAGAGACTTAAAAATGAGTTCCTGCCTAATCAGACGGCTTTTACAAATTACAGGGATCCTCTTGTATTTTGTAAAAACCCGTCTGATGACGCTAGAACTCATTCGTTTGGTTGAAATGAAATATAACAGGATGACGGTTTGTTAAGTTTTTCTTTCTTTTCTGTTTTTGAAAGTTAAATATTGATCTGTATATAATTTATTATATATTATTAATACTAGCAAAATAAAAAAACACCCTCCGGGCGATGTAAATTAGATTTTTGAAACATATTGCCTGAGGGTGTGGGAGTAAAAAATTTAATGTCAGCGAGTTTGTACCCTAAGTAAGTAAAATCACCAAATTCATTAAAGAATTAAAAAATAAAACAATTTGAAATGTAAACTTTAAATATGTATAAAAATAAAACAAACTATATATAGATATATAATACCAGTCATGTATTTATTAAAACTTATTTTAAAAAACAACGAGGACTGTCTAATGTTGCATGTTCAAATTTTAAGTGTATTTATTCTATGTTATGACGATTTTGGGTTATGTGACGTAAGCAGTGACGTAGTTTTTGTTACAGACAAAAACCGGAAGCGAATCTCCATTATTGATAGATAGATATAAAAATTTATTGATTATTATACATTGAGCTCTTTTTAGTGATTCATAAAAATATATGTATGAGTAAATGTTTGCACCTACAAGAGCATTCAGCATGTTTGTACAGTGAGATTTCGATTATTCCAAATAGAACCATCACTTACTTCCCAGTCATTTGGATTACCATATATATATATATATATATATATATATATATATATATATATATATGAGGAAAAATGAGTAAAGAAAAGAAATGTAAATGGATAAAATGAATTTAATCGATATCACATTAATCGATATCACTTACACATGTGTTTCGGTCAGTTTATGTGTGTGAAAATATTTCGCACACATAGAAGAATCGACCTTCATCAGAGTGAACATTTATTTTGAATGTGCGAAATATTTTCACACACATAAACTGACCGAAACACATGTGTAAGTGATATCGATTAAATTCATTTTATCCATTTACATTTCTTTACTCATTTTTCCTCATATTGTCGGATTCAATTCCTTTTCCATTTTCACACACACACACACACACATATATAATATATTATATATATATATATATATATATATATATTATATATATCTTCTTATTATAATGGAGATTGTGTGCTTTTTTGTCTGTAACCGAAACTATATCACTACTCAAGTTACAATTCCCTTGGTTATTGACATCACATACTCAATGATTTTATTTTAATTTTAACCTCTATTATTAATAAAATTGTTTTACATTATTAACACTGTTAACCATATCTACATACTAACAACATACAATTATGTTTATATATACAACAAAATGGCGGTTTACAGTGTGAAGGGGAAGGCTAATTTGCATATTGATATAAAAAATTGAATTTGATAAATATGTGCTTTGTATTATTGATTTCTAACTGTTTGGTTTTATTTTAATGAATATAAGCAAAAATCTCTTCAATAAATCTTAAATGAAATCCATTAACAAGAAAAAATAACTGTCATTTTATTCTTTACTTCCTCTTTTAACTAAATACTTAAATTAGAAAAAATAACAATGAAAGACGAGAGTAATGGAAGAGTAAGTTTCAGTTGTTATATATTTCGATTATATCCCCCTCTGTTTCAAATATTTTTTATCTGCATTCTTATTTAGTTTCATTGGCCTTTCTAATATAATATTTTATTACATTAAAACTTAAATACTTGCACCCAGAGGGTGCATATATTTGCTAGTATATATATATATATATATATATATATATATATATATATATATATATAGTTCAATGAAGTAACAAATAAAAGTTTTAGCTTTTATTTATTTATTTCGGAACGATATTAAAACCAATGGTTTCCTGCTGAAAGCATTCATCAGGTAAAACGAAATGGTTCCTTTGAAAATGACAGAAATGGTGTAAATGGTCAAATGTGTGCGTTTTTTTTTAACTGTATTCTCGTGTTTGCGTGTTTACGTGATGTGGAATGATTTTTTTTTTTTGCTTGTACGTGTGCGTATTTTTGATGTGCGTATGTGTATGATGTATATATATATATATGTGTGTGTAGTGTACATGTATGTATACATATAGTGTATATATAGCGTACATGTACGTATATATAGTGTATATATACTGTATAATGTATATATATATATATATATAATATATATATATATATATATATGTATATATATACACACACACACAATCACACACCTAAAAAATGCACAATGTTGCCTTTCGACACCACACACACACACACATACACCATCCCATACCAACGCCGTAAAATAGAATATTTGACGTCACATTTCAAAACCGTTCTTCTTTCAAACTTCAAAATTTTAAAAACTGAATAACACATAACTACCACTCGCTTTTCTCGTTATTCTGTGATAAATAATTTATTATCACCTTCCATATACCAACAAATGCCCTGAAGATGATCTAATTAATAGATCGAAACACTGCAGCGTCGGCCAATAAACTCACCACTTAACCCATTTAAACCTGTGTTTTTTCATTTTTCCTAATATACTACATATCGTCGGATTCACTTCCTTTCTTCACACACACACAACACACACACACACACACATATATATATATATATATATATATATATATATATATATATATATATACTGTCTGTGTATGTGTTTATAGATATGCATATAAACCTATGAAAGAGAAAGGTATTCGCATTTTGATTGAATTATCTTTGCCTTGTATTTACTCTTAGATGTTTACACAAGTTCCACTTGGGGTCTTTGGCCTGACGATGGAGAATCTCTTCTGATTAGTCACGGTCTGCCAAGCTAACCCGTTAACCATTACCCAATAGCGAGATGCCTCATTTGATCTTCTATTTCTATTTCTAATGCACGAGAGAACTTATCAAAAAAAAAGTCCGTGTGCCGAAAATGACTATAGACGGTGAATGGTGGAAAATTGATTCATGCGTCCAACCAGTTCCTGTTCGGAAGAATGTGGACATCTTTTTTTTTTTTTTTGTGCTCAGCCACAAAGACGTTCATCACGTTGACCAAAACTCTTTGAATTCTTTATTTGTGTGTTTGTATCTGTTTTTTGTTCCTTTTATCTCTCTTGGAAAATCTGTCGCGGTCCGTTGCCCAATTTTCGTCCTTTTCTCCGTTAATAGACAATACAGGTTTACGTCGGCTCTTAACATGGTAATCAAGCCGTCTAATAGTAAGATTATTAGATAAAATGCTAAGTAAAAAAATTTAAAAAATTAAAAAAAGATAAAAAGTCAGGTTCTTGGTTGTTAGGAAGAGCTGTCGTAAAAATCCAGACATCACACCAAATAACCTTATATATATACGAGCAAAAATAAACACCCTCCGGGCGGTGTAAAAATTATTTTTTGAAATATATTGCCTGAGGGAGTAGAGTTAAAAATTAAATGTCAGAGGGTTTATATCATAAGTAAGTAAAATCATCAAATTTATTAAAGGAAAAATAAATGAAATAAAACAATTTGAAATGGAAACTTAATTCTGTTCCCTCAAATAAAATGTTGCATGAATCTATTAACTATTAATTAGATAACTATTTTGAATATTGTGCACATAAATTTTACACAGAATCGTAGGTATTTATTTATTTGTAAATTTTTAGTTAACTTCTTGTTACTGAAAAATTGACGAGGGTATGGTGATATTGGATTTTGTGACGTAAGCAGTGACGTATTTTCGTTACAGACAGATAGATAGCGAATCTCCATTATTAATACTAGCATAACAAAACCGCCCTTCGGGCGGTGTAAAAATAAAATTTGAAAAATATAGCCTGAGCCGAGTGGATTTAAAATTCAATGTCAGAGGGGTAGTATCCAAGTAAAATTAATAAATGAATTGAAGTAATAAAAAACAGCAATGCCAAAATAGCCAAAACTTTAAAAGGATATTCAACATTTAATGATTTTAGTAATTAAAATCATTGAATTCATTAAAGGAGTAAAAAATAAACAATTTGAAATAGAAATTAGGAAAGTTAACTTTCTACACCAAAGTTTTCCTGAATAATATTTAATGATAAAATTAAATTTTGGTTTATCAATGACTAAAACAATCAACTATACAAAATGATTTTTTATTGTTTGATTATTTCTAAAAATTTGAAATAAAAAAAAAATAAACATTCACCTTATTTATTTTACATTCAACAAACATTTAGTTTAGTGTAAATAAATATTACATAAAATAAAATAGAGTAATGATACTTAAATCAATTTTTAAATGCTAAATAATACCTAATATTTAATTTTTTTTAATCGGAGTAAATAAAAATATCTAATTTATAGATTTATTTTCAACTAAATTTTATTTGGTAAAATTCTGTAAAAAGATAAATTCTTTTAAAATTTTCTTCAATAAATAAAATCTTTTGATAAGAATTCAGTATCAATTTGTCTGTAACTAAAACTATGTTGATGTAAATTAATAAATCAAATAAAGTAATAAAAAACAACAATGCCAAAATATGCCAAAAACTTTAAAAAGACATTCAACATTTAATGATTTTATTAATTAAAATCATTGAATTCATTAGAGGAGTAAAAAATAAACAATTTGAAATAGAAATTAGAAAGTTAACTTTCTACACCAAAGTTTTTCCTGAAATAATATTTAATGATGAAATTAAATTTGGTTTATCAATGAATAAAACAATCAACTATACAAAATGATTTTTTATTGTTTTGATTATTTCTAAAAATTTTGAAATAAAAAAAAATAAACATTCACCTTTTATTTTACATTTAACAAACATTTAGTTTTAGTTGTAAATAAATATTATATAAAATAAAATAGAGTAATGATACTTAAATCAATTTTTAAATGCTAATAATATTTAATATTAATTTTTTTTAATCAGAGTAAATAAAAAATATTCTAATTTGTAGATTTATTTTCAACTAAATTTTATTTGGTAAAATTCTGTAAAATATAAATTCTTAAAAAATTTTCTTCAATATAAAATCTGTTGATAAGAGATTCAGTATCAATTTGTCTGTAACTAAAACTATGTTGATGTAAAATTAATAAATCAAATAAAGTAATAAAAAACAACAATACCAAATATGCCAAAAACTTTAAAAGGACATTCAACATTTAATGATTTTATTAATTAAAATCATCAAATTCATTAAAGGAGTAAAAAATAAACAATTTGAAATAGAAATTAGGAAAGTTAACTTTCTACACCAAAGTTTTTCCTGAAATAATATTCAATAATAAAAATTAAATTTGGTTTATCAATGAAAAAACAACAACTAATACAAAATGATTTTTTTATTGTTTGATTATTTCTAAAATCTTTGAAATAAAACAGTAAATATTCACCTTATTTATTTTACATTTAACAAACATTTAGTTTAGTGTAAATAAATATTACATAAAATAAAATAGAGTAATGAACTTAAATCAATTTTAAATGCTAAAATAATACCTAATATTAATTTTTTTTAATCGGAGTAAATAAAATATCTAATTTATAGATTTATTTTCAACTAAATTTTATTTGGTAAAATTCTGTAAAAAAGATAAATTCTTTTAAAATTTTCTTCAATAAATAAAAATCTTTTGATAAGAGATTCCAGTATCAATTTGTCTGTAACTAAAACTATGTGCTGTAAAAATTAATAAATCAAATAAAGTAATAAAAAACAACAATGCCAAAATATGCCCAAAAATTTTAAAAGGACATTCAACATTTAATGATTTATTAATAAAATCATTGAATTCATTAAAGGAGTAAAAATAAACAATTTGAAATAGAAATAGGAAAGTTAACTTTCTACACCAAGTTTTTCCTGAAATAAATTTCAATATATAAAATTAAATTTGGTTTATCAATGAATAAAACAATCAACTATACAAAATGATTTTTATTGTTTTGATTATTTCTAAAATCTTTGAAATAAAACAGTAAATATTCACCTTATTATTTTACATTTAACAAACATTTAGTTTTAGTGTAAATAAATATTACATAAAATAAAATAGAGTAATGATACTTAAATCAATTTTAAATGCTAAATAATACCTAATATTAATTTTTTTTAATCGGAGTAAATAAAAATATCTAATTTATAGATTTATTTTCAACTAAATTTTATTTGTAAAATTCTGTAAAAGATAAATTCTTTAAAATTTTCTTCAATAAATAAAATCTTTTGATAAGAGATTCAGTATCAATTTGTCTGTAACTAAAACTATGTTGCTGTAAATTAATAATCAAAAAGTAATAAAAAACAACAATGCCAAAATATGCCAAAAATTTTAAAAGGACATTCAACATTTAATGATTTTATTAATTAAAATCATTGAATTCATTAAAGGAGTAAAAAATAAACAATTTGAAATAGAAATTAGGAAAGTTAACTTTCTACACCAAAGTTTTTCCTGAAATAATATTTAATGATAAAATTAAATTTGGTTTATCAATGAATAAAATAATCAACTATACAAAAATAATTTTTTATTGTTTTGATTATTTCTAAAAATTTTGAAATAAAAAAAAATAAACATTCACCTTAATTTACATTAACAAACATTTAGTTTTAGTGTAAATAAATATTACAAAATAGAGAGTAATGATACTTAAATCAATTTTAAATGCTAAATAATATTTAATATTAATTTTTTTTAATCGGAGTAAAATAAAAATATCTAATTTGTAGATTATTTTCAACTAAAATTTTATTTGCTAAAATTCTGTAAAATATAAATTCTTAAAAGATTTTTCTTCAATAAATAAAATCTTTGATAAGAGATTCAGTATCAATTTGTCTGTAACTAAAACTATGTTGATGTAAAATTAATAAATCAAAATAAAGTAATAAAAAACAACAATACCCAAAATATGCCAAAAACTTTAAAAGGACATTCAACATTTAATGATTTTATTAATTAAAATCATTGAATTCATTAAAGGAGTAAAAAATAAACAATTTGAAATAGAAATTAGGAAAGTTAACTTCTACACCAAAGCTTTTTCCTGAAATAATATTTAATGATAAATTAAAATTTGGTTTATCAATGAATAAAACAATCAACTATACAAAATGATTTTTTATTGTTTTGATTATTTTCAAAAATTTTGAAATAAAAAAAATAAACATTCACCTTATTTATTTTACATTTAACAAACATTTAGTTTTAGTGTAAATAAAACATTACATAAAATAAAATAGAGTAATCGAAACTTTAAATCAATTTTTTAAATAGATAAAAAACATTTAAATATTTATTTTGTTGTTTAATGGATGAGTTAAATACCAAATATTCTAATTGTTCTACTCAGAATATTATTTGTACAGTGAAAGAGATTATAGTTGGTCACATTAATGTAAAAAGAATATGAATTTTTGTAAAGAGAGTGTTATATTCATAATTGAAAATCTTTATTTAGATAAGATTTAGATTGTCTCTTACCGTAATCATACAAAGGACAGTGATATCAGAGCAGAGATGTTAGCGATCAACAAGCGTGTCGATTGATAAAACAATAATTATAATTGAGTAAATAACAATAAGGAATAAGCAGAATGACAGCCACATTATTTAGGCGGAACAGAAGTAAGTTCCTTATCTAATGTTTCATAATTTTCATTAACTCCCTAATAATAGTCTGACATATTATTATTTCCTGGATATATGACACAACTTCTCTAGAATTATGAGAGAGATTTTTGATATTCTCTGACGAATTATTCCTTTCAAAGACAATTAATTTATAATAATCATCTTTTTATCGCTCCAGTGTATCAGGCATTTTTGCTTAGTGTCATTGTACAGAGAAGTTTTTATCGTTTTACAAATATATAATTAATGAATGATCAAATATATTGTATGTTTACACTCGTTATCATTCATTTTCTTATTATCAGTAGAAAATATTAAATAAAAATTTACATATATCATGACAGAAGTAAAGAGTCATTCAAATTGAATATTGGCGGTAAATCAGTGCCAGCATCTGAACTGTCACCCAATATCTAGAAATTCTCCGTTTATTAATTTTTTTTATTCTTAAGTGGATTAGTGAATTATAATTTTCATACTGCCAACAATCATCAGGATTAGTTATAATATATAACAAAAAATTTCAAAAAAGTTAATATTTATTTTCGTCATGCGTGTGATATATATATTATGTGCCTATAATGGTGTGTCTGAGTGCTGTTGTTTATATATCAGAGATATGTGACTTTATATTGTTTATTACTGTTAATATGGATCGTTTTGTGTTGTTTGATATGTGCTTTGCTAGGTTCTCTACGAGAATTAAATGTTTATTACGTAAGTATGAATCGTATCTCTCCTCATATGAGAATCCTGCTACAAATATTGTATGTTCTGTTTATTTAGTGCATTTTCTTTGTCGTGTTTTGTTCCTCATGGACTATATTACTTGATGCGGATTACGTACACCTAAACTTCTGTATCATGTGTCGATTGCTACACATACTTCTTTAATTGGATATCAGCCTTTTTTTTGCAGTATCATTCAGATGCTCTACCATAGAGTAAATTAAACTGTGTACATGTAAATTCGTGGGCGCCTATTTATCATTTAGATCCGGTGCATTTCGAAAGTCGACAAGCTGTGCGGCAATACTATCTATGTTCATCAAGTCTAGTTGCTTCGGTCTCAGAAAAAAAGTCGACGCACCCAAATTCTTATTATGTTTATTATTTTCAACATTAAGATATGAATCACGTCTTGATTAATCATCCACTATACTAGCAAGCCCTAACCTCAAAATCCTACCCTGAAACCCCCCTATGGTTACAAATTAACAGTCCTATTAACACATATTGGGTTCTCTGTCTGGTCCGAGTTTGGTCACTTAATTCGACAACCATTTGAGTGCTAAATGTCAGTTTCGACGGGCCCAAATTTCTGAGCTTGATACTGTATAGTCGCTTCTCGATAATATATGGGCAGGCGAGTTTACTATAAACTTTAAAATTATACGGTGTGTAATGAAGTGTGTGTAGGCATCTCCTAGATTATATACTCCAAATAATTATAAGTAGACTAAAATAGTATGTGTCCATATTATATTTGAATCTAGATGTGCGCTTTTTTTTTTTGGTTGTTTACAATCGATAGATTGGTGTATGATGGTTTATGTAACTAGGGTCTAGATAGTGGAATTGATTGTAATCGGGTACTTAACAATCCATTGATAAGGAAATAGAGAATATAAAAAAAAAAATAAAATTTTTGTTAGACGGTTCCGAACTAACGGAAGGATCCGATCTCAACAATAAACTTATACGGTGGAACTGAGACCCCCTTAAAACCGAAAAGATAAATTACTTTTGTGAGATTTTTTTTCTTTTACGCATATAACTGATATATTGGAGTGTTGTAGGTGCGCATAATAATCCATGAAGAAAACAATAAAAAGATTTACCCAAAGCTTCCCACTAATAATGGGTTAGGCTCATAGATTATTGCTCAAGTAATGCGCGGGACGTGTAATAATTGTATTTATTATTAGTTGATATTGTCTTAATATAAACAGCGAATAGCAATGAAAATTATAAATATAAACTGTTGGGCGAAGGGTTATAAGAAATTCGTATTGGTTCAATATGGCGATCTAATACAGAAATTTAGTAAATCTCTATGTGGATGTTATAGAAGTGTATGTGTATTAACATTGGTTGTGTGAAACGAAGTTGAACGAAATTACATAACTAAGTGTAATTCTGTCTGAGCGAATTTTGTAATAATATGTTTATAATGTAGAGTAGACAGTTAGTGAATATGGATAATGATAGCCGTACCAATTTTTGACCCGGGACATTAGTGTGCAATTTACCCCCCTAGCATTTAACACAATTTGAAAACTTGCATGGAAAAATTAAATATTTTTCTTAACAAGAGTTTTTTCATTCGAAAGAAAAAAATATTAAATAACTCCTGATTGATTTTTTTTAATTTTTTATTCAATGAACATGAAACGAAAATAAATAGAAAAATATGAAATGAATTGACAAACAATGTTTTTCATGATTTACATCTGTTATGTTATCTAACTAGAAATTTAACGTAGCTACAAAACAAGTTACGATAGAGGATTTTTTAAAATTCTATGAAAAATCATTATGGTCGATTTTCAAGAAATTTCCATAAAATGTTTACCATTGGATGTAAATACATTGAAAATAGTTTTTTTTCTAAAATATTTAGGGGAATAAATTTTTTTAGATGTCTATCACCCCGTATTTTATTTTATGAGATAAAAAAAAAATGATGTGGAAAAAAAATTTGGTACTTTTTTTCTATAAAGATAAGAGTCTGAATAATATTATCAAGAAATTGTATAACGTACCGAATTATTAGTTTTTTTTTAGAAAAAATAATGAAATCGGAAATAAAAAGTGCAAAAAAAAGGTGTCATAATATTAATATTGAAAACTTTTTTTTCTCTATAGTAATTGGTAATGTACTATTTCTATTAATTGTCAAAAAAAAAAAAAAATTTTTAAGAAATTAATTTTTACGAGATTTTCAACTTTTTTGTGTGATTAAATATTTTTATTTTCTGCGTGAAATTAAATTAAATTTTTTTATTTTCTGTGGAAAAAAATCAAATTTTCACGGATATTTTAAAAACATGAATTTTAGAATTCAGTAAACTAAAAGTTGGTCGTCGTGCTCGCATTAATATTTTTAAAAGAATTTGTAAAGTTTTATTGTTGAATAGTAATGTGTGATTCTTAGAATGATCGGAAGAGCAAAACTGACATATGACGAGCGCTTCTCGGTAACTAAAGTTTGTTTTTCTGAGCGTAAAAAAATTTATTTAACTTTTAACCGACAATTAGAATAAAAAAAATATATTGAATGCATGTGTTTTATCAGTTTTTCTCTTAGAAAAATATATCAAATTTTCATTTTAATTTTCGATTTTAGACTAAATACTAAAACCGAGAGACATTTTTAACGTCAATTTTCACTTGCGAAATTTTAAGATTAAAGTTTTTCAAGTTTTTTATTCATAGTAAATTGTAATATTAAACTTTTAAAGATTTTATTCATTTTTAAAATTGTAAATTATTAAAGTTTTTTAAAGATTTTATTCATTTAATAGAAAATTTGGCTAAAAAAGGTTGCTCCGTTACACCCATCCGTACTTAGATGCATAACTGTGAAGAGGGTAATAATCATGTATTTTCTTTCTCTCTAAATCGCGGCCTGAAAATTACCCTTTCGCACGTAATATGGATAGGTTTGTTTATTTTTTAAGATAACGATGTAATTTTTCCAATCGGATAATTTGATCTTTGAATTAACTATTTTTCTTTGTTAACAACCTGTACGATCTTTTTTTTAACGGATTTTGTAAACAAGTTCGGAAATAATCTATTTCCGTTTTATTTCAAGATGACCTAACGGTCTGGTGGTACCTAGTAATATGAAATGACCGTAAACAAATTTTGAATTAAAAATAAAGTAACATCTTTTTAATTCCTAATAGGAATAATAAAATTTGAAATAAAAAATACTTGTTATATTTGTGAAGGTGCGCGAAAATTAAAATAAATTTTATCTATAAATTTTTTCATGGTGTTTGTATCATTTTTTATTGGTATTAAAAAGTCCCCTATCTAAATCGAT
>CM042174.1:49717210-49732210 GCA_023376005.1 Doryteuthis pealeii | reverse complement strand
AATTAAGGGTCACCAGCTTTTATTTGTTTTCTACCAATTTCTTTTCACTTGTTTTATAATCATGAACCATGTTGAGTCCCGTGGATGGTTTGGTTAAAACCGAAACGCTTCTGTAAAGTCAATCTTATATATGTGTTACATACACATGTTTTGGGGAGAATATGTGCTTAATTGAAGTTATACCTAATTTGAAAATTAATTAGTTGATAATTAATGAATTAGGCGAATATATCTGTTCAAATGTAAGGCGTAAACAAATCGAGAAAAGAGAGATCGACTTTTTCTCGATTTGTTTACGCTTTACATTTGAACAGATATATTCGCCTAATTCATTAATTATCAACTAATTAATTTTCAAATTAGGTATGACTTCAATTAAGCACATATTCTCCCCAAAATTGTCGGCTATCGCTATCTCAAACAGACTGTTTGTTTACTCTCATATACATATGTCTATATTATATATTTATGGGAAAGTAAGTCTAAACCTTTGCATAAGAAAGTCGTAGTTTTTCGAAATATCAGAAACATAAATGGAACTTAGTAAATTATATCCAATTTTCTTTTTTATTTACTTTACTCATTTGTTTTATCAAATAAATGGTTAAGTTGGGGATGATTCTATTTGGGATCTTCTTTATCCGCCGTATATCAACAATGTATGCCCATGCACACCTATAGATTTATACAAAGATTATTATATATCCATAGGAGAGCTCAATGTATGATTTGATTCCTATCTATGGGTTAAATAAAAAATATGTTTTTAAAAAACATTGAGTTTAAAAAGCATGTTTTTTCTAGAAAAAAAAAACATTGAGTTTAAAAAGCATGTTTTTTTAGAAAAAAAACATTCAGTTTAAAAAGCATGTTTTTAGAAGAAAAAAATTGAGTCTAAAAAGCATGTTTTTTTTTAGAAAAAAAACATTGAGTTTAAAAAGCATGTTTTTTAGAAAAAACATTGAGTTTAAAAAGCATGTCTTTTAGAAAAAAACTGAGTTTAAAAAGCATGTTTTTTTAGAAAAAAAACATTGAGTTTAAAAAGCATGTTTTTTAGAAAAAACATTGAGTTTAAAAAGCATGTTTTTTTAGAAAAACATTGAGTTTAAAAAGCATGTTTTTTTGATAAAAAAAACATTGAGTTTAAAAAGCATGTTTTTCAAAAAAAAACATTGAGTTTAAAAAGCATGTTTTTTAGAAAAAACATTGAGTTTAAAAAGCATGTCTGTTAGAAAAAAAAACATTGAGTTTAAAAAGCATTTTTTTTTATAAAAAAAACATTGAGTTTAAAAAGCATGTTTTTTAATAAAAAAAACATTGAATTTAAAAAGCATGTTTTTTTAGAAAAAAAACATTGAGTTTATAAAGCATGTTTTTTAATTTAAAAAAAAAATTGAGTTTAAAAAGCATGTTTTTTAGAAACATGCTTTTTAAACTCTAAAAAGCATGTTTTTTAGAAAAACAACATTGAGAAAAATTAAACGTTGAGTTAAAAAAGCATGTTTTTTAATAAAAAAAACATTGAGTTTAAAAAGCATGTTTTTAGAAAATTAAACATTGAGTTTAAAAAGCATGTTTTTTAGTTAAAAAAGAAAATCTAGTACCTATCAAGAATGAATAAAAAACAAAATTTCTTTTGCATAAAAAATTTGCCATAAAATCCAACCCACTAACCTGTCGTACTAACACTCTTCAAATAAAATTTCCAAACGTCTGGCCCAAAATTGAATTCACAAATTCACACACAAACAAATGCTTGCAGATCTATTTCATATTTTCCTCACTTTGTTGTCATTATTTTCTTTTCATCACACTGTAATTACATCTTGTCTCGAAGATGCTGTCACTGTAAATATCAAGATGAGAACGATAGGTCTTTCCGTGTAAATAACTTAAATATTAATACCTTCTTATCTTAGAAAAGTTATAAAACAATTAAGATAAAAGAGACGTGTAAATAGTACTCATAAATAACACCTGATCTAAGAAACTTCGGAATATGACAAGCAAGATGGAGAATTTAGTTATTTGGTTGATATATCAACCCTTTTCAAGTCATTTAATACCGAAACAAGACATGTTGATAAACAAAGGGCTGGTGTCGCTTACAGAAGATGCCGTGGCTGAAGTGTGTTGCATACTGGCCTCGAATTCACGCCGCTAAATTCGTGTATGTTAGTAGCGGATATCGTCACTAACCCAAAAGCCATGTATGCTAGTAGTCAGCTATTGAACTTCAATAACAACAGATACGCGTATACAAAAGAATACTCTTCTTTATTTTCTTCGGTGTGTGGTAGGTGAGTGGCGGGCATGGAAAATGACACTACGACTAATTATGTGGTGGAAGGTGGTGGGCGAGCCTCACTGCTCGCTAGCAGCGCCCGACCGTATCGACGGTCAGACCCTTCTGCTTTCTTCGCTGTCTCTTCCCGGTGTCTCTTCGGGTCTGTCCGCTTAAATACTGACGACCGCCCACACATTCTTTTGTTCCTTGACCGGAAGTCCTTTCTCTTTGTTCAAATTAGCGTTTGTCCAGATGAGTCCTTTGTCACACCTCTTTTGTTATACTAAGATTTCTGTCTCGCCTATCTATTGTTTTCCCTGTTCAATTTTCCTTTGTCTTTTCGACTTCCCGCGCAAAACAAACAGTCAATCTGCAACAAGTGGTCACCCAATAAAGTGATATTTGCCGCTCACCCCACTTATGAGGGCTTGACACAAGGACATTTTTATGTGGGCCAACTCACAAGCCGAAGCTTATGGGTGATTAGTGGAAAAAATTGCGTCGATCCCGTCGGTATTACCCCACAAGAGAGGTGCCTCAGGCGCTGGTCAATAAACCCTGCCTCCAAGTGGGCAGGTATTGCCTGGGGAGAAAGCCCCCTGGAATCGACGCTATTAATTTAACACACAGATCCAGTGGCCGAAGCACACCGGACCCCCGTCCCGAAGGACGGGTTGTGAATGTCTGAAAAAGATGTAGTCACCGAATAAAGTATTGAACAGGTTCATCGCCGGTGCTGTCAGTGTGAATTGACCACAATGAAACAGACAGACAGACGAGACAGACAGACAGACAGATAGAAACTGAGACAGAGACAGAGAGAGAGAGAGAGAGTTGGTTGTTTTGTTTTACGGCAGATCAACCCTTTTCGGGTCATTTAATACCGAATCAGGCCATTTTGATAAACAAAGGACCCAGGTCGTTGTTTAAGTTGTTGACAATAATAATAATAATAATAATAATCTTATTATAATGGAGATTGTGTGTTTTTCTGTCTGTAACCGAAACTATATTACTACTCATATCACTATTCCCTTAGTTATTGACATCACATTTTCCATGATTGTAATTTTATTTAAACCTCAATTATTAATAAAATTGTTTTACATTATTAATACTGTTAACCATGTCTACATACTGACAACATGCAATTATATTTATATATACAACAAACTAGCGGTTTACAGTGTGAACGGAAGGCTAATTTGCATATTGATATTAAAAATGTGATTTTATTAAATATGTGCTTAGTATTATTGATTTCTAACTGTTTGGTTTTATTTTAATAAATATAAGCAAACATCTCTTCAATGAATCTTAAATGAAATCCATTAACAAGATAAAATAACTGTCATTTTATTCTTTACTTCCTTTTTTAACTAAATACTTAAATTAGAAAAAATAACAATGAAAGACGAGAGTGATGGAAGAGTAAGTTTCAGTTGTTCTATTTTTTATTATACTCCCTCTGTTTCAAATCTTTTTATCGGTATTCTTATTTAGCCTTTCTAATTTAATATAATATTTTATTCCATTAAACTTAAATACTTGCACCCGGAGGGTTCATATATTTGCTAGTAATAATAACAACAACAATAATAAACACAACCTATATAAATAGAAAATAGAATAGCCCATTGTTGTACGGTTTCAAAATACCCTGAAGATGGCCCACGATAGGGCGGAAAGTACTTGGTCTATGACATATGGCAAGTACATCAGCCAATTTTCGCTATATATTACAAAAATAATCCGGCAATACGAAAAAACAAAGGACAAAACTTGCAGACAAAAAATGGCTGCATTATTTAACAATATATGCCTACAAGAAGAAATGCTGCCTAAACACACACACACACACACACACACACACACACACACATATATATATATATATATATATATATATATATATATATATACTAGCTAAAGTACCCGTTCCATGACCGGACTAAAAATATTAGGAACACCAGAGAGTCTTTTCAGAAATATTTACATCCAAGGGTAAATAATTATTGAAATTTTCATGAAAATCGGACCATTAATTGATTTTTCATAGAATTTTTTTTAAATTCTTGTCGTAACGTGTTTTTGGCTACATTAAATTTTAGTTGATTTAACGGTGCAAATATGAAGACTTTTTTTTTCAGTCATAATTTTCATTATTTCCGTAAGCTTAAATTTTTTTAAAAATCATCAGGAGTTTGTTTAATGTTTCTTCTTTCGAATGGAAAAAGGTTTTTCAAGATAATATTAATTTTTATGAAAGTTTAATTGTGTTAAATATAGGGGGGGGGGTAAATTTCACAGGGAAAATTGGTGGTACCTAAATAAGCCCTTTTATCTTAACGGTTTTTAGAAAAAAAATGGAAGAGGTGACTTAATTAAAAAAAATCTGTCTATTTATTTATTATTAGAACTAGCAAATATATGCACCCTCCGGGTGCAAGTATTTAAGTTTTAATATAATAAAATATTGTATTAAATTAGAAAGGCTAATGAAACTAAATAAGAATACAGATAAAAAGATTTGAAACAGAGGGAGTATAATAAAAGATTTGAAACAGAGGGAGTATAATAAAAAATGGAACAACTGAAACTTACTCTTCCATCACTCTCGTCTTTCATTGTTATTTTTTCTAATTTAAGTATTTAGTTATAAGAGGAAGTAAAGAATAAAATGACAGTTATTTTATCTTGTTAATGGATTTCATTTAAGATTCATTGAAGAGATTTTTGCTTATATTCATTAAAATAAAACCAAACAGTTAGAAATCAATAATACTAAGCACATATTTATTAAATTCGATTTTTTTATATTAATATGCAAATTAGCCTTCCCGTACACACTGTAAACCGCTATTTTGTTGTATATATAAATATAATTGCATGTTGTCAGTATGTAGACATAGTTAACAGTATTAATAATGTAAGACAATTTTATTAATAATTGAGGTTTAGATAAAAATAAAATCATGGAGAATGTGATGTCAATAATTAAGAGAATTGTGACTTGAGTAGGAATATAGTTTCGGTTACAGACATACAAACACACAATCTCCATTATAATAAGATTATATTTTCAAGTTGTTTGTTTAATGTTTAAACACTAAACTTTATATAAGTTATTCAACTACCTCGTATTTTTACTTTTAACATTTTATCATCGTTTTATACATTTACTTGTTATTGTAATTTTAAAAACAATTATATAAAAGATGTTTGTTTATTATTAAAACATCGTAACAATTGCAGGAGATTGAAAATGTACCCCCCTTTTTAAGCAGAAAAAAATATCGATAATAGCCAATTAAATAATTATCGAAATGAGTAAAAAAGAAATCTCCCAAAAATTAATTATTTATTATTTTCTTACTTTTTTTTCTTCGATTTTCGGTATTTATTTTCTCATAGAAAAGCCACCGTAATTTTTTTTTCTATTCATAACTTCGGTCTTTTATCTCTTTATTTATACTGTAATTAGTAAACTATAAGACCAACTCGAAAAAATGTTTCGCCCCCAACATACACACACACACAGAAATACACACACACAACACACACACACACACACACACACACACCACACATATATATATATATATATATATATATATATATATATAATATATATATATATATACTAGCTAAAGTACCCGTTCCATGACCGGACTAAAAATATTAGGGGGAGTCAAAGTTAAGTGACCTGAAAAAAAATGAGAAAGTTTTGAAATAAAATAAGTAATGTATTATAAAGATCATTCATTGATAAATAAACACTGAAAAATTAGTTGAAATCCGATAAATGCCTGATTATTGGTAACTTATTTTCTGGAGCCCCGCCTCCAGAAAATAATTTACCAATAATCAGGCTTTTGTCAAAAACGCATATTAAGCCGATTTTGGGTCTACCTATGTTAAGCTGAATGTTACTAAAAAACTTTCGACAACTATATTTATGTATTTATTTAGATACTTCTTTATCATTCTTTTACTGTTTGACAAAAAAGAATTTTGTAAATAACTTACGAAACACTTTCACACAAACACTTATTTGAAATAAGTAAACAAACAGTGTTTGTGTGAATTTCGTAATTTTGAAGATAATATTAACTTTTATTAAAGTTTCATTGTGTTAAATATGCCCCCCACCCTTTTTAAGCGCTAATAATTTGCGATTTTTTTGTTTACAACATTGAGAATAATATTCTAATTTTTTCGTACGTAAATTTTAAATTCAGTTTTTAATTGCTTGTTTGAGTTAGAAATAAAATGTAACATTGTAATTTATTTATTTATTTGAGCAACAAAAATAACAAAGACAACTAAATATTATATTTCGCGTTTGAATGTCGTTATTTTTCTTTCAAAAACGTTTTGAGTTTCACTGGATATATTTAATCCATATTATATTCTAAGAAATATGAAAATAAAATAGTATGTGGGTATATTTATATCCCATTTTTTTAAACACTTGAAGGATTCTTTTCAAAAGCTTTTTCGTACGTTAAGACAATTTTAAATTCAGTTTTCTAATTGCTAATTCGCATATTAATTCAAATTTGATTCGCTGATTAAAAATGGATATATTTTATTTTAAGAAATATGAAAGTATTCGTAAAAATATTGATAAAAAGGTTTTCATTTTTCTCTTTTACATAAACAAAAGCATTCAACAACGCATTAGAAATAGAGCGGGCATACGAAAATAGAGAGCAGAGTGGGGCGTGCGTACTGATTGTAACTGGAATATCAGTAGTAGCAGCTATTTTATAGCTTTCGAAAAATCGTTTGATTTTTGTTTGATTAATCAATTATATCCCTTAATCAGTAAAAATCAATAACCAAATTTGAAGTGTTTCTTAGTTAGAACGATATCAATGTGTATGCAAGATTTTGAATATGAGTGACCTCCCGTTTTGGAGTTATACGTCGACATGTACATACCAAAATCTCTCCTTTATATATTAGATATAGCGATGCATATGCAGGTATAAGAATGTATTTGGATAGCTTGTACTGTTGTCTATTAGTCCACTGCAATCAAGCCCACCTGAGGCCATTATAACTGATTTTGAATTCGTTGCTTCAGAACTAGACAACACCCTTCAATCTGGGAGACTCTTAACACCTCTACCACGCTCAACCTTGCACCATTATAAAGAATTCTCTTCCAAATTCTTCCCACGATACGAATCGACGTCTTTCTGTCTTTTTTTTTTCGCTTACCATTTCAGTCCGGACTAAATGCGAAAGCGAGGCTGGAAATTACGGTGTCCTTTGTTGTCTAGTGACATTTCCCAGGAGACAGGTGCTTCCATAACGGAAATCAGCACAGTAAGTCTTTTATGTTAAGTAATTTCGCCCCCTCGCCCACTCTCAGGGTGTTCGGAGTGGCGAGTGGTGTTGGGCCGTGTAAGTAAAAACATTATCACCGTCTATTTTGGCGTAAATAACGTTGTTGTGTCTATCGGCTAATAGACTGGCCATTGGAAGGAATGTACAATGCGTAATGTCGGGCTTCCTTATATGGAATAAGACACACACGAATAGAATAAAGAAAATCAGAAGGAATCACCAGATACTAAATTGATGCAGAGACACAAACGTAGACACACACGTAGACACACTTACATCCATGAGTTCCTGTGTGTCTTGCTGAAAAAGTTTAGGATTAAGATATATACTAGCAAATGTACACGGTGCATAACAGGATTAAAAGAATGTTAGGAACACCAAGTAGGGAGAGAGAAAGGAGAACGAGAGGAGTAAAAGAGGGAGTAAGTAGATAATAATTTTACAAATTTTGGTTAAATCGAACTTAACGCACCTAAATTCCACCATCGTACGTCACCCAGCCGAAAGAAAAAAAAATACCAAAAATCAGGGAATTAACTGAATTTAATGAAAATTTCAGTGTTGATATATTAATTAATAAAAGATATAATGCACCAGTTATTTTATTTAAAAGACTCTTACATTTTTTCAAATTAGTTAACTTTGAACCACGTATCTTTGAAACATAATACAGATTCTCAAAGATACGTGGTTCAAAGTTAACTGACCTGAAAAAACGTAAAGGTTTTTAAATGAAATAACTGGTGCATTATATATTTTATTCATTAATATATCAATACTGAAAATTTCATTAAATTCAGTTAATTCCCTGATTTTTTTGGTATTTTTTTCTTTCGGCGCGGGGTGGGTGCATACGATGGTGGAATTTAGGTCCGTTAAGTCCGATTCAGGGCAAATTTCTTTATATCTTTTAAAAATCCGCCAAGAATTCGCTTATTACAATATCTGTTTATTTTAGGAATTGCTTCCTTCTCCCAGTGGGTTCAAGCGGAGTGATGAGCTATGTAAGTCCATAACCAGAATAAAAGAATTTTAGGAACACCAACGAGTGAGAGAGAAAGGGGAAAGAAGAGATTGTAAGAGGGGGTAAAATAAAAATAATGTAGCAAATTCCTTAATTTTAAAAAAAATCTACCAAGAATTCGCGTATTACAATATTTATTATTTTAGGAATTGCTTCCCAATCCCAGAGTGTCCGGTGGGTGGGGCGATGGGCCGTGTAAGTGAAAATACTATCACCGTCTATTTTGGCGTTAATAACGTGGTTGTAACCGGAATAAAAACAATTTTAGGAACACCAAGGAGGGAGGGAGAAAGGGGAAACAGAGGAGTGAGACAGGGGGTAAGAGAAAATCATTTAGCAAATTTGATTAAAAAATCCACTATGTGTTCGAATATTACAATATTTGTTTATTTTAGGAATTGCTTCCCTCACCCAGAGTGCTCAAGGGGAGTGATGAGCTGTGGAAGTCCATAACAGGAGTAAAAAAATTTTTAGGAACACCAACGAGTGAGAGAGAAAAAGGAAAGAGAGGAGTGGAAGAGGGGTAAGAGGAAAATAATTTAGCAAATTTCGGCTGACTTCTGATTTAGGTTGGAAAATTAAAACGGAAAGTTTTTTGGTGATCCCCCATGACAGTTTAACTACAGTCTATGAATTAACATTTTGCGAATTGGGTTACGGTTTTAGGGGATTAAGGTTGTTTTTAATTACGTATTGCTTAAAGAAATAAACAACAAAAACCCAAATTACTATATATTTAATGTTGAAAAATATTTTTTTAAAACTAAGTTTAATTGAAATTATATATTGCTATATTAACACAAGCAACTGTTTCAATAATAGATTCAATAATTAATTTCAATGGTTAATTAAATGTATAGCAATTTGTTTTTTTGTTTTTTTTGGTGTTTATTTTTAAGCAATACGTAATTAAAAACAACCTTAAAACCGTAACCGAATTCGCAAAATGTTAATTCATAGACTGTAGTTAAACTGGGTACCACCAAAAAAAACTTTCCGTTTTAATTTTCCGACCTAGATCAGAAGTCAGCTGAAATTTCTTTATGTCTTTTTAAAATCCGTCAAGAATTCGCTTTTGACAATATAATTGCTTCCCATTCGCAGAGTGTCCGGTAGGTGGGGCGATGGGTCGTGTAAGTGAAAATACAATCACCGTCTATTTTTGCGTAAATAACGTGGTTGTGTCTATCGTCTAATAGACTGGCCATTGGAAGGAATTCACAATACTTACTGCCGGATCTTCTTATATGGAATAAAAGACACAAGAAGATAAAATAGAAAATCAGAAGGAAACACTAGGATTATATTGATGGAGAGACACACACACGTAGACACACATGGAGACACACTCACATCTATGAGTTTCTGTGTGTCTTGCTGAACAAGTTTAGGATTAAGATATATACTAGTAAAAGTACTAGGTGCATAACAGGACTAAAATAATTTTAGGAACAACAAGGAGTGAATGAGAAAGGGGAAAGAGAGGAGTAAGAAAGGGGAAAGAGAGGGGGTAAGGAGACACACTCACATCTATGCGTTCCTGTGTGTCTTGCTGAACAAGTTTAGGATTAAGATATATACTAGTAAAAGTACTAGGTGCATAACAGGACTAAAATAATTTTAGGAACACTAAGGAGTGAATGAGAAAGGGGAAAGAGAGGAGTAAGAAAGGGGAAAGAGAGGGGGGAAAGAGACACACTCACATCTATGCGTTCCTGTGTGTCTTGCTGAAAAAGTTTCAGATTAAGATATATACTAGCAAAAATAATCGGTGCATAACAGGACTAAAATAATTTTAGGAGCACCAAGGAGTGAATGAGAAAGGGGAAAGATAGGAGTAAAAGAGGAGGTAAGGGGATAATAATTTTACAAATTTGGGTTAAATCGAACTTAACGGACCTAAATTCCACAATCGTACGTCACCCAGCCGAAAGAGAATAAATACCAAAAAATCAGGGAATTAACCGAATTTAATGAATTTTTCAGTGTTGATATATTAATTAATAAAATATATAATGCACCAGTTATTTTATTTAAAAACTTTTACATTTTTCAAATTAGTTAACTTTGAACCACGTATCTTTGAGACGTAACACAGATTCTCAAAGTTAACTGACCTGAAAAAATGTAAAGGTTTTTAAATAAAATAAGTGGTGCAAAACGTTGTAAAAATGGACCAGGTTAGCTCAGTCGGTAGAGCGTTCAGCTAGACACCGCAAGGTTCTTAGTTCGATACCTGCCTTCGCCAACTCAGTAAATAAGGAGCTGATGGTAGGTGTGGCGCTCCACATCAGACGCAAAAACAATCTCCTTTGTCTCGCTAGTGAAAAGGGGATAGACTCCCTCGTTGATTGGCTGATACTTTATTTACTTCCTTATATACACAGGTCCTGCTAGTTTTATATATTATTGAAATAATTTTCAAATAGATCTTTTGACACATAAATAAGATCCTTACAGGTACTACCACTCTATGTCAGAGTGGAACTGGGAGTAATGGCGAAGGGATACTTCACATTCCCAAAGAAGTCTAGAACTGGGTTATCACTATCAGATGCAGTTTAGTGTCAAACCTTGAAAACACCATTTTTTTTTTGGGGGGGGGGTACGTAATTTTTTAATGGATATCGATGTACATGGCGAGACGAGTTCACATCATGGACGAGACTGTTTGCATTTCACATTGCGCTAATACACTTAGGAAATGTATGAATCCAATTATACCCACAGGAATTTTTTTATTTTAACTTAAAATACAACAAAAATAGAAGAGAACAGGTTGTGCTGACCCACACCTACATCACCCATCATCATTTACTAGAGGGCACAGAATCCTCAATATGCACTCCATACCAAGAGAGATTTACAGTGAAACATATACTGCTAGAGTGTGTAGACTAGAGTGTAATCTAGGCCTCACCTACATCACCCATCATCATTTACTAGAAGGCACAGAATCCTCAATATGCACTCCATACCAAGAGAGATTTACAGTGAAACATATACTGCTAGAGTGTGTAGACTTTGATTTAGTGCAAACAAAATACTACCAAGAAAGTAATTTGGAAAAAAACTTCACAAAAATAAGACCATCCAGGATTTTACATTTCCTAAAAGAAATGGGATTGTACTAAAAAATATGAGTAATTGAACAATAGTTAATACACACACACACATATATATATATATATATATATATATATTCTACCAAACTACCGCTACGAATCCAAAACTTAGTCGGCATTAGTTGACCCACCGAGGTTGATATGCTAAAAAACAAACCAACCCCCCACCCAGGAATTGGTAAATAGTAGGGCAGATTGGGCCCTTTAACCTTGGTACGGCAACGAGTCTGGAAAAGGGAAACCCTGAATTTAAACTTGTTAACCCCCCTAAAAATTGACCTTGTGTCACATCCTGCTTGTACGGAGGGGCTAGAAAATTCATACAGGGGATGGAGCGTACTCTAAACCTTTCTGACAAAGTGAAACACTATAATGACTGATTGATTGCAAAAATCGTCTGATCGATTTACCGATAAGATTGATTTTTAACAAAAGAGAAATATGACCAGATTGGATAAAAAGGTAGATACGACTCTACTGGGATAGATAGATAGATATGACTAATGAGATATATATATATATATATATATATATATAGAGAGAGAGAGAGAGAGAGATAGATAGATAGATAGATAGATAGATAGATATGACTACTGAGATAGATTGATAGATAGATTGATAGATATATAGATAAATGGGTGGATAGATAGATAAATAGATAGATATGACTACTTAGATAGATATGACTACTGAGATAGATAGATAGATAGATAGATAGATAGATAGATAGATACATATGACTACTTAGATAGATAGATAGATAGATAGATATGACTACTGAGATAGATTGATAGATATATAGATAAATGGGTGGATAGATAGATAGATAAATAGATAGATATGACTACTTAGATAGATAGATATGACTACTGAGATAGATAGATAGATAGATAGATAGATAGATAGATAGATAGATAGATAGATATGACTGATAGATTGATAGATAGATTGATAGATATATAGATAAATGGGTGGATAGATAGATAGATAATAGATAGATATGACTACTTAGATAGATAGATATGACTACTGAGATAGATAGATAGATAGATAGATAGATAGATATGACTACTTAGATAGATAGATAGATAGATAGATAGATAGATATGACTACTTAGACAGATAGATAGATAGATAGATAGATAGATAGATATGACTACTGAGATAGATTGATAGATAGATTGATAGATATATAGATAAATGGGTGGATAGATAGATAGATAAATAGATAGATATGACTACTTAGATAGATAGATATGACTACTGAGATAGATAGATAGATAGATAGATAGATAGATAGATATGACTACTTAGATAGATAGATAGATAGATAGATAGATAGATAGATATGACTACTTAGATAGATAGATAGATAGATAGATAGATAGATAGATAGATATGACTACTGAGATAGATTGATAGATAGATTGATAGATATATAGATAAATGGATGGATAGATAGATAGATAAATAGATAGATATGACTACTTAGATAGATAGATATGACTACTGAGATAGATAGATAGATAGATAGATAGATAGATATGACTACTTAGATAGATAGATAGATAGATAGATAGATAGATAGATAGATAGATATGACTACTTAGATAGATAGATAGATAGATAGATAGATAGATAGATATGACTACTGAGATAGATTGATAGATAGATTGATAGATATATAGATATGGTGGATAGATAGATAGATAAATAGATAGATATGACTACTGAGATAGATAGATAGATAGATAGATAGATAGATCGATAGATAGATATGACTACTGAGATAGATAGATAGATAGATAGATAGATATGACTAAGATAGATAGATAGATAGATAGATAGATAGATATGATACTGAGATAGATTGATAGATAGATTGATAGATATATAGATAAATGGGTGGATAGATAGATAGATAAATAGATAGATATGACTACTTAGATAGATAGATATGACTACTGAGATAGATAGATAGATAGATAGATAGATAGATATGACTACTGAGATAGATTGATAGATAGATATAGATATATAGATAAATGGATGGATAGAAAGATAGATAGATAGATAGATAGATAGATAGATAGATATGACTACTGAGATAGATAGATAGATAGATAGATATGACTATTTAGATAGATAGATAGATATGACTACTGAGATAGATTGATTGATAGATTGATAGATATATAGATAAATGGATAGATAGATAGATAGATAGATAGATAGATAGATAGATAGATAGAGGTGTGTCTACTAAGATAGATAAATAAATAGATAGATAGGTGGATGGATAGATGGATAGAAAGATAAGTAGATAGATAGATAGATAGATAGATAGATAGATAGATATGAATAGATTGAGATATATAGATATGAATAGATTGAAATAGATAGATAGATAGATAGATAGATAGATAGATAGATAGATAGATGGCTGGATAGATATATAGATAGATAGATATGAATAGATAGATAGATAGATAGATAGATAGATAGATAGATAGATATGAATAGATTAAGATAGATATGACTTTACTGAGATTATGAAAGGAAATATATATTTTTGAATAGTTCCTGCCTGTAAAGGGTTAAGGTGTTTGATTGGGGGGGGTTGTTGTAGTGATATCTGATCCCGTTGATCGATTCTATTGAAACCGAGCTTCCTTGTCAAATCTGTGCCACCCGGATTTTTCTTTGTTCAGAAAAGCGAAAAAGCTTCGTTTTATCCGGTTGTGTTTAATTGTTGGGAAATACCCGGGGTGTCATGACAACTTGTTTTCTCTTTTGTTCTCAATAAGTCGTTCCAATATGTAAACAGTCAGGGGGGGGTATATTGGGTGGGGATGTCAAAAGTGGCGAGGGGGAGTCCGGTGGAGAAAGGGTACACCCGGTTGTACAGCTGCTATGGAAATAAATTGGTTGACAATATGTCAGTAAATCTATACGCACACACATATACGTATGGGAAGAAAAAATGGAAGTGAATCCGACAGTATGTAAAAAAACAGTCAAGTAAAGTAATCGGGGCGGCCTAATGTCGGTATCAGCCAATCAGCGAGAGAGTCTATCCCCTTTTCACTAGCGCTAGACCAAGGAGATTGTTTGGGCGTCGGAGGCGGAGCGCCACTCCTATCATCAGCTCCTCACTTTACCGCACATATCCATGTGCTACTCATACGCTGAATTCGTAAGGGCCG
>CM042174.1:49677210-49714710 GCA_023376005.1 Doryteuthis pealeii | reverse complement strand
TTTACTCAATACTTAGCGACAAGATCTCCAATAACAACTTTCCTGTTATAAAAAGCCAGGTCCATTGATAGAAAGGGAAGACAAAGAAAAGAAGGAAGTGGAATAATTAAATAGAAAAGAAAGAAAGAAAGAAAGAAAGAAAGAAAGAAAGATGGGTGAAAATTGAAAAGAGAAAGATTAGAAAAACAAAGTGAATGAGTCAATAAATAATAAGAGTGAAAGAAATAATAAATGAAGAAAGAAAGAAGGAAAGAAAGAAAGAAATTTAGAAAGAGATGATGGAAAAGAAAGAAAGAAAGAAAGAAAGAAAGTAAAACATCGAAAAAAGAAAGATTGTTAAGAAATGAATGAGTGAATTATAGAAAGAAATAAAATGAAAGACAAAAAAGAAAGAAAGACAAAAAAGAAAGAAAGATAAAAAAGAAAGAAAGTCGAAAAGAAAGAAAGAAAGAAAGAAAGAAAGAAAGAAAGAAAAATGAAAGCAAAAAGGAAAGAAAGACAGAAAGAAAGTCGAAAAGAAAGAAAGAAAGAAAGAAAGAAAGAAAGAAAGAAAAGTAAAAGAAAAGAAGAAAGAAAGACAAAAACAAAGAAAGAAAGAAGAAGAAAGAAAAATGAAAGAAAAGAAAAAAAGAAAGACAAAAACAAAGAAAGTAGAAAAGAAAGAAAGAAAGAAAGAAAGAAAGAAAGAAAGAAAGAACCAGTAAGTGTTTATTTTAATAAAAGCTTTTCAGCGTTGAATATCACTATTTACTAAGTAAAAAAAAACTGTTGTGTTTACCTATGAAATGCCAACCGAACCTTCTTAATTAAAACCATTTTGGGTGACGGGATACCAGCCTTTAGAAAAACCCGATTACGCAATTGTCACACAAGACTTACGCACTCCTTTATACTCAAACCAGAACAACATGGGCAAAAGTATATGGAACTGTAGAATTGTGCTTAATGTGTGACAGAAAACACGAGTCGAGTCGCGGAAATGAGGGCGTACCGTATTCTTGAATAAAGCAGGTTAAGCTTTGTTTGGCGTGTAGGTCTTTGATCTAAGATTGAACCAGCGTCATTCTGAATATGAAAAAGATATACTTGAGCATATCGCCGAAGATTGTTATCCTAAGTTCCCGTATGTTAAACCCAGATTCCCGTATGAAAACTATAAGCATGTGTATAAACAAACCAGCAGAAACCCAGGATAGAAAGAGGAAAACAGTGCGTGTTACGTGTTAGAGATTATTTATGATGTTGTTGGATATTTTGTACATTTTTAGACATTCTAAAACCCAGGTATGTGGGACCCTATCATAGGCCTTACCGTAGTCGATCCATGCCACTTCAATATTTTGACGCCTATTTTTAACTTCTTTAAGAATGTGTTGATCTATATAAAATAAGTCAGGTCTGCCTCCTTTTCCTCTGCAACATCCTTTCTGTTCTTCTGGAAAATTCTTCACTAATTAAGTGAAAAGTATATTTCTTGTTTTATTACCGCAATCAATATTTTCCACGTCGTGAGTTGACAAGTTATTGGTCTATAATTGCTAGGGGTGTTTCCTTTTTGTGGGTCTTTCTGGATTAGGGTAGTTATTCCTTTTTGGCATCCATTCGGGTACATTTGTTTCCCTAATTATTATTATTATTATTATTATTATTTACTCCTTTTGAGTTTTCACATCAGCATTAGCTGATGGTCTTTCACTGGAATCTGAGTGACAGCAAGTCTCCTCAGGTCTCCAGGACTCTTCTGAGTATTCTGGTAGATTGCAGCAGTGCAGTGTTCTGAATGGTTTCAATTCTTCCTCTGATTTCCGGACTTTCCTAACTCTTTTCCAATCCTTTTAGGACTGTTCCAAGTGCACCAACTACAATTGGTATCACTTTCACTTTCATATTCCATAACTTTTTCAGTTCTCTTGCAAGGTCCACATATTTGTCCATTTTTTCATTTCCCTTTAGCTTCACCCTGTGATCTGCTGACACTGCAAAATCCACCAGTAGGCAAGTTCTTTCTTTTTGTTTTATCAACACTAGGTCTGGTCTTCTTGCTGGGATAAGGTGATCCGTTTTTATTTCAAAGTCCCAGAGAATCTTATGCGTTTCGTTCTCAAGAACAGATTCTGGTTTATGCATATACCATTTTGTTGTATGGTCAAAATTTAATTTTTTGCATAATTCCCAGTGGATCACCTTCCCAACCCAGTCATGTTTAGTTTTGTATTCTCGTTGTGCTAGTTTGCTACATTTGCAGAGTATATGGTTTACAGTCTCATCTCTATTACCACAAAGTCTACATTTACTATTTTGTTGGGTCCTATCAATTTTCGCTTTGATGTAGTTTATCCGTATGGCATTATTTTGTGCAGCAATTATTAATGATTTTGTTTCTCTTTTGAGGTTTCCTTTTCTTAACCATGTCCAAGTCTTTTCATGTGCAACCTCTTCGATTTGTCATTTGAAGTGTCCATATTTTGTCGTTTGAAGTGTCCATTATTATTATTATTATTATTATTATTATTATTATTATTATTACCAAGATTCAAGACGTGTTTTCCAGTTCAACAGAACATTATTGATTTTATCAGCACTGAAGTGAAGCCCGGTAAAGATATATATCTATGTATTTTTCTCACCGGCAATTTCGGATCTGTTTTGAAAATCTTGTATTTTCTTCATCGAAAAAAGAAAAAATTCCTGAATCCCTTAAGATGCCAACATTATCTTTTGCTCGCATCTTTTTAATTTTAAAAGCCGAATTTTTTTTTCTTTTCTTAGAATTTAACGAATTCAACGTGACAAGCTCTCAAAAAATTTGACCGAATCGTTAGTCGCCTACACAATCTAAATAAAATATAATATCATTATAACAATCTTCTTTATTGTTCGGTTATTAACATGATATGTCACACTGAACCGATGAAGGAAGAAGATAGACTAAGCTAAATACAAACTAACCCCTACCATATGCATGTAGGTGTTTATACAATAGGGTAGGTCGATTTTTCACTTTTTAAGAATATCAAATTGCACTGCTATGCGAAACTGAATACTGGTACCAAAAATTAGATCTTTTACTTGTATCATTGTTTGAGGAAATAGCATGATAGATCGTCTGTTACAGCTTAATTAAGGGCATAAAAACAGCATATCAGGTGTCGGTGGTGATAGGGAGGACACATTTTCAATTTGAATTCTATTTATAATATTTAATTCGTTTCATTTTAATAAAATAAAGTAACATTTCTGACTTAAATATGGAAATCGGTAAATTTTAAAACCAATTTCTGGGCCAAATATTATAAAAACAAGGATTTTAAAAAAAAATTCTAGCTGACAATCTTTCATGCTATTTCCTCAAACAATGGTTTTCACGTCCCTCTAAGGGTCAAGGGTTACCAACAGTCCCGGTAGTTTTCCATAGTGACTCCTTGATTCTAAATTGACAGACCTCAATTCGAATACTTAGCTACAGGGTCTGTTCACAATTCATGACCTCTCATAACAAAACGAGCACTGCTAAAAATAGAAAATAATACAGAATTTACAGTCTTTACTAGATAAGCAATCAACCAAGCCCTGATTATTTGAGTTTTTATTAACCTTGGATCTTAAGAGAACCCAAAACATATGCGACTGCTTGGAGCTCTAAATAAAATTCATTGTTTAAAGAAAAAAAAAGTAATTTCATCTAATTATAATTCATTAAAATGAAACTTAAAACTGAAAGATCGAAGTCTACGTCTTGGTATATCTATCTTGCTTTCTTCTTTTAAACTCATCATTTACTCAATTTTTGATCTCTCGTTGTGCCATAGATATTTGTACACAAGTCGTATTAATAGAATGTTATGTTTATCAAAATAAAATAAACAATTTTATTGTTATTTTATTTCTATTTTTATTTTTTCTAATGCATTGTTTTTATTAATAAGATTAGTTAATTTTGTTGTATACCCATCATGCATTATGAATTGAACAAATGAAAACTGATATTTGTAACATTATATTATATATATATATATATATATATATATATATATATATATATATATATATATATATAGCAATAGCATAATCTTTACAGATCACTGCCGTGCCTCAGAATCATATAACCTCACCACCAGAACCTTTCCTCTCATGAGCCCTCAAATGAATTATCAAACCCTGTAAAGCTTATGCTATTGCTATATATATATATATGTGTGTGTGTGGTTGTGTGTGTGTGTGTGGTGTGTATTTGTGTATACGTAGACATATGGATGTATACATATGTGTATGTATATGTGTGTATACGTATACATATGGATGTATATATGTGTGTGTATGTATGTTTGTATGTATGTATAAGAATAAATGTATCTATAAATTTTATAATCTGATCCGTTTGATACAATAAGATAGACGTCCTTCCTATGTCATATTTGCATCAAAGTTTGTGGATCTGCAGCGGGTTTGATGAGTCCTTTGAGGGCTCATGAGAGGAAAGGTTCTGGTGGTGGAGTTAGGGGATTGTGAGGGACGGCAGGGATCTGTAAAGCTTATACTATTGCTATACAATTACGTATGTGTATGTATGTATATTAAAATGGGTTTAATCCTTAGATCGCGTCTTCGCTGGTCTGGTCATCTGTTTCGCATGAATGATTGCCGAATCCCAAAACAACTATTTTATGGGGAAATCTCCACTGGCAAACGTTGTCAGTGCAAACCCAAATTGAGGTTTAAGGACTGCCTCAAGGACACTCTGAAGAACACTGCTATTGCTGTGGAGAACTGGCTTGTAATAGACCTGGCTGGAGAGCCACCATCTACCTGTCTGTGGAAGAATTTGAGTCCAACTGAATTAAACACCAAAAATTGAAGTGGGCTATTAGAAAGGGTAATTTTCAGCCCAGCAACATTCAAAGTGGAGAAGTTCCAACATGTAGTTTATGTGGAAGAGTATGTCTCCCCAGGGCTGGCCTGGTGAGTCATCTGAGAAAACACAAGGATACAGTGTCAAATGCTACTGGCACATAACTATGATGATATAAAATTTTAAAAAAAACAGGAAATGGTCTTACTCGAACACGAATTGACAGTATATGTGTGTATACGTATAAATATGGATGTATATATGTGTGCATAGGTATATATGTATATACGTATATATATGGATGTATATATATATATATATATATATATATATATATGTGTGTGTGTGTGTGTATATATCTGTTTATACGTATACATATGGATGTATATATGTGTATGTATATGTGTGTATACGTATAAATATGGATATATGTATGTGTGTATGTATATGTATATATACGTATACATATGGATGTATATATATGTGTATAGGTATATATGTGTATACGTATACATATAGATGTATATATATGTGTGTGTATTTGTATTTGTGTGTATACGTATACATATGGATGTATATATGTGGGTATGTAAACATGTATATACGCATACATATGGATGTATATATGTGTATGTATACGTGTGTATATGTATACATATGGATGTATATATGTCTGTATGTATATGTGTATATACGTATATATATGGATGTATATATATGTATGTATATGCCTGTATATGTATACATATGGATGTATGTATGTATATGCGTGTATACGTATACATATGGATGTATATTGTGTGTATGTATATGTGTATATACGCATACATATAGATGTATATATATGTGTATGTATATGTGTATGTACGTATGTATGTGGATGAATATATGTGTGTATATATGTGCGTATACGTATACATATGGATGTATATGTGTTTTTATTATATATATATATATATATATATATATATATATATATATATATGGGAGTAAATATGGAAAATAAATCCGACAATATAAAGAAAATTTGAAAAAACAAGTGTTCCGAAAATAGGATGAATTTAATTATCGATGTTTAAACATTTCGGTTTCATTAAACCTTCATCAGGATGTATCTTGGGGTGAAGAAAATGATGGATGTTTTTATATGTGACAGGAGATGAAAATCTTTTTAGTCATCTCTTGTCATCTATAAAAACATCCATCATTTTCTTCACCCCAAGATACATCCTGATGAAGGTTTAATGAAACCGAAATGTTTAAACATCGATAATTAAATTCATCCTATTTTCGGAACACTTGTTTTTTCAAATTTTCTTTATATATATATATATATATATATATATATATATTATATATAGCTACAATAGGTACACTTGTACCTATATTGTAATAATTTGCTCTACTAACGTATTGAGCACTTTGTATTTGTTGTATCGCTGACTTACCTTTCTGAATTTTGCATCAATTAACATATCGTGACCATATTCACCGGTAAGTCACTTTTTCCATTATATATATATATTATATATATATATATATATATATATATATGTGTGTGTGTGTGTGTGTGTGTGTGTGTGTGTATCAGAATAAATATATGTATAATACCAATATTGTTTTTAAGAGGGGGGTGAATAAATGGGGGGATGGAATTGTAGAAGTTGCACGTGACCTAGTAATTATTTCCTATGATTATCAATTATTAATTACAACAACCAGTCGACCTTTTTGATTATTCTCATGACAGTAACAACAATAATTCCCAGGGATGGAGCCAAACCTCCTACATCTTGACACACTTTTTGTAACTCCAAATTAAAGAGCTAAGCCAATAAAACTTGCAATTGCAAATGCATTCGCTCGAATGACTGGTGACTGTGACGCCATGTTGAATCGCGATATTTCATCTAATGTCGTCTGTTTTTTGGGGTTTTTTTTAGTTTTGTTTTTCTCTTCGAGAAAAACGTGCGTCACTCCACAATTTCGACATGATTCTCTTTCAAATTCACAAAAATAACATCAATGACAAACAAAATGCTGGTGGCATCCATTTTAAACAATTTTGTTTCCAATTATACGACTGTTTTTAACACTTTTCAATTTCGTCTGCCTCTTTCCTATTGAGTTGATGTAACCCAACGACAATCTCGTGTGTCTCTTTCCTACTGGAAGGAAAGAAGATGGAGGAGGATGAAATCTTATAGTAGTTTTTGACTAACGGGAAAAGAGTCCCTTTGGTTGGGTTGGTTGGTTGTTGTTGGTTGGTTGGTTGGATTTTACGGCATGTCAACCCATTGGGTCATCTTTTGTCGAAGATATTTTTGTTTTATTCGTTCTTGATGGGTACTCAATTAATTTAAGCACATTTTTTCTCTATTTAACCCATAGAGAATCTTCTCGAAATATCAATTAATTTTAAGCACATTTTTCTCTATTTAACCCATAGATGAATCTATCTCGAAATATCAATTAATTTTAAGCACATTTTTCTCTATTTAACCCCATAGATGAATCTATCTCGAAATATCAATTAATTTTAAGCACATTTTTTCTCTATTTAACCCATAGATGAATCTATCTCGAAATATCAATTAATTTTAAGCACATTTTTCTCTATTTAACCCAAGATGAATCTATCTCGAAATCAATTAATTTTAAGCACATTTTTCTCTATTTAACCCATAGATGAATCTATCTCGAAATATCAATTAATTTAAGCACATTTTTCTCTATTTAACCCATAGATGAATCTATCTCGAAATATCAAGAATAAATTACAGGTTAACAAACAACACCATTGTTACCTTATTATATTTTCTTTACACTTGCATTGTGATAGCCTTCAAAATCAACCTCAAAACCAATATATACACAATGCTTCAAGCAAATTATAAAACTCTCATATATTATATATTATTATATATATATATATATATATATATATATATATGTTGTAGTTTAGGGGTCTCTCGGTATATATATATATATATATATATATATATATATATATATATATATATGTGTGTCTTTTTTATGTGAATGATATCGGAATACTCCGTTATTACAAATATTTTACAGACGCGGCCGTTTTCAATAACAACAAAGATAAAGGATCCGTTCAACAGGAGGGACATTCATCTGAGGAAGGGAATCTAACGATCCCGAAAATTTATGATAAATAAGAAATAAGTGAATCCAGTACTCCACAACTTCGAGTTCCTTCATTTATTTTTAAATGCTTCATAATAACGCCCAACTTCACATAAAAAAGACACACACACAACACAACACACACACACACACACACACACATATAATATATATATATATATATATATATAATATATATATATATATATATATATCAAATGTTGTTTCTGGTTCCAACGGGAGAAAATGTAATATTTTATAAAAATAAGAAGAAGGTCCGCAAAATGTATCGTTCTCAGGAAAAATGTTTTATTTCTTTTTATTTCACATACGCAACACGTGTTTTCAGATATTCTGGTATCTTCTTCAGGCTTTGATCAATACATATATTGATATACATATATATATATACACATATACACATACATAGGTTATGCGTGTTTCTGTAATTTTTCTGTTAATATATATATATATATATATATAATATATATATATATGATAAGTTGTAAACAAGGTATGTTGGAATGGCTTTTTTGCCGACAATTTTTGGGAGAATATGTGCTTAATTGGGTCGTACCTAATTTGAAAATTAATTAATTAATAATGAATTAGGCGGGAATGCCTATTTAAATGTATGGCTAAACAAATCGAGAAAAATCAATCTCTGTATGTACATTTCGGCCTATTAGGCCTCATCAGCAGAGCTATAGATAGGAAGGCCGCCCTGTGCGTGATTTGAAACCGGACTGAAAAAAAAAAAAATTATATATATATATATTATATATATATATATATATATATATATTCAATCTTAGATATTGTTTGGTCCTTCACGATCCATTTTTTGCGTCCCACAGACTATCGCTTTCTTTTTACCATTCCTGGTTCCTACTGCCTTTAAGAATCAAAGACTTTCGTGTGGCAAACGGGCTGAAGTGGTCAGAGAGCTAAACAAGAACCCTCAACGCCAATCAAATTGTCCATTCCGATAAAGTCTGCTAATCAGAGAAAATATCACCACTTTGGCAGTTCTTTAACCACTTCTGCCAAAAAAAAGAAATCCTGAAGAACGTGTGAAAACGCCAGCCGTGCTAAAGGTTATCTCTCTCTCCAGAAAAGACGACATCGTCCTCTTCGCTGGCAAACAAACAGAAAGTTGTTTTAGATATAAAAACTCCTTGACATTTTGCGCCATTGTTTGGCCGTGGAAAAACGAGACGTATAAGCCGACAGATGCAACAAGCTAAATAGAGATGCGAGGCTCGAATAGGCGATGACCCATAGCTTGATACCTTGATATTAACGACAGACAATGCTTGTATCGATCCAAACAACTAACGCCACCTATCGGCTGAGGTTGTTGATGACGGTAGCACAAGTCCGAGACGTAGAACTGGTGGTATTTTCATGCAATATTCAATGAACTTACACAAATAACAGTCGATTATGAAATTTCATATATATATATATATATATATATATATATATATATATATATATATATTAGGAAAAAGTCAACGCCTCTGACGACGAATAACACCGAAAAAGTGTTATTCAGAAACCAATGGTAGGACCGACTTTTAAATTGTATTATTAATTTTATATATACTAGCAAATATATGCACCCTCCGGGTGCAAGTATTTGAATTTTAATGTAATGAAATATGTTAAATTTGAAATACTTTTGAAACTAAATAAAAATCCAAATAAAATGATTTGAAACAGAGGGGGTATAATCGAAGAATAGAACAACTTTGAAACTAAGTCTTCCATCATTTTACATCACTCCCTCCTTTTATTGCTGAATTTTCCTAATTTAACAATTTAGTTAAATTAGGAAGTAAAGAATAAAATTACTGTTATTTCTTTATATTAAAGGATTTCTTTTAAGATTTATCCTGAGTTTTTGCTCATATTCATTAAGAAAAAAACAAACAATTAGAAATCAATAATACCAAGCGCATATTTTAATAAAATTAAACTTTTAATATCAATATGCAAATTAGCTTTCCTGTTCACACTGTAACGCCTATTTTGTTGCATATATAAATACAATTGCATGTTATTAGAATGTAGATAAAGTCAAAAGTATTAATAATGTATAACAATTTTATCAATAACTGAGGTTTAAATAAAAATAATTCATGGTGAATGTGACGTTCAATAACTAAGGGAATTGTGACTTGAGTAGTGATTAGTTTCGGCTTCAGACAGACAAACACACAATCTCCATTATAAATAAGATATATATATTATATATATATATATATATAATGGAAAGGTGACTTACTGGTTAATATGGTCACGATGGTTAGATGGTGCAGAATTCAGGAAGGTAAGTCAGCGGTATAACAAATACAAAATGCTCAATACGTTAGTAGAGCAAATTTATTACAATATAGGTACTTAATAATAATAATAATAATAATAATGTCGTTTTGTAATTAGTAGCAGTGTTTAAAGGCATTTAAGTAAGTTAGTGCAAGAATCAAAGTTAATTTTATTGAGATTTTGGGACCATATGACCTTTAGGCACCCCTTTTTCGATCTCGTTTCATAAGGACATTTTTTCATTTACACGGCCAAAATCCAGTTGTTTGTTAACAGATGATTTTAGGAGTTTTTTTTTAATTATAAAACTAACCCCTAACCCTAACCCCTAACAAACAACCAGATGTTGGTGGTGAAAATGAAAGAAATGTCCTTATGAAACGAGATCGCAAAAGGGGTGCCTAAAGATCATAGGATCCAGATTTTGAAAGTAGTTGGGAAAAAATACATTATGGTAAATATATCTGCCAATTCCATAGAGATGCTAGCGTTTGACGTGATCAGTCGATATATTTGGGGGGGGGGGGCTCTTCGACCGCCTGTCTAGCTTAAGTAAGGACCAAAGTTGAGTGTTGCATATTATGGACTGCTCAGCCACCCGGATTCTGTTCGTAAATATTACAGATCCCCAACAAGTGGCCGCCATTGGGTGGGGTGACTTACCCCTCTGCAGAGGTACAGTCGGTGATTTCTAAAGATCCAGCTAACAGGGTTTTCGGTTTGAGTATTGACTGAGGAACATGTCCGGTGGTCAACACAATTTTGTTGATACCCATTTCTTGTAATGTCGTTTATTTTGTCCCACTCTAACATAATGACCTGCGAAATAGATTCACCTTCAGCGAACGAGCGAGAGAGCGAGTGGGGAGGTTGTGTACCAGTCGAACGATCGTTTTTATGCAATAGGATAGTGGTGCACGTAACAGCTGAGGATTGAAATCTGATAGAATTCAGAGCTTGATGTAATTAGCTTGGAAGTACACATTACTTAGGTAAATGTCTTATGAAAGATGTCGTCAAAATCTCGACTCTCTTTCTCCCGTCTGTCCCATCCCCCCCCTTTGTATTGCTTTTGTTTTAGTATCATCTCTCTCTCTCTCTCTCTCTCTCATCTCTCTCTCTCTCTCTCTCTCTCTCTGTCAGCGTCGTTTCTCTCTGCCCAGCCCTCTTTCCCTCGGTCCCCTCTCTCTCTCTCTCTCTCTCTCTCTCTCTCTCTCTCGTTTCTCTCTCTCTCTCTCTCTCTTCTATATAATATATATATATATAATATATAATATATATATATATTATGTCTCTTTGTCTCTTCTGTCTGTCTGGTCTGTCTCTCTGACGTAACTTGCTTACTCTCTCTGTTGTCTGTCCTCTCTGTCTCCCTCTCTCTCTCCCTTCTCCTCCCTCCTTAGGTTATTTTCTATTTTCTCTGTGGCCTCCCTCTTCTCTCTCTCTCTTCCTCTCTCTCTCTTCTCTCTCGTTGCGTCTCTATTGATCTTTCACACAGTCTCTCCCATTCCTCTCTCTGCCCCTCCTCTCTCTCTCTCTCACTCTGGCTCTCTCTCTCCTCTCTCCTCTCTGTCAGCGTTCTTCTCTCTGCCCACCCTCTCTTCTCCTCGGTCGTCCCCTCCTCTCTCTCTCTCTCTCTCTCTTAATATATATTTAATATATATAGTCCTCTTGTTGCGCACTCTCTCATCCTCATATATATATAATATATATGTCCTCGCTCTCCTCTATCTCTCGTGCCTCTCTCTCTTTTGGTATTTTTCTATTTTCTTTGTGCCTTCTCTCTCTCTCTCCCAGTGCGTGCAATAATCTTTCTCAACATCCCCCTACGTCTCCCCCCTCATCTCTCTTTCTCTCTCTCCTCTCTCTCCCTCTCTCTCTCTCCTTCTCTCTCTCTCCTCTCTGCCTTCTTACACTACAACATACTTTGAGTCTCTTTCTGTCTCTGTCTCTCTCTTCTTCTCTCTGTCTGTCTGTCTCTGTCTCTGTCTGTTGTCTGTCTGTCTCTCTCTACTCTCTCTCTTCTCTTCTGATGTGCCGTTTTTCTTTTCCGTCCTGTGCTTTACACTCCTCCTATTTCTCTTTCTCTCTTTCATTGTCTGTCTGTCTGTCGGTCTTCTCCTCTCTCTGTCTCTCTCCTTCTTCAGCTTCTTCTCTCAGCCCACCCTCTCTTCTCCTTTTTTCTCTCCTCTCTTTCTCTGTCTATCTATTTATATCTACCGTATTTATCTCACTACCTACCTATCTAAGTCTATCCTTCTTTGTCTGTCCCTCTCTGGCTTCTTTTCTCCTCACTCTCTCTCAACCTAAATCCTTCTCTTTATTCGTAAACTCCGGAAACTACTCTTTAACCATATGGTAGTTAACCGGGTTAATAGCAAGCCCACGCTTTACTAATGCATCCGTTGACATCATCCCTTTCAATCTGAGGGATTATTCTACCGATCGATGTACAGGTACAATAATTTCAGACTTTTGTCATTTAATAAGTCCATCTTGATCAAAATACAACAACTCGATGTTATCTGTAGTTCATGTAGAGGCCAATGCTTCTTTGCTGTCTTCTCCAGGCTATGTTACAGAGATTCGGCTTGGGCAGGTGCATTTACAAGAAGAACAAAATTCACAAATCTCAAATCACGAGAGATACGAATATATATTATATATATATATATATATATATATATATGTGTGTGTGTGTGTGTGTGTGTGTGTGTGGTGTGTGTGTGTGTGAAATAGAACTGAAGTGAATCCGGACGGTATGGGAAAGAGAAAGAAAGGAAAGAAAGTATTGAATGGATAAAATAAGATTATTTCATTAATTTAAAATTTAATCTAATTTAGTTTACCGAAACACGTGTAAGTTTAATCAAAATATTCCTGTTTATCCATTCGACGCTTTCTTTCCTTATATATATATATATATATATATATATTATATATATATATTACTATAAGCGGCTAACCGGTGTCGCCTGGGTAATGTGTGGATTTTTTCTTAGTTAGTCCCGCAGATCCATTATTACAGAATCGTGAGTTAGATCCTTAGAAATGCCAATTAAAATCCCTAGGTAAAAAAAAAAGGACCTTGCATTGATCCGTAACCACTCAGCAATTAAAGTTTCTGTTAATGTCTATCTGTACTATTTAAAATATAAAATGTAAAAAAAATCCATGCTGTTTATCAGCTTAAAATCTATTTTTTTAATTATCTTCACTAATATAAATAATCTTCTATTATTTTTGCTCAAAAACCAAGTCCTCGTGATATTTAATGTGTATATATATATATATTAATTGTCGTTAATTGTTTTATTTTCAAAGTTTCCTCCGGACATACACATACACACAACTTCTTTATATATATATAATATATATATATATATATATATATATATATATATAATATATATAATATGTGTTGTGTGTGTGTATGTGTGTGTTGTGTGTGTGTGTGTGTTGGTAAGTTGAAAAATAGAAATGAATCCGGGAAACCAATTATATTTGAAAGGAGAATAAGGAAAGGAAAGAAAATATTGAATGAGAAACCATTTTTCTTATTTCCATTCAAACCATTTTCTTTCATTTTATCCTTCAACACACACCACACACACACACACACACACACAATATATAATATATTAATATAATATATATATATATATTATAATATGAGAGTACGTAAATAACCGCTGTGTTTATTTGATATGGCTTTATAGCCGACAATTTATTTGCAAGGATATGTGCTTAATTGAAGTCATACTAATTTTTGAAAATTGATTAGTTAAATAATTAAATGAATTTAGGCGGCATATATGTCAAATGGTAAGGCCAAAAGAATCGGGAGAAAAAATGTCATCCCTGAATGACATTTCACCTATTTAGGTTCTCATCACGCAAGTTATAGACCATGGAAACGCTCCGTGTGTGACTCGAACCTCGACTGGCCTAAGCTGATAGGCGGAGATTCTAACCATACACTATGGCCAATCCCAGATCTCTAGCTGTTTTGACTATATCAATATTTATAATGCAGCTAAAGTTCATTGTTCATCTTCTTTTGGTAATTTACTAAAATACAGCTTCCAGTCTTGATACTTTTTCACAATTTATTATTTTGAAGAAGAAATTACCGACGTTTTCCTGATACGTTTTGATAAATTACGGCTTTTTTTTCAATACATTTTCACACAAACTTATTTTTTGAAAGAATAATTAATATATTCATTGTTCATTTCTCTGGTTTTGGTAAATACAGCTTCATCATCTGCAGGAGACAATTTTGAAGAGCAATGAAACGTTCAATTCATTATTCATGTGTGTCTTGGTGTAACATACAGCTTTACTTAGTAAACTTTTCAACAAATTTCGTTTCCGGTTTTGATAAATTACAGCTTCTGTTTTCATACCTTTTCAACACATTTATTTGAATGAATTAATTTTTTATTCATTAATCATTTTCTGTCTTTGTAAATACAGTTCGTCCTCTGCCAGGATGGTCCTATTTTTAATTGAGTACATTTCATTTATGCTTTCTTGTTCTGTCTTGTAAACATACACCAACGCAGTTTTATTTTTGAAGAAACATTAAACTGTCTCTTCATTGTTCATTTCTATCTTTGAGTAAATACGTTTTGTAGTTCTTTATATCTTTTCAAACCGATCTCGTTTGCTGTCCTTGCATAAATACATTTCAGTCGTTGATACTTTTTACAAACATTTATATTTTTGAAAGAGAATTAACGTTTCCCCACACGTTTTGAAAGTACAGTTTTCTTTTCAATAACATTTTTAGCACAACTGATTTTGAAGAAAATTACTTTTTTCATTGTTCATATCCGTCTTGGAATACAGTTCAGTTCTGCCAAGCAGACAATTTTGAAGAGAATAAGGAACTTCCATGCATTATGTCATTTTTCTGTCTCTGGTATTCCAGCTTAAATCTATATAACATCATCAACCCACGCCGTTTTACGTGTTTTGATAAATACAGCTTCTATCACAATATTTTTCAACCACATTTATTTTGAAGAGAATTACACTTTTTTATTCATTATTCCGATTTTTATGTTGTAAATATTAGCTACAGTCTTTGAAACGAAAAGGCATTTTGTAAGAAGAATGAATGTGTCTGTCTTGATATAATACAGCTTCATTTCAATTACTTTTTCAACACATTTTATTTGGAAAAGAACTACGTTTTCTTTCATTATTCATTTTGTCTTTGTAAATACAGCTTAAGTCTTGTCACCTTTCTGAGCAAACCTCGATATTGGATTTTTCTCTTCTAACCAGTCGGCTTTCCAAAAGACGCAAAACTTCTTCTCAGCGTCTTCCTGCATACCATAAAATTCTATCTACAATGTGTTGGAGATAGTTCCATTATCGATCAATAATATGAGACTGGCGTTTTTCTTTTTTTTTTCTTTGTTCTTTTGTTTGTGTTTTTTGTGTGAACCCAAGAGGCCGAGTGGTGCTCAAGCCGAGGCCGGTTCGACTTGGTTTAGTCATTTTTATCATCGTCAAGAGAAAATGCAGTGGACAAATAAATAGCAAGTAAACTGACAAAAATGTTGATCACACAGTGGACATTCATCGCGGTGTGTGTGGTGTGTGGTTGGTGTGTCGGTTTGAGAGAGAGAGAGTGTGTGTGTGTGTGAGAGGAGAGAAGGATGAGAGGGGAGATAAAGACGGACAAAGAAACGTAAACATATAAAGGAAATAGGAAGAGAAGAAGAAATGAAAGAAAGAAAAAAAAAAAAAGAAAAGAAAGAAAGAAAAAAACAAAAAACAAAAAAACTAGAAGAAAGAAGAAAGAAAGAGAAAGAAGAAAGAAAGAAAAAGAAAGGAGGAAAGAAAGAAAAGAAACAAAGAAAAACACGAAAGGATGAAGAAGTCAAGGAAAGAAAGAAAGAAAAATAATAAATAAAAAACAAGAGAGGAATGAAATATTAGAAGAAATTGTAGATGAGTTGAAAAGAAAGAAAAAAGAACAATATAAAGAAAGTAAAAGAAAAACTGAGAAGAAAGAAAGAGAAAGAAGAAAGAATAGTCGGAAAAAAAGAAAGAAAAGAAGAAGAAAGAAACTTATAAAGAAATTATCAAAGAAAGAATGAAGAAAGAAAGAAAGAAAAGGAAAAAAAGGAGAAAGACAAAAAGAAAGAAAGAAAGAAAAAGAAAGAAACATATGAAGAGATTAGCAGAGAAAAGAAAGAAAGAAAGACAAAGAAAGATAGATACCGAAGAGAGAAAGAAAAGAAAGAAAAAAGGACAAAAAGAAACAGATAAAAAGAGTTAGCAGACAAAGAAAGAAAGAAAGAATAGAAAGAAAGAAAGAAGAAGAAAAATAAATCATATGAGAGAGTAGCAAGAAAAATAATGAATTGAATAAATAAAGGGAAAGACGCGAAGANGCCACCACCTTGTCCTAGCCTAATATATATAAAAAGGTTGGGCCTTTGCGAATAAAGCACAATAGGTTGGAGCAATTAGATAGATGCTAGGGAATCGACGCGACCCAGCCTATTGATTAAGACATATCCAGACTTAAACCGTATTTTTTCTATAATTTTTCTATAATTTCTGTTTGGTTGGTTGGCTGGCTGGTTGGCTGGTTTATACGGCATGTACCCTTGTTGGTGTTATTTTATGCCGAAGACGTTTGTTTTATTCATTCTTCATGGAAACACAATATTTTTTTAACACATTTTTTAAACACATTTTTAGAACTTTTTTGTTCTGGTATTATCTGCGTTATTCGGACTATTGTCCTCATCTTTATTGTTATCTGTTACAATCGTTTCGGTTGATATGCCCTCCGACCTTCTTCAGGTTTTTCTTATCGGACTCGGGAATCTTCTTTTCGAACTCGCGGAACTTTCTTCTCGTTAGTCGGGAACCTTCTTGTCGTAATCGGGAGCCATCACGGAACTTTTGAACCTAACCGAGGGGTATCCTGTTCGCATTCTGCTAACCATAGCTGGGGTAGGAGTTGTGTTAATTATTTTTCTATGTTACTGCCGCCGCTTTGGATTGAACCCGATCCAACAGCGATAACTGTCACCGTAGAACTTGTACTCTGAACTCTTGTGACTCCAATTCTATAAGTCTCTATTTAACCCATAAATTAAACAATATTTAACCACTAATGGGGACCCTATTCTGTTCCTAACTTCCGGTTAGAGTGGACCTGGAGAGCAATGGTCATGAAGGGGTGCTCCAACATTCCCAAGACCTCCAGAACTGAAACCTTCACCTCATTAGATAGAGTTTAACGTCACGTGAAGACCCTCGGGCCACCGCCTTCTAGCACCATGTGGGGCTTGCCATAAGGGCAATGGGGTTGGGACAATCATATAGGACTTAACTTAAACCGTATTTTTCTAATTTTTCTATGATTTCTGTATTTTAACTGTAAAAGTAAAGTAAAGTCGTCGGGGCGGCCTAAAGTCGGTATCAGCCAGTCAGCGAGGGGTCTGTCCCCTTTCAATAGCGCTAGACCAAGGAGATTGTTTTTGGCATCTGAGGTGGAGCGCCACACCTACCATCAGCTCCTTACTTTACCGCACAGATCCCTGTGCTACTCATACGCTCAGTTGGCGAGGACCGGTATCGAACTGGAACCTTGTGGTTTCTAGCCGAACGCTCTACCGATGAGCTAACCGGCTGTTTAAAATCTATTCATATTCAAAACTGAAAATTCATCAACGGTGTAAGATTTGATGACGTGGAAGATATTAAAAGAAATGAGACAGCGCAGATTCACATACATAGTACATCACATACCTACATACATACATACATACATATACTCACACGTAAAATATTTTTTTTAAACTTTTATCTTTGTTCTTAAAAAAATACTCTCAACAGTACATTTCTATGCTTGCAAAATCTGAATATAATCAGCTCAAATATACGAGCAAACATTATAACAAATTTAACGGTTTTATTCAAATGTGTGCTATGTAGAAAATAATGGAAAAGGTAGAATTAAAACTTAAAATAATTTTGCAATGAAAATTTATAGCCATACATTTCATATATTGAGGTAAAATTCTCCTTAATGTTAAAATAGAATATATATTTCTTATATTTTACATTTATACTTTGGTAAGATTAAAATATATAATTAATTTAATATTTGTAGTTACAGTAGTAAATACTGATTAATTAATAAATTAATCATAATTGATATTATTAATAATAATATAATTAAGAACAAGATAATAAAAATGTTAAGAAATGTATATTTTTAAAAGATGAAAGATGAAGAAATTTTAAAGGTACTTGGACCAATGAAAACTCACTGGAATGAGTGTGTTAATGCTAAGCAGGTTATTTGGAAGAAAATAAATGCTACATTCATCCATTTCTGTTTTGGTAAATACAGCGTCTATCTCAATACTTTCTTCATCCACGTCGTATTCTGAAAGAAATTCGTGTGCAAAAAAGCAAAAGAAAAAAGACTCATAAAAATGTGGACATATGACCTTTAGGCACCACTTTTTGATCTCGATTCAGAAGGACATGTTTTAATTATTACACCGACATATCCGGTTGTTTGTTAGGGTTAGGATTCGGGTATCGGTTAGGGGTTAGTTTTATAATTTTTTAAAACTCTAAAAATCGTCTGTTAACAAACAACCAGAAATACAGACAATCTCCATATTAATAGAAGAATTAATGCCAGAAATGTTGATATTTGAACAAAAAGGTGTGGTCACTTTAAATCTATAAGCCAAATATTTAGGGCTAAGGGCTTTTTTAACTAAACACCATTTTTGTCTCAGTGAGATTACATTAGATACTATTAAAAAAAAGGTTTAATATATTGTTACTGGTTAAAATTGCAAATCGTCTGTCAAAATTAAAACGGAAAATGTTGGTTTGGGCATAGATTTTAATGAATTTAATTATTACTAAAGACACCATTTATGATATTTTTGACTTAACAATAAGTATGTAAGACTTTTGACTTAAAAATAGGTATATTAGAAAATGTGAACAGAATCGTCATTTTTTTCCGTTTTAATTCTGTTTACATTTTCGGACCATATGACCTTTAGGCACCCCTTTTTGATCTCGATTCAGAAGGACATGTTTTTCATACACCGACAATATCCGGTTGTTTGTTAACAGACGTTTTTTAGAGTTTTTTTTTAATTATAAAACTAACCCCTAATCCTAACCCCTAATCTTAACCCTTAACAAACAACCGGATATTGACGATGTAAATGAGAAACATGTCCTTCTGAATCGAGATCAAAAAGGGGTGCCTAAAGGTCATATGGTCCGAAAATGAACTCATTTCAGCCATTTCTGTTTTGATAAATACAGCATCTATCTCAATACTTTCTGCATCCACATCGTATTTTGAAGAAATTCGTGTGCAAAAAAAAAAAAGAAAAAAATACATAAAAAATGTAAATATGATCGTACAATGAATACGATTCCCTAACCAGTAGGCATAAAATAATAGAGTCTTGTTTTAACAATTTTGTTTATCAAATTTTCCAATATAGACGTGCCGCTATGTTGCTTTCTTTTGCGTTAATATGATTCTTCAAAGTTTTGTCAGCCATTTTGTAATTTGTTTGTGACGTCATTGCCAATTAGTTTTTCATAAGCCTCCATTTTTTTTTCAAAGCGTAGTCATTTCTAGAATTATCTGTCCTTACATTGACGTTGTTAGAGATCTTTTTTATGTTTACGAATTCTGGTTATAATTTCATCTGAAATCTCTTGTTGTTGGTATTGAATTATTTTTTAAAACTATTTTAAAATCAACTTATATATATATATATATATATAATATATATATATATATATATATATATATATATATATATTTATACTAAAGCAGAATGAATCAATGATTATTTGCTAAAGGCTTTTTTTCCAGTTCAGTTTAATGACAGAAAATTCATACTAAAATATGCATTAGTTTTAAGATTGATGTTTGAAAAAAAATCCATTTTAATTGGTTCTAATTAGTCGTTAAAAAAATTGACCCGTCTCGTATCGCACATTCTGCCTGTCACTTTCCCTCTCTCTACGTATATTTTGATTACCTCCTTGTTATATATGCTAGTTTCTCTGAGTGGGTAAAAAGAGTGATTGGAGAGTGCAAAAGGGACATTTTTCACACTTTACTTATATGTTTCTGCAGCTGCGAGCCCGAATCAGATCCATTTTAATTTAGATTAGATCAAACGTTCCCTTTCTTAATGTAAGAGTTTGTTTTGTTTGTTTGTTTGTGTATATAAGGTGTGCTGGAAACTGCCACTTAAACTTGACACCAAGACAACCAAAGGATTTTACGCAACACTAATGAATAACCAAAGGGTCATACCCAACACTAAAGGAACACCGAAGAACAACCAAAGGATTCTTCACTGCTTTCGTATTTAAAATAATGATAGAGTGCATATGTGCATCGATAAACTCCCAACCGAAACACGTGTCAGTAAAATAAAATATATTTTCTCCATTCAGCATTTTCTTTCCTTTGTTTATTTTTCCTTTCAATATATACCGTCGATTCGCTTCCATTTTCAACTTACACACACACACACACACCACACACACACACACATATATATATATATATATATATATATATATATAAGAGAGAGAGAAGAGAGAGAGAGAGAGATAAAAGGTTATGAAAACACACAATGCTGTTAAAATGAAAATATTGTATATCATATTCATAGCTAATATTGAACAATATTTCGATTTATAAAAATCATCTTCAGAGCTAGTTTTTAATCCGGACTCATCGAGAGAGAAACAGAAAATAATTTAAATTCAAACCGGAAGCATTGTTGAATTTAAATTATTTTCAGCTTCTCTCTCGATGAGTCCGGATTAAAAACATGCTCTGCAGATGATTTTTTATAAATCAAAATATTGTTCAATATTAGCTATGAAAATGATATAAAAATATGTTAACAACTAGCAAAATAAAAAACACCCTCTGGGCGATCTAAAAATAGATTTTTGAAATGTATTGCCTGAGGAGTGGGAGTAAAAAAATCAATGTCAACGAGTTTGTACCCTAAGTAAGTAAAATCATCAAATTCATTAAAGGATTAAAAAAATAAAACAATTTGAAATGTAAACTTTAAATATGTATTAAAATAAAACAAACTATATATAGATATATAATACCAGTCATGTATTTATTAAAACTTGTTTTAAAAAACAATGAGGACTGTTTAATGTTGCATGTTCAAATTTTGAGTTTATTTATTCTATGTTATGACGATTTTGGGTAATGTGACGTAAGCAGAGACGTAGTTTTTGTTACAGACAATGTTATGGATGAACACGCGTTCATCTATAAAAGTTAAGACCCGTTTCAACAGACATACGTGGTACCAACTGATATTAATCGAAAACTCGATTAATTCAGCGGATGTAACCCTGACGATTCAGGTGATGAAACTCGAGTAGGTTACTTAATATCCATTTCTTAAATAAATGTTGCTCTACATTGTATTGAGCACTTTGTATTTGTTTTTTCACGGTCTTAACCCCTGGATTCTGTGCGCTCCCAACGATCGTACCCGTACCCACCGGTAAGCCACTACTCATACATTAACGCATATATATATATATATAATATATATATATATATATATATATATATATATATATATATATAATCCTCGTTATGATTCCAGCGGCAGTTCTAGATATCACAACGAATTTACTGCCAATAATTAATAAGAAAATCTGTCTTACTGCGTCGCGTACCATTGTCATAGAAACACATTGCCTTTTACGATTTGAAGATTCTCAGTCGGCCATTTTGCACGACGACTCATTCTTCAGCGTCCAATTGTCTTTTATGCGTTTCTCTGGCGTCATAAATTATATTCAACGGACAACTTTTTCTTTTCATCTTGTTGAATTAGGGACAGCGTCGTAAACAAAACCTGTTTACCTGAAACTCAGTATTCACTAGCAAATGCGGTTTTGATATTAAGCAACTACTGCGACAACAGATACTACTTACTACTTGTAGACTTCTTGTAATTCGTAAGGCCCTCGCCTCGACAGCGCCCTTATTATTGGGGGCTTGAAATATGCTATTTTGCAAAACACATCTATCTATCTATGCATATATAAAGGGATGTTGTGTGTATGTCCGAGGGAAACTTTGAAAATAAAACAATTAACAAAAAAGTAAATATATATACACATTAAATATCATCAGAGCTTGGTTTTTGAGCAAAAATAATAGAGATTTGATTTATATTCGTGAAGATATCTAAAAAATAAAATCTAAATGATAACAGCATGGATTTTTTTTTCATTTATTATTTTCGAGTTGCTGGATCTATTTTTTTACATAGGGATTGAAATGGGGCATCTTGCGAGGATTCAACTCACGATTAAGTAATATGGGTAGCCGATGCTAGTACATATATAAAGGGCAATTGCGTGAATCTGTATCTCCGGAGGAAACTTCGAAAATAAAACAATTAAAGATAAAGTAAAATATATATACACATTAAATGTCACCAGGGCTTGGTTTTTGAGCAAAAATAATGAAGATTTGATTTATATTCATAGAGATAATTAAATAACAACATGGATTTCTTTTTTTTTTTGCATTTAGGATTTTAAATAGGAGACATTCATTTTTTCTTTTCGGAGTAGCTGAATCAACGCAAGTTCTTTTTTACATAGGGATTTTAATGGGGCATCCTGCGAGGATCCAACCCATGATTCAACAATGATGGATCTGCGAGACTATTTTTACCCCCCTCCTCTAACTAGGCGACGCCGGGTAGGCGCTTCTAGTCTCTAATAAACCCATTTTCGCTTCTCTCTTTTGACTCGCTCTTCGGGGCGGAGGTCCAGTGTGCTTCGGTCTGTGGACCAGAAGTGTTAACTAAACAGCGTTTATCCTTGGGGTTAATCCCCCTGGCAATACCTGCTCCCTTGATTTAAAGAGGCAGGGCTGCGTTTATTGCCCAGTGCCTGAGGTGCTCCCCTTGAGGTCAACGCATTTTTGGCCCCTACCACCCATGAGTTTCGGCTCGTGGGTGGGCCACATAAAAATGTCCTTGTGTCACACCTGCATAATTGGGATGCACGGCAAATTCTCTCTCTCTCTCTCTTCTCTCTCTCTCCTCTCTCTCTCCTCTCCTCCCCCTCTCTCTCCCTCTCTCTTCTCTCTCTTCTCTCTCTTCTCTTCTCTCTCTCTCTCTCTCAGGTGCAGTTGGATGCATCATCAGTAATGTTTTTTAGTTCATTGGACGTTTTGGGTCTTTTCAACATCACACATAGTCCTGTCGGAATACACCGACTGCGCCTCTGCATAGGGGTAAAATCGCCCCGATGGAGCCCCCTGTTGGCTGTATGTAGAGACCCGTGATGCTTATGGACGGAATCCTGGTGACAGAGAATTCCATGTTACGCAACACTCCACTTTGGCCCTTAGCCATTCAATCGGCTAGTCACGTCAAGCCCTAACACCGATATAATTGTCGCGACCCTATTGCCCTTGTGACAACCCCAAAACCCTTTCATATCATATGTGCTAGAAGGTGTTGGCAATTGGCTGGTCACGTCAAGCCCTGGCACCTACTCACAATCCTATTACTCTTATGGCAAACCCCAAACATTTTATCATATATGTGCTAAAAGTCGAAGCCTGAGGGTCTTAGTGTCCAGGTTCCGGGTTCAATACCGGCCCTCGCCAACTCAGCGTATGAGTATCACAGGAATCAGTGCGGTAAAAGTGGGGAGTTAATGGTAGGTGTGGCGTTCCACCTCAGACGCAAAAACAATCTCTCTGGTCTAGCGCTAGTGAAAAGGGGATAGACTCCGTTGCTGTCTGGCTGATACCGACAATAGGCCACTTTGTCTACGTTTTTACTTAATATTCCTCCATTTTTTCCCAAGATTTTTGGGACCATTCCAAGAGCACCAACCACAATTGGTAGCAACTTCACCCTCATGTTCCACAGTTTTTTTTTTTTTTTGTTTTTTTAGTTTTTTGTTTTTGTTTTTTAATCTATATATTTATATGTAAATAATATAAGTAAAGTTGGTCGTTCCTCTAATATTTGCTTGTTGTTGTTGTTGTTATTGTTATTGTTATTGTTCTTGTTATTGTTATTGTTGTTGTTGTTGTTGTTGTTCTTGTTCTTGTTCTTCTTCTTCTTCTTCAAAAGTGTTTGTTCTTCTTCTGTTTCTTGTGTGCCCTCTTCTTCAGTATTTGTTTCTTCTTCTTCGTTTTATTATTTCCATTTCTTCTTCTTCTTCTTCTTTAGTTTTTTGTTTTTGCTTTTTAATCCATATATTTATATGTAAATACCTACCTACGTGTATTACGCCCTGTCATCACCTTAAATAAATAATGGAGCATTTCGTTTTGATTCCTAAGATATGAATGCATTTGTGTTCAGATGTTATGCCCTGTCATCACCTCAGATAAATAACGGATCATAACGTTGTAATTGTGAGGGAAAAAATTGTGAAGAAAAAGAACACGGGCCGGGTTAGCTCAGTCGGTAGAGCGTTCGGCTAAAAACCACAAGGTTCCTAGTTTTATACCGGCCCTCGCCAACTCAGCATATGAGTAGCACAGGGATCTGTGCGGTAAAGTGAGGAGCTGATGGTAGGTATGGCACTCCACCTCAGAGGCAAAAACAATCTCCCTGGTCTAGAGCAAGTGAAAGGGGACAGACTCCTTCGCTATCTGGTTGATACCGACATTAGGCCGCCCCGACGACTTTACTTTTACTTACATGTCAGAGGGAACAAAGAAAACATATACAGAAATTAAATGAGGTGAAAGATAAAAAAAGTATTTATCAGAAATAATTACCTTTATCTTTAATACCGTTAATTAAATAGAAAAAAATATTGGTTAATGAAATAGTATAAAAATGAAATAATATTTATAATAAAAATGAATAAGAATAAATTTATAAATGAATAAATATAAATGAATATAAATGAAAATGAAATAATATTTATGATAAAAATAAATAAGATAAATTTATAAATGAATAAATATAGATAAATATAATGAAAATGAAATAATATTTATAATAAAATAGATAAAAATAAATTTATAATATAAATAATATTTATATAAATAAAAAATAGTATAAAAATGAAATAATTTATAATAAAAATAAATAAGAATAAATTTATAAATGAATAAATATAAATGAATATAAATGAAAAGGAAATATATTTTATAATAAAAATAGATAAAAATAAATTTATAATATAAAATAATATTTATATAAATAAAAAAATAGTATAAAAATGAAATAATATTTATAATAAAAATAAATAAGAATAAATTTATAAATGAATAAATATAAATGAATATAAATGAAAAGGAAATAATATTTATAATAAAAATAGATAAAAATAAATTTATAATATAAAATAATATTTATATAAATAAAAAAATAGTATAAAAATGAAATAATATTTATAATAAAAATAAATAAGAATAAATTTATAAATGAATAAATATAAATAAATATAAATGAAATGAAATATTTAATAAAAATAAATAAGAATAAATTTATAAATGAATAAATATAAATAAATATAAATGAAAATGAAATAATATTTTATAATAAAAATAATAAGAATAAATTTATAAATGAATAAATATAAATGAATATAAATGAAAAGGAAATAATATTTATAATAAAAATAGATAAAAATAAATTTATAATATAAAATAATATTTATATAATAAAAAAATAGTATAAAAATGAAATAATATTCATAATAAAAATAAATAAGAATAAATTTATAAATGAATAAATATAAATAAATATAAATGAAAATGAAATAATATTTATAATAAAAATAAATAAAGATAAATTTATAAATGGATATAAATGAAAATGAAATAATATTTAAATATATAAATAAAAATAAATTTATAAATTAATTATAAATGATATAAATGAAAATGAAATAATATTTATAATAAAATAAATAAAAATAAATTTATAAATGAATAATATAAATGAATATAAATGAAAAGGAAATAATATTTATAATAAAAATAGATAAAAATAAATTTATAATATAAAATAATATTTATATAAATAAAAAAATAGTATAAAAATGAAATAATATTTTAAAAAATATTGGTTAATGAAATAAAAAAAAAACGGAAAAGTAAAAAGAAAAAGAAAGTACTACTACTACCACCACTACTACTAATTTGTTGTGTTTTACATGTCGCAGCTGACATGATTTGTTTTATAAGTTGAAAAAAAAAACATAATTCTATACTTATCTTTTTACTATTCAATTATTTTCTGGGCTGAATCAGAGTTGGGCTCTGCCGTTCCCAACCGAATTAACTGGTATTTCTTGATCGGTTCTTGGGCTATATGACATTCTTGCTGTTTGAGTCATGAATAACTTGGGGATCTTTTGAGGATAGCTTGTCTTGTGTCGTTTATAGTTTTTAATAACAAACATAAGAATTTTTTTTCATGAGCTCATGATTTATTTTACCAAGTAAAAATGCCTTGGAGAACAGACACTCATCCTGCGTCTTTTCTCTTCAAAACCTCAGTCCAGACTGCCATCCCATCACTCTTCTTTCACTCTCTTCCCCGACCAATTAGAAACCGGCAGGTAGCCTTTCATTCGTCATCTCCAAATTTATTGTAACGTCCCTGGGTCAGACAGGGGGAGGGGAAGAATATAGAAAGCGATAGTATTTTGCAGGTGTGCTAATGAAATAGAAAAAAAAAAGAAAAGAAAAAAAAAGAAAGATAAAAACAACAGAAGGAAAAAAAAGAGAAAGGGAATACTTTTTTCAGAGATTATATACTTTTTACATATTGAATTAATTGCAATAGCTCTTAAGTAAACATACCAAACGCTTGAATAATTAAATCATCATACTGTGATATATCCACAGGTCCTGCTAGTAGAGAGTTAAATCAAGATTATTATACTTTTTATATATTGAACTATTTCAATAGCTCTTAAATAGACATATTAAACGGTGTAATAATTAAATTATCATACTGTGGTATATCCACAGGTCCTGCAAGTTAATCAATATAACAGTAGAGTAGAAATATACTGTCCTATTAAATAATGGGGGCTTCTACAGGAAACACTAAACTATACAAGTTACCTCTTCCAATAGTATATAAGAGCCTGACTTTTCAGAGGCCGAAGAACTTGTATTCATTCTACATACTGAAAAGTAACTTAGTGTTGATTCTCCTATTACAACTACTGTTATATCTATCTATACATATATAAAGGGCATTTGTGTATATATGACACATTGTTAAGTAAGTGATAACGACCCGGGAGGAAATTGTATAATTCTGATATTAGATTGATTACCGGGGTGAGCGCGTACGCAGACCCCACACTTAGAAATAGCACATCCGAGTCGCCCACATTTGGGGCGATCACAAAGGTCAACCCAACCGGAGTGCAATGGTTGGGTCTCGCTCTGGAAGAACGGCCTAGATGATCACCGTTCGTTCGATGTCAGGTAAGTATAAAGTGGTATGCGTTTTTTCATATTTATAGACAAAGACTTTCTTTATTTTCTTAAATTTAGTAATTATTTATTTGAGCTTTCTTTAGGTCATACAGATGTATATAACTTCGAAAATAAAAGAACTAACGTCAAATTATATTCGTGAAGATAATTAAAAAATAAAATTCAAATGATAACAGCATGGATTTTTTTTTTCATTTAATATTTTAGATAGTAGACATTAACATTTCTTTTTAGAGTAGCTGGATCAATGCAATGTCTTTTTTTACATAGGTATTTAAATGGGGCATCCCACGAGGATTCAACTCACGATTCAGTAATAATGGATCTGCGGGACTAACTTTAAAAAATCCCCCTCTACCCAGGCGACGCTGGGTAGCCGCTGTTAGTCAAAAATAAAAAATATAAGAGTTAGATCAAGATTATTAAATTAACTAGCAAATATATGCACCCTCTGGGTGCAAGTATTTAAGTTTTAATGTAATAAAATATTGTATTCAATTAGAAAGACTAATAAAACTAAATAAGAATACAGATAAAAAGATTTGAAACAGAGGGAGTATAATAAAAGATTTGAAACAGAGGGAGTATAATAAAAAATGGAACAACTGAAACTTGCTCTTCCATCACTCTCGTCTTTCATTGTTATTTTTTCTAATTTAAGTATTTAGTTATAAGAGGAAGTAAAGAATAAAATGACAGTTATTTTTTCTTGTTAATGGATTTCATTTAAGATTCATTGAAGAGATTTTTGCTTATATTCATTAAAATAAAACCAAACAGTTAGAAATCAATAATACTAAGCACATATTTATTAAATTCGATTTTTAATATTAATATGCAAATTAGCCTTCCCGTTCACACTGTAAACCGCTATTTTGTTGTATATATAAATATAATTGCATGTTGTCAGTATGTAGACATAGTTAACAGTATTAATAATGTAAAACAATTTTATTAATAATTGAGGTTTAGATGAAAATAAAATCATGGAGAATGTGATGTCAATAACTAAGAGAATTGTGACTTGAGTAGGAATATAGTTTCGGCTACAGACAGAAAAACACACAATCTCCATTATAATAAGATATTGCAAAACATTTGTATGGAGTATAAATGGACTGTCCCATTAAGTAATGGGAGTTTTTACAGGTAGTACTAAACTATATAATTTACCCCCTCCAATAGTATATAAGAGCCTGGTTTTTAGAGGCCAGGGAACAACGTATTCATGCTAAACGCTGGAAAGTATCTTCGTGTAAATACTAACACTACTACCACTACTGCTGCAACTACTACTTTTTTTCTTTTTTTACATCTTACAATTTGAATTACCCTTGTAATTTAAGAGCATGTTAAGGGATCAGCACGAGTAAGAGACATTGTCCCTTGCAAAGGGCAGCTTTTACAGCATTAACAGATGTTCTTCACTCAAAAGAGCATGGCTCTAAGTTAATATTTGTCTAAACTGGGCCCAGCTACATTATACGCAGAGATTTAATTTTGTGTACACATGATTTCATTATTCATTTCCCAATACAGTCTTAACTCACGCCTTAGGAGAATCAGACGTAGTACAGGCCACTCCGTAAACTTTACAAGCAACAATGGCTTAAACAGCTCTGGTTATGTGATACAAACTAGCACATACCAAAACATTGCAAAATTTCTGATTCAACCTTGTAATGGGAGTTTTTTAAATGTAATACTAAACTATATAATTTATCTCCTCCAATAGTGTATAAGAGCCTGGCTTTTTAGAGGCCAGGGAACACGTATTCATGCTTAATACTGAAAATTAACTGAGTGTTAATGTTACGTAGCGCCTTTTCTTTTCTTCTCTGTCTAGTCTTCTATCTTCTAATGGTCGGGTATATCTTCTACAGGTCTCGTCTGGTCTTCTTGTATGGGGATTCCGTGTCTGGTTCTGCTGGGGATCATTTCTTATCAGAAGCCTTGTGTCATTGTTAGCTTTTAGTAATAACAACAAGACTTCGATTACCTTTGATGTTATTTTATTCTGGATCCCCATAACCAGACAAAATGCGCGCGGAGAGTCACATCTTGCTAGCTTCAGTCCTAACTCTCAACTGACTAACTGCAACTAACTAACTGCAACTCTTACTGAGTTCCTTACACCTTAAACCGGAAGGGCTTCTATTGCCTTCCGATTCCCACGGTCCCTTTCCGCAAGGCAAGGTCAGAGTGAGGTCAAGCATTGTCACTCACTCTCAAGGCCATCAGCTGCACTGATCGCCATAAGGATTTCTATACTACCTTAAAAAGTAATAGGGATCCAATTAATATGTAACATTAATACTGCTACTATGCTACTACTACTACTACTACTACTACTACTACTACATTGCTATTGTTATTTTACAATAACCTTTCAGAATCATAATATGAAAAGTTCTTAATTAAGTCATGAATTATTCATAACAGGATGTATGTATATACCCAGCCCATCCATCACGAACCGGATCTAACACAAGGTCAATTTTGAATTTTATATCTGAAACACTCAGGGGAATACTTTTTATCATATGAATAACTAAAAATATAATTTTTTAAACTGACATATTACACCCCACCCCCACCCCCCGAGACTGTAGAATACACCGACTGCACCTCTTTACCAAGACAGAAATGAACAATGAAGGAAACGTTAATTCTCTTCAAAATAGACGTGTGTTCAAAAAGTATTGAGACTGAAGCTGTATTTACCAAGACAGAAATGAACAATGAATAAAACGTTAATTTCCTTCAAAACAGTCCCCTTGGCTGAGACGGAAGCTGTATTTACCAAGACAGAAATGAACAATGAATAAAACGTTAATTTTATTCAAAACAGTCCCCTTGGCTGAGACTGAAGCTGTATTTACCAAGACAGAAATGAACAATGAATAAAACGTTAATTTTCTTCAAAACAGTCCCTTGGCTGAGACTGAAGCTGTATTTACCAAGACAGAAATGAACAATGAATAAAACGTTAATTTTCTTCAAAACAGTCCCCTTGGCTGAGACTGAAGCTGTATTTACCAAGACAGAAATGAACAATGAATAAAACGTTAATTTTCTTCAAAACAGTCCCCTTGGCTGAGACTGAAGCTGTATTTACCAAGACAGAAATGAACAATGAATAAAACGTTAATTTTCTTCAAAACAGTCCCCTTGGCTGAGACTGAAGCTGTATTTACCAAGACAGAAATGAACAATGAATAAAACGTTAATTTTCTTCAAAATCCCCTTGGCTGAGACTGAAGCTGTATTTACCAAGACAGAAATGAACAATGAATAAAACGTTAATTTTCTTCAAAACAGTCCCCTTGGCTGAGACTGAAGCTGTATTTACCAAGACAGAAATGAACAATGAATAAAACGTTAATTTTCTTCAAATCAGTCCCCTTGGCTGAGACTGAAGCTGTATTTACCAAGACAGAAATGAACAATGAATAAAACGTTAATTTTCTTCAAAACAGTCCCCTTGGCTGAGACTGAAGCTGTATTTACAAAACAGAAATGAACAATGAATAAAACGTTAATTTTCTTCAAAACAGTCCCCTTGGCTGAGACTGAAGCTGTATTTACCAAGACAGAAATGAACAATGAATAAAACGTTAATTTTCTTCAAAACAGTCCCTTGGCTGAGACGGAAGCTGTATTTACCAAGGCAGAAATGAACAATGAATAAAACGTTAATTTTCTTCAAAACAGTCCCCTTGGCTGAGACGGAAGCTGTATTTACCAAGGCAGAAATGAACAATGAATAAAACGTTAATTTTCTTCAAAACAGTCCCCTTGGCTGAGACGGAAGCTGTATTTACCAAGACAGAAATGAACAATGAATAAAACGTTAATTTTCTTCAAAAACAGTCCCCTTGGCTGAGACTGAAGCTGTATTTACCAAGACAGAAATGAACAATGAATAAAACGTTAATTTCTTCAAAACAGTCCCCTTGGCTGAGACTGAAGCTATTTACCAAGACAGAAATGAACAATGAATAAAACGTTAATTTTCTTCAAAACAGTCCCCTTGGCTGAGACTGAAGCTGTATTTACCAAGACAGAAATGAACAATGAATAAAACCTTAATTTTCTTCAAAACAGTCCCTTGGCTGAGACTGAAGCTGTATTTACCAAGACAGAAATGAACAATGAATAAAACGTTAATTTTCTTCAAAACAGTCCCCTTGGCTGAGACTGAAGCTGTATTTACCAAGACAGAAATGAACAATGAATAAAACGTTAATTTTCTTCAAAACAGTCCCCTTGGCTGAGACTGAAGCTGTATTTACCAAGACAGAAATGAACAATGAATAAAACGTTAATTTTCTTCAAAACAGTCCCCTTGGCTGAGACTGAAGCTGTATTTACCAAGACAGAAATGAACAATGAATAAAACGTTAATTTTCTTCAAAACAGTCCCCTTGGCTGAGACTGAAGCTGTATTTACCAAGACAGAAATGAACAATGAATAAAACGTTAATTTTCTTCAAAACAGTCCCCTTGGCTGAGACTGAAGCTGTATTTACCAAGACAGAAATGAACAATGAATAAAACGTTAATTTTCTTCAAAACAGTCCCCTTGGCTGAGACTGAAGCTGTATTTACCAAGACAGAAATGAACAATGAATAAAACGTTAATTTTCTTCAAAAGTCCCCTTGGCTGAGACTGAAGCTGTATTTACCAAGACAGAAATGAACAATGAATAAAACGTTAATTTTCTTCAAAACAGTCCCCTTGGCTGAGACGGAAGCTGTATTTACCAAGGCAGAAATGAACAATGAATAAAACGTTAATTTTCTTCAAAACAGTCCCCTTGGCTGAGACGGAAGCTGTATTTACCAAGGCAGAAATGAACAATGAATAAAACGTTAATTTTCTTCAAAACAGTCCCCTTGGCTGAGACGGAAGCTGTATTTACCAAGACAGAAATGAACAATGAATAAAACGTTAATTTTCTTCAAAACAGTCCCCTTGGCTGAGACTGAAGCTGTATTTTACCAAGACAGAAATGAACAATGAATAAAACGTTAATTTTCTTCAAAACAGTCCCCTTGGCTGAGACTGAAGCTGTATTTACCAAGACAGAAATGAACAATGAATAAAACGTTAATTTTCTTCAAAACAGTCCCCTTGGCTGAGACTGAAGCTGTATTTACCAAGACAGAAATGAACAATGAATAAAACGTTAATTTTCTTCAAAACAGTCCCTTGGCTGAGACGGAAGCTGTATTTACCAAGGCAGAAATGAACAATGAATAAAACGTTAATTTTCTTCAAAACAGTCCCCTTGGCTGAGACGGAAGCTGTATTTACCAAGGCAGAAATGAACAATGAATAAAACGTTAATTTTCTTCAAAACAGTCCCCTTGGCTGAGACGGAAGCTGTATTTACCAAGACAGAAATGAAAAAATGAATGAAACGTTAATTTCTTCAAAACAGTCCCCTTGGCTGAGACGGGAGCTGTATTTACCAAGACAGAAATGAACAATGAATGAAACGTTAATTTTCTTCAAAATAGTCCCCTTGGCTGAGACTGAAACTGTATTTACCAAGACAGAAATGAACAATGAATGAAACGTTGATTTTCCAAAAAAAATACAAACCGTGTTGAAAAAGTATGAAGACAAAAATGAACAATGAATAAAAACATTCATTTTCTTCAAAATACTAGTCGTTTCATAAGATATCGAGAGCAAATCTGTATTTACCAAGACAGAAATGAACAATGAAGGAAACGTTAATTCTCTTCAAAATAGACGTGTGTTCAAAAAGTATTGAGACTGAGAGCTGTATTTACCAAGATAGAAATGAACAATGAATGAAACACAGGAATGTCGAGTATACCTTCTCCGCTATTATTCCCTGGGTCTAGACTGACCCGGAGCGGTAGTACTTGATAAGGTCCCATCTCTGGGTTAAATAGAAAAATGAGTTTTAAAAAATTGTTTAAAAATTGAGTTTCAGTAAAGAAAATATCAAAAAAGATTTGAATATCCATCAAGAATTAATTTTTTTTAAATACGTCTTGGGCATAAAATAACTCAACTGAGTTGTGATTGGCGTATTTTACAGCGCCAGCCACAAGGGCCGGGTGGACCTGGGAGTAATGCCAATAATAGGAACATTCTATATTTCCCTGATCTCCATAACTGGAGCATAACTACTTGAGGTTTAGTATTGTCTGCGTTATTCGGACTATTGTCCTCATCTTCATTGTTATCTGTACAACTTTTCGGCCGATGTGTCCTCCGGCCTTCTTCGGGTATTTCTTGTTGGACTCGGGAACCATCTCGGACTCGGGAACCATCTCGGACTCGGTTCCCGATTACGACTCGGTTTCCGTTTACGATTACTGGCTCCCGATTACGACAAGAATGTTCCCGAGTTCGAAAAGAAGGTTTCCGAGTCCAACAAGAAATACTCGAAGAAGGCCGGAGGGCACATCGGCCGAAACGTTGTACAGATAACAATGAAGATGAGGACAATAGTCCGAATAACGCAGATAATACTATTATGATTATATGTTTAATAATATTTTTATTAGCCTGTTCACCGCGGGCAGGTTGTGAACCAGTGTCGCATGCATGGGGCATCCAGCGAGGATTCAAATCACTATTCAATACTAATGGATCTGCAAGACTTAGGTTTAGAAATTCCGACTGTTTCCCGTACAAAGGGGTAAAGACTGGGCTCTTTAACTTTGGCTAGGTAACCAGTCTAGGAGAAGGAAAACTCTGAATTCAAACCTGTTAAACTCCGCTTAATAAGTTGACCTTGTGTCACATCCTGCTCGTGCGGAGGGGTTGGTATATATATATATATATATATATATATATATATATATAATATATATATATATAACATTTAGCACACTTACTCCAGCGAACTTCTTAATTGGTAGAAGCACTTATAAAATTTCAGGGAAGTAAGACCCCCCCCAAAACACAAAATGGGAACACTAGTTGGATGTGGGTGGCGACATGTGATGCTTAAGGACGGGAACCTGGTGGCTGTGCAGTCCATGACTTGCAACACTTTTGCACTTACTTAGGCTAGACGGGTGTTCGGGGAGCTCTCCACTCCGATCAATCGGCAGGTAACTTCAAGCCCTAGCCCCTACATGATTGCCACAATCCTATTGCCCTTATGGCAAGCCCCAACCCTTTTTATCGTATATGTTAGAAGGCGGTGGCTGGGGGCCTTAGTAGCCTGGATATGACGTTAAACTACGTCTAGTCGTGAGGTTCTTTTTCTGGAACTCTGGTCAGTGTGGAGTCACCCCTTTATTGCCATTACTCTCAGATCCACTCTGGCTGGAGTGGTAGTGTCTGTTAGGGTCTTATCTATAGGTTCAATAGAAAAGTGTATTAAAAAAAGTGTTTAAAAAATTGAGTTTATATGTACCAGAACGATATATTTAGCATTGGCCAAACTCAAGTTGAAGTAGTTGTTGTCGTTAGTAGTAGTAATAGTCGTTAGTTCAGAAACAACACACGCAGGTTGTATAGTCACAAGGAGCTGTTTATTTATTCCTAGACTCGTGGGTTCTTTTTCAGGGTGAAGGAAAGATAGAGATAGAGAGAGAGAGAGAGAGAGAGAGAGAAGAGAGAGAGAGAGAGAGAGAGAGAGAGAGAGAGAGAGTGGGTACGGTCAAATTACTCTGTTGTGAATCATGTTCGCTACTACTATGTCAGACCCATCCGGGGAACCAGGAGCCACGTCTGACTCCCACCAGAACCAAAACGAAAAAGGGCAGATTTTTCTCCTCTCCCGTTTCTCGTCCATGCGTCACATCCGTGTCCAATCAAAACCCGTAACTTCCGTTTTTATTTTTAAATCTATTTCCGGGGTTATTCTTCGGCCATTGAGTTCAAACTTTAACCTCTCTTTGTTTTTATTTCTTTTTCTTCTCTTTCTCCAGAAATCCGAATACCGTTTTATTTTTAATCCCGAATTCCCTTACGCTACATAAGTTAAAGAAAGATTTGAATACCCATCAAGAATTAATAAAACAAGACGTCTTCGGCATAAAATAACCCAACCAGAGTTGACATGCCATAAAATCTAACCAGCCAGCAGACATATCTATCTCTATTAATAATGGAGATTCTCTGTCTGTCTGTAACAAAAACTACGTCACTACTGACGTCTCAAAACCCAATACCATCATACTCTCGCCATTTTTTCAGTAACAAGAAGTTAGCTAAAAGTTTTATGAATAAATAAACACCTATGATTTTGTGTAAAATTTATGTGTAAAATATTCAAAATAGTTATCAAATTAATAATTAACAGATGCATGCAACATTTTATTTGAGGGGAACAGAAATAAGTTTCCATTTCAAATTGTTTTATTTATTTGTTTTACTCCTTTAATAAAATCGATCATTTTGCTTATGATACAAACCGACTGTCATTGAATGTTTAACTCCCCTCACTCACGTAATATATTTCAAAAATTAATTTTCAAACCGCCCGAAGGGTGTTTATTTTTTGCTAGTTTGACTAATAGATGGAACGCTAACAAGTACTTCTATGGTGTTACGCCTAGATATAATTTTCTTGCACAAGTTATTTCCCTTTAACCCCAAATTACTTCGCTAGAGCTCCAGACATGCAGCCTCACTAGCAGGGTCTGTGATGATAGACATTCACCTGGTCTAAAACTTCATCTTTGCCTGGTATGCCTGACTACTATTTGAGAGATGTCCCGGATGTAGGCTAAGTGTTGAAGTTTTTGTGGTCGGCGGTTGGTCTGAATCGTGGCGTAAAGAACCAGGATGTTGGAAGCTTCGAATTCAGGCACCCAGATGAAGGACGACCGCCTGTTTTTATTAACGCAGTACGCAGCAAAGTTTGGGAGAGATCATTCTGATTCTTCGCGGGCGAGGCACTTATTAAACGTAATTGAAGACTGATGTCATATTCTTATACCTGTACATAAATTGTATTCTTAAATAAGTTTTTTTTTTAAATATAGAATAAATTTAGTATTATCTGCATTATTCGGACTATTGTCCCCATCTTCATTGTTATTTGTACAACATTTCGGCCGATATACCCTCCGGCCTTCTTCAGGTATTTCTTGTCGGACTCGGGAACCTTCTCGGACTCGGGAACCTTCTTTTCCAACTCGGGAAATTTCTTGGCGTAATCGGGAGTCATCACGGAACTTTGAACCGAACCCTTTATTCAGTCCTCGGGGGTATCCTGTTCTCATTCTGCTAACCATAGCTGGGGTAGGAGTTGTGTTAATTATTTTTCTATGTTACTGCCTCTACTCAGGATTGAACCCGAAATCCAGAGATTACTGTCACTTAGAACTGTCCTAACCTAACTACCTTATCCACTAGGCCATGTGTTAGAATAAATTTATTTTTAGACACATTGTCATGTCATACTGGTTAGTAAACTAGTCTCAAAATCGAGTTTGATCTTTCCAAGGTTTTTTTTTTAATCTAAGCTTATACCATTTTTAAAGGGTGCTTGGTATAATGTTGGTTAATGTTTAGCTAAGAGACTATATTATTAACCGATCTCGATAATATGCCGGTACCCATAATTTAAGAAGGTTCTTGTCATAATGATGTTATGAGTTAGCCTAGAGATATTTTAAC
>CM042174.1:49655339-49677110 GCA_023376005.1 Doryteuthis pealeii | reverse complement strand
AAATAATATACACAAATAATAAACTAAATATATATTTATTTATTTACAAAGTTTTCACAGATCAATGTTCATTATAAAACAGCGACCCAGGTTTCATGCTAAAGGGCAATCATCAGGCCGTTGAGCAAGATCCCATGGTGTTTGTTGAAGTTCTCTACTCAATGTCACATTTTGGACCGCAAATAACGTCGGTTAGTTCCGCGGACGCTATTATAGTTCGGATTTACTAAAAATACATTTTTTCAAAATTTGCATTTTTTTTGTAGTAATGCCAACGAAGTTGCCTCCCTTTATTCGTTAAAAATAAAACATTTTTTTTTAACTTTGAAAAAAATTTTTTATTTTTTATTTTTTATTTTTAAATTAATTCCGTTTTGCAAAGGATGCATATGTCTTCAAAAAACCATTTTAATATATATGGTAGAGTCTTTTAAATTTTTTCCAACATAATATAAAGGTGGATGGTGTTGTTCCTCTGTCGAAAAATCATTTTTTCACTGTTGAAATATCAGATATCTTTGCAAACAATTGCGGAATTGATTTTCAGGGTGGATGTTGAGTATCTCCCCTCCATGCATTTAGGAAGAATTTTCTTTTATGGGGACATTGTTTTGAAGATTTCCGATTTTTTATTTAAACTTCTATTATTATTATTATTATTATTATTATTAAAGGAAATTAAGTTTTTTAATATCCTAAATTTTTCCGTAACACATAAATTGCAGTACTTAGAGCCGTTTGTGTAACATTTGGGATGTAAATATAAATATATATATATATATATATATATAGATAATATACCAAACTTGTTGGTAAATCCTCGCGGTGAGAAAAAAACCGGCAAATGGTTTAATTGTAAAAATATACTACCAAACATCACCTGGGGAAAACAAATTTGAAAAAGAAAGAAAAGACCAAGATAATCGCACCAACCAAAAATAATCTATTGATACAGTATTTGGCCAAAAGAAAAAACAATTTATATGCATATATATATATAAGATATATATATTCATACAACCCGCCAGGATATACTAAAGCTAATAAGTAAAGAGTGCTCAATACCTAAGTAGAGAGAATAATAAAAATAAACCTAATGAGTTAGATAAATCTACTAAGAGTTTCGCTTAGAGCTCTTCAGGGCTAAGATCCGACTCTTATATATATATATATATATATATATATATATTATATATATATTAACAATGTTTTTTTTTTTAAATTGGGCGTTATTATGAAGCATTAAAAATGTATAAATGAATGAACTCGATATTATGGAGTATTGGATTCACTTATTTTTTAATTATTTTTTGTCATAAATTTTCAGGTTCGTTAGATACCCTTTGTCAAATGTTACTGTTTAACGGTTTCTTTGTCTCTGTTGTTATCGACAGTGGCAGTGTCTGTGAAATATTTGTAATAACAGAGAATTCCGATATCTGCGTTTAATCCCTTCACGTGCGTTTGTAATTTTAGAATCCATTTAGTTTCTGATTGTTTTCTAGATTGCGTTGTTGGAAATGCGTGTTCTAATAAGATGCATTTGAGGTGTGTAAGGTTGTGTGATAAGGTGTTAAAATGAAGTGCTATTGTACTATGCGGGGATTTGAGATTTATAGTGGATTTGTGGTTATTTAGTCTTAGTCTAAAGGGTGTTGATGTTTCTCCCACATATCCACTATTTCTACATTGTATGCAGTATATATAGTATATGATGTTAGCGCTATCGCATGTTAGGTGTGGCGGATGGATTGTTATGTTTGTGTAGGGTATTTTTATTTCGGTTTCCGTATGTATGTGGCTGCAAACTTGGCATCTAGGCTTGTTGCATCGTTTATTACCTTTCCGTACGGTGTTATGTAAATTTTTTCTGGATGCAGTGAGGATGTTACGTAGGTTGGGTGGTTGTTTTTTTGCGTTGATGGGCGGGGTTTTGAAGATGGACTTTGTTGTGGGGTCGGTTTGTAGGGTTTTATATTGTTCAGTGAGTAGCTTAGTCAGTTTGTGCATATGTCGACCGTGGTGAAATACCATAGGGATTCGGTCATTAGTTTGGTGTGGTTTGTATACGAGTAGTTCTTGTCTCTTAAGAGATGATGCTTTGTCGAATGCTTTTTTTATTAATTTTATGGGGTAGTCACTATTTAGGAATTTTCTTGCTAAGTTGGCTGTGTGTTGTATATATTCTTGTTGGTCTTCACATATGCGTCTTAGTCTTATGCATGCACTATATATTATCGATTTTTTTAGTTTATGGGGGTGGTTGCTGTTAAAAAAACATTTTTTTTAAATATATATACCGAGAGAAGCATACGGAGACTACCTAAAATACAATATATATATATATATATATATATATATATATATATATATATGGGTAAATAATAGAATTGGAAAAACTTTGTCGGCAGACTTGTGCAGTTAGGAAATCGATTAGCCGAATCAGTAATATTTTTTTTAATAAATCAGTTTCATACTCACTTTTTTTGGTGAGGTGGTTTAACCCCTCTGCAGAGGATACAGTAGGCGTATTCTAAACCCCCGCAATCACCGCCGACAGTTCTGACCATGATAAAACTGTAGTACATAAAGCGTAGGCATACAAACGGTTATCTCTGTTTTAAGCCAGAAATATAACTCTAAGAAAGAAACCTTATTTCCTATGTTATTATAAGCTTAACTTTATCTGGCCTTAAGGCGAAACCCCCACAAGATGTCTCTTGAAATTCTTTAGAATTCTTCATCATTAAAGTCGTGGAAATATTTGCGTCAGGGAATCCTCTGTGTCGTAGTGGCTAATGTACCGGACTGCAACATCGTAATAAGTGAGTTCGAACTTCAGTGGCGCGACCATGTTTAATTTCGGACTAATATCCTTATGAGAAGTAAGAATAAACTATTCTTAATACAACTAAGTTATTGTCATCTATACATATATAAAGCGCGAAGTTGTGTGTTGTATGTCCGGCTAAAACTATGAAAATAAAACAATTCACGATAAAGTAAATATATACATACACATTAAATAGCACCAGGACTTGGTGATACTTGAACTCGGGTGGACGAGTCCATTTCCTACGACTCTAACCATTATACACGCGCCTCCATGGAACTTATCATATATATTCCAGCGAGTTTCACATTGGTTTAAGCACCTCTGAAAATTAGACCTGTCAGCTGGGGCTGGAGAATACGTCGACTGCACCTCTACAGAGGGGGAAAGATCCCACCCCATGGAAACTGTTCAGAATGGGTGGCGACGGTTTTACTTAAGGAAGTTTGGTTTGGTTTGGTTTGGTTTTACGGCATATCAACTTCAGTGGGTCATTTAATGCCGATAAAGTTTTGAAATAAATCAATTCTTAATGCATAATACAAGGTCTACAATGGAGTGTTGCACGTCATGGACTGCTCAGCCACCGGGAGGAGATTTCTTGTCACTCAGACTCCAGTGAAATACCATCAGATAACGCTGTTGTGAAAAACTGAAATAATAATAATAATAAAATCCAAAGAAGAATCAAGACTATCCCAACTACGGTATTGTTGGGATCGGCTAGAATACCCAGAAAAGTCCTGGAGACCTGAGGAGACTTGTTGTCACACAGACTCCAGTGAAATACCATTAGCTAACGCTGATGAGAAAAACTCAAACGGAGTAAAAATAATAAAAAAAAAAAAATAACAACAATAATAATAATAATAATAATAATAATAATAATAATAATAATAATAATAATAATAAAAGAAAGAACTTGTCAACTGGTGGATTTTGCAGTGCCAGCAGATCACAGGGTGAAGCTAAAGGAAAATGAAAAAATGGACAAATATCTGGACCTTGCCAGAGAACTGAAAAAGTTATGGAATATGAAAGTGAAAGTGATACCAATTATAGTTGGTGCACTTGGAACAGTCCCAAAAGGATTAGAAAAGGGTTTGGAAAGTTTGGATATCAGAGGAAGGATTGAAACCATTCAGAACACTGAACTGCTGCAATCTGCCAGAATACTCAGAAGAGTCCTGGAGACCCGAGGAGACTTGCTGTCACTCAGACTCCAGTGAAAGACCATCAGCTAATGCTGATGTGAAAACTCAAAAGGAGTAAATAATAATAATAATAATAATAATAATAATAATAATAATAATAATAATAATAATAATAATAATAATGAGGACAATACTAATAATAATAATAATAATTTTCTATTTAAGTTCCAGTGGCTTATTTCATGTAATTATAGTTGACTGTGCATGAATAGCACTGCTTGCATGCGTACGGTAAAGTGGGGAACTAACGGTAGGTGTGGCACACCGCCGAATAAAATCGGAGTTATACTTTGGTATAGAGTGGCAAGAATTTCGACTAACCCTGTACCTCTATTGATTTTGACTTGAACGCCAAAGTGACATGCAGTAGCTCCATTATATTAAGATGGCAATAGCGACTGCGCTGAAATGATTTGCTTTTTTAATGCAGTTTTTATCGTGGCAATAATGTAAGAGTTAAAATATTCGTTCGATCATCGGGAACAATGGAATCTTCCATGTCGCTCGAAATGAAAACAGAAAGACGTCGTCGCAGGGATATTGTCGCCGGTGCATTATACGGGCTTCTCCTTCACTTTTCCGAAGATAGCTTATGAATATCTTTGAGGAAGGCCGCCATGAGTGCACCTAGGCAACCACGTTTGTGCACGCATGCGTGGTTCGGGTAACTTCGGAGAAGAAGGAGGGGGAGAAGGAAGAGGAGGGTTCAGAGGACAAAGGGAGGATGAAGAAAAGAAGAGAAAGGGTCGAAGAAAGTCAAGGGGGGAGGATGAGGAGAAGTAGGAGGAGAGATAGAAGGAACTTCGGAGGAGGGGGAGGAAGGGGAGGAAGGGAGGAAGGTTCCGAGAACAAAGGGAGGATGAAGAAAAGAAGAGAAAGGATCGAAGAAAGGGGGAGTAGGAGGAGAAGTAGGAGGAGAGATAGAAGGAACTTCGGAGGAGAGGGGAGGAAGGGAGGAAGGTTCCGAGAACAAAGGGATGATGAAGAAAAGAAGAGAAAGTATCGAAGAAAGACGAGGCGAGTATGAGGAGAAGTAGGAGGAGAGATAGAAGGAACTTTGCGGAAGTAGGAGGAAGGGAGGAAGGTTCGGAGAACAAAGGGGGGATGAAGAAAAGAAGAGAAAGGATCGAAGAAAGGGGGAGTAGGAGGAGAAGTAGGAGGAGAGATAGAAGGAACTTCGGAGGAGAGGGAGGAAGGGAGGAAGGTTCCGAGAACAAAGGGATGATGAAGAAAAGAAGAGAAAGTATCGAAGAAAGACGAGGCGAGTATGAGGAGAAGTAGGAGGAGAGATAGAAGGAACTTTGCGGAAGTAGGAGGAAGGGGAGGAAGGGGAGGAAGGTTCAGAGAACAAAGGGAGGATGAAGAAAAGAAGAGAAAGGATCGAAGAAAGACGAGGCGAGTATGAGGAGAAGTAGGAGGAGAGATAGAAGGAACTTTGCGGAAGTAGGAGGAGGAGGAAGAATGTTCCGAGAATAAAGTAAGGATGAAGAAAAAAAAGAGAGAATGATCGAAGAAAGACAAGAGAGGAGGAAGACGAGGAATAGGAGAGATAAAGTAAGGTAGTCGTCGGGGTGGCCTAAAGTCGGTGTCAGCCAATCAGCGAGGGAGTCTATCCCTTTTTCATTAGCGCTAGACCAAGAAGATTGTTTGGTGCTCTTCCAATATGTGAGCGTCTGAATGGTTTCTAATCCAATATGTGATCTACCGAGTTGGTTACATTCCAATATGTGATCTACCCATTAATTACCCATTATTTTCCCATTAACCCTAACCCTAAACCCTAACCCTAACCCTAACTCTGTCTTCTTTTTTCCTAGTAGATCACATGCCATGAATAGTAGATCAATAGTAGATCACAAACCTTCGATAGATCATATATTGGAAGAGCATCGATTGTTTTAGCGTCTGGGGTGGAGCGCCACACCTACCATCAGCTCCTTACTTTACCGCACAGATCCCTGCGCTACTCATACGCTGAGTTGGTGAGGGCCAATATCGAACCATGTGGTTCCTAGGTGGACACTCTACCAACTGAGAGTCAGGTTTAAAAGGAAAAAAAACTCAATGACCATTTATTATTTCTGCAAGTAAAATAGGCAGAGTGGCCTATTATTTGTATCAGCCAGACGCGAGGGAGTCTATCCCCTTTTCATTAGTGTTAGGCCAGAGAGATTGATTTTGCATCTATCCCCTTTTCACTAGTGCTAGACCAAGGAGATAGTTTTGGTGTCTGCGATGGAGCGCCACACCTCCCATCAGCTCCTCATTTTACCACACAGATCCCTGTGCTACACATACGTTGAGCTGGTGAGGGCCAGTATCGAACCCTGAACGAGTGGCCTATTATTGGTATCAACCAGACAACGAGGTAGTCTATCCCCTTTTCATTAGTGTTAGACCAGAGATATTGTTGTTGCATCTGAGGTGGAGCGTCACACCTATCTAAGTCATGGTACTTATTTACTGAGTAGTCAAGAGCTGGTATCAAATCTGGAACTTTGTGGTTCTGAGATGGATGCTCTAACGAGTGAGCTAAACTGGACCGTAAACGATAAAGTAAAGTGAAGTGACCTTCTATAAATTGTCAGAATTAAAGTAAATAAATTTCTTCTTTTTTCCTAATCTTTGATAATCTGTTGTGAGTTTCCATTATTTGAATTAATGCCAAAAATGTTAGGCTGACTTCTGATTTAGGTCGAAAAATTAAAACGGAAAGTTTTTTGGTGGTACCCGATGATAGTTTAACTACAGTCTATGAATTAACATTTTGCGAATTGGGTTACGGTTTTAGGGGATTAAGGTTGTTTTTAATTACTTATTGCTTAAAAATTTTTTTAAATTACTATACATTTAATGTTGAAAAATATTTTTTGAAACTAAGTTTAATTGAAATTATACATTGTAATACTAACACAAACAACCGTCTCAATAATAGATTCAATAATTAATTTCAATGGTTAATTAAATGTATAGCAATTTGGTTTTATTGCTGTTTATTTTTTTAAGCAATTCGTAATTAAAAACAACCTTAATCCCCTAAAACCGTAACCAAATTCGCAAAATGTTAATTCATAGACTGTAGTTAAACTGTCATTGAGTACCACCAAAAAACTTTCCATTTCTGGATGCTGTGGGAAGACTTCAATAGGGACGCTGTGTGTGTGTGTGTGTGTGTGTGTGAGAGAGAGAGACCGTCACAGATATATGTGCAGCCAGCATTTAGAATGTGCTTCATCCTTCTTCCATGTAAACAAATTCGTAGGGCTGAAGCACATCATAGACGGACGGACGGACGGAGAAAGAAAGAAAGAAAGAAAGAAAGAAAGAAAGAAAGAATAGTACCACTGCTATTGATCTTTTAATCTAAAAGTGACCAATGAGGATCGATTACGTCACTTCCGTCTCATTCGTGAAGATATAAAAAGTGGTACAAGTAAGCGCTCGTCTTTTCCTTACTGATCTACCACATAGAAGAATGGGTGCGTAACGAATACCATTCGATTCAAGGTAAGAATTTACTACGCCATCTAATTTGGCATGGAACGTTAATATACTAATCCAAGAAATCCAACCCTTCAATATAAGAAAAAAATGAAGACATTCGTAATAATTCATTGGCGGTAGAAATTCTATGATTAGTAAATGCAATAATCTTGAGTGAAATCTAAAACCCTGCATGCTCTAGAGAAAACTAAGTCTTTCTTTTCTTTTTTATTCCTTTTGTTTTGTTTTTTCTTTCCTTCTCTATATTTTTTTCGTAGCACTTCAATGCTCACAGGTCTCCGTAGTTAAAATCCATGGATCTTAACTTTTAATCCGTAACCATCTGAATTTTTTTTCAGTAGGTACCACCAATTTTTTGAGTTGAGATCCATGGATCTTATCTTTTAATCCGTAACCATCTCAAAGCTTTTTCAGTAGGTACCACCAATTTTTGAGTTGAGATCCATGGATGTTATTTTTTAATCCGTAACCATCTGAAAGCTTTTTCAATAGGTACCACCAATTTTTGAGTTGAGATCCATGGATCTTATTTTTTAATCCATAACCATCTCAAAGCTTTTTCAGTAGTTACCACCTATTTTTGAGTTGAGGTCCATGGATCTTAACTTTTAATCTATAACAAATTTCAAAGCTTTTTCAATAGGTACCACCAATTTTTGAGTTGAGATACATGGATCTTAACTTTTAATCCATAACCATCTCAAAGCTTTTTCAGCCAATTCTGAAATCGCTTCGATGGTCTTTCTCTTTTTTTTTCCCTCCCATCATTCCAAGTCGGCTTATCTTGCATAAAGATATTGCGAAATTACAACAGCCTAGGATAAGGTCAGTCACGGAAACCCCAACAGCCGACCCCAATAGGATAATAAGGTAAGTCAAGGTAAGTACCAAAATTACAATTTGTTTTGTCACAATTGACCAGATAACTAAATCCGGTTTCCGGGAAAATTTTTTGCGATCTACTCCGGAAAATTTAAACTGTTTCCCGAGGCCTACTCTCAATCGCCAGTCTCGGACGGAAGAAAGCATGCAATTATTCTAGTTGATCAACAATTCAAGGGTTAAAGACATATTCGACTGTACCAAAGTCCCTCCTCCTCGATAACCCCCTCCCCTAAAAAAACTATTCAGGGAAAAAACCGATTTCAATGAAATTTTCAATGTGATATATTAATAAATGAATTTTATAATGCACCAGTTATTTTATTTAAAAACTTTCACATTTTTTTATGTCAGTTAATGTTGATCCCCCCCCCCTATTTTGGGGCGCAACATATCTAATGGATATGTAACACTGAGTTCAATTTTTGTATAAATAAAAAGAGAAAAGACGGAAGATATGAAAGGAACGAAAAAATTTTTAATTAAACTGATCTGAAAAAATAAAAATAAAAATCGAAGAATTGAATTTAAAGAAAATTTTGAAAATATTTTTTTAGATTTTTTTAATTACTCTGATGTTCATTAAACATAATTTTCTTTTTGATTATCAGAAAAACAATTTTATAGTTTGTTTTTTTTTTTTTGGGGGGGGTCTGCTTAAAATGGCGGTGAAGGTTTGAGTTTAAACTTTGATCTAAATTGATATTCTTTAATAAATGGCAAATTTAAACGTTAAATATTTATTTTTTCTACTAATCTAAAAATATAAATTTTAATACAAGAAATTCAACTTTTTAAAAATTCATATGAATTTTATTTATTATATAAAAAAAGTGATAGACGAAAAAGAAATAAAGAAGCATATGTGGTGATTAATAAGAAAAATAATCCAAATAAAAATAAATAGAAAGAAAACAAAACATATGTCCTAGAAAGCCTGAGACCGGAAATGCCCATAAGGCACGTACAGAAAAACCCCGAATTCATCGCGCCAAAAATGTTTCTCTGCACATGCCCAGAAACTCTTCCGGTCTCCGGCCTCTGGGAGATTTTTTTGTGTGTCTCTTTCTGTTTTTTTATTTGGTTTACTTTTATTTTTATTAATCCCCACACACCCATCAGCAATATTTATATTAACATCTTTTAAATTTTGTCATTTTTTCCTCAAGTCATGATTCCTGTTAGGTATATTCAATTTCACGCACCTGTTGATAAAAGGAGATCACAAGAATTTTTTCTAAAAATCAACTAAAATAAACTGTAGGAATTTAAATCAAACTTTCGGTATATGAAGTAATAAATGAACTTTTATTGTAAATTAATGTTTACTAAATTGAAAAGGTTAATTATTTTTTGTTTCGCGTATTGATTCCCGTACAAATTTCTTGGTAATTTTTTTATTTTATTTTTAATTTTACTTTTTTTTATTTATTTATTTATTTTTTTTTTTTTTTTTTTTTGTATGAAAATGAATTTTACATTTTTGGAAAGATAATTCAGTGACGGAGCATATGTAAAAATAAAAATAAAATCGATACTCTGACGTTTTTAGACGTCTTAACATTTGAAACTTAAGTCTCGTAAATAAGAAAAGTATTTACCTTTTTTTTCTAAATCGTTAGTTATTTTCTAAGGAATGTTATATTAAAAGTACCAGTTGTCTACTTTTTTATTTTTTTAGGGATTTTTAAAAATTTATAAAATGTAAAATAAATACTCCCTTTCATTTATTGTAAAATCGTATTTATTTAATTAAAAAATAATTGTATTAAAAATATGTAGCTAAAAATAAGATAACATTTAACGGTCTTTATAAAAAAAATATTGAAAATATTTGAATTAAAAATGGTCATTTTTTAATGGAAGTATGGAAGGGACATAATATTCTATTGTTGTTTGGAGAATTGCTGCTGCTTTGAATAAGTTCAAATTAAACAAAACAGATGTCTCCTGTTTAACAATTTTATTGGTGATCTTTTCAAGCTTTCTGGCCACCTTTTTTTTAATATTTGGATGGAATTCGTGGATTAGTCCACCAAAGTTCATATCTCTGGTACTTATCCACGAATTCCATCCAAATATAAAAAAAGTTGGACAGAAAGTTTGAAAAGATCATCAATGAAGTCGTTAAACAGGAGACATATGTTTTGTTTAATTCTGCATATATATATATATATATATATATATATCTTGTCTGTAACTGAAATTACATCACCACTTATGTTATATAAGTTATATTCTCAATGTTATATAAGTTATATTCTCAATGATTACAAAATAGTAATTGTTTAATTTTAATTAACATTAGCATCTAATTTATCCTTTAGTCTCTATTAAAATCTAGCTGAGTAAGACTTACTGCAAAATCCTGAAATATCTGTTATATATATCGAAGAAATAAAGATTTACATAGTATATGATGGGAATAATTTGCATAATGATTTTAACAAAACTGGGTTTGATAAATAATTATTTGCTCTTACTGATTTCTAATATTATCATGTTATTCTCAAACATATTAAAAGCAATCCTATATATAATTTTATTTAGAGATCAATTAAAATAACATTAAAATAAGTGTCATATTTTTATGTTCATTCTTATTTAGTTTCATTAGTCTTTCTAATTTAGTATTTATTACATTAAAATTTAAGTACTTGTGCCCAGGGAGCGCATACTTTTGCAAGTTAAAATAATTAAATATTATTTTAAATTAGACAAATTAAACTAAATAAAAATGCATATAAAAAGATTACACTTATTTTTATTTCATTTTAATTGATTTCTATATGAAATTATATATAGGATTGCTTTTAAATTTTTTATTTTTAATTGATTTCTATATGAATTATACATAGGATTGCTTTTAAATTTTTTATTTTTAATTGATTTCTATATGAAATTACATAGGATTGCTTTTAAATTTTTTATTTTTAATTGATTTCTATATGAAATTATACATAGGATTGCTTTTAAATTTTTTATTTTTAATTGATTTCTATATGAAATTATACATAGGATTGCTTTTAAATTTTTTTATTTTTAATTGATTTCTATATGAATTATACATAGGATTACGTTTAAAAATGAAATTATATTAGAAATCAATAACACCTAGTTGGCATAATATATATAGATTAACTTCTTGAGTATAAAACTATAAAGCATTTTTCTGTAATTTATGAGGAAGTGCGTCCCGGTCCCTGCCTCAGAAATTGCTACCCGGTGACTAGTAAAATAACGTCCCCAGCTATGTAGTCTCCAGCTATGAAGATGGATATCTATCTATCTATCTACCTCAATTTGTTCATTTTTTTACTTTGTTTATATATATCTATCCACCCATCTCCATTTCTTAATATCTATCTATATTATTTTGTTTGTTTATCTATCTTAGTCTATTCCAAACTATATATTCATCTTCATATCTAAACAAGAATTACGACAAATTACGATAAATAAACAATAATTACGACAAATTTCTATAAATGAACAAGAACTACGTCAAATTACGATAAATAAATAAGAATTACGACAAAAATAGAAGCCCCCCCCTCTAAAATACATTTAACGCCCTAAGTTGTTGTTTTTTTTTGTTTTTCAAGTAACACCACCGAGACGACATAGCTGGGGACGTTATTTTAATAGTCACCGGGTAGCATTTCTGAGGCAGGAGACCGGGACGCACTTCCTCATAAATTACCCATTTTTCAAACCCATCTATAGCTTAAAGGTCTTTTTTAAAGATATATCAATTTACTGAACAATTCTCTAACTAAAAAAACGACCGAGAAAGTTCAAGAGTGTTGTATATTATTTGTAGGTATTGGAACAAGTTTGGTTTGTTTGTCTTTGTATCTTATCCCCAATAAAGCTTATTCTTTCTTCTTGTTGGTTGGTAAGCTGAAATGAAATTTAAGGAACCAAAAAGGAACGAGACAAAGGCAAGAGGTAGTTTTATGACTTAGGCTTTATTTAACGGGGCATAGTCGGCCGTGGCAGGGGGGGGGTCCCCTGGTCAGGAAACGACTACACTCAGTTGCGGTGTAAATTCAAAATGACCGAGGTATCCTTTTGGAGGAAGGGAGTCAGTCCTTTTTGTCGGACATGCGCAAAGGATTCTTCCAGTCAAAGCCACATAGGAGTTTGTTGTTTTTTTTTGTTTTTCGTTTTTTTTTTATCTCCACATAGGCAATTGTGTTTGGTTGATTTTTGGTTAAAAATAGAATAGATAAAGAATTTGCGTTTCAGTAGACACACACGCGCGCGCAAAAAAAAAAAGATACTATAGCAAATGAGGAAAAGAGATTAGAATAATATTATGATAAAAAGAAATAATGCAAACTTCTGTTTTTTATGCTTTGAATCCATAACTTGATATTTGATAAACAAGTAATGTTATTTCATGTATGTTCATCCATAATGCATAAAACAGTACCGTAATCTTTTTTTTTCATTTTTTCTCTCCTCAATCGACTGCGTCAAAATAGAATCCAGATTGTCTAAAGATTTATTTTAGTGAAGTTGTGGCGATATTTTTTTTTTTTTTTTTTTTCTGTTTTCTTTTTTTTTTTTCTTTTCTTTGTTTAGTTTGGTTTGTTTTGGTATTTTTTACGACATATCAACCTCAGTGGGTCATTTAATGCCGAAAAAGTTTTGAAATAAATCCATTCTTAAATAGATACTCATTTTTTAAAACACATTTTTCTATTTCACCCATAGATTGAACCCTAACAGGTACTACCACTCCGGGTCAGAGTGGACATGGGAACAATGGTGATAAAGGGGTGCTCCACATTTCTCAAACCTCCAAAACTGGAACCTCACCATCAGATAGATTTAACGTCATTCCCAGAACATGTAGACCCTCAGTTTTATCCATATGATAAAAAGGGTTGGGATTGCGATAAATAGGGTTGGGCAATCATATAGATGCTAGGGCTTGACGAGACCAGCCGATTGATTGGAGGGGGCTCTCCGACCGCCTGTCTAGTCTAAGGTTCGAAGTGGAGTATTGCAAGTCATGGACTGCTCAACCACCTGGGTTCTATCTTTGGTTTCCACCTACGGTCAACAGGTGTCCCCATTGGGGCAGTCTTGACCCCTGCAGAGGTGCAGTCAGGAACCCCAGTAAGATAAAAAGGATTCAGATTTTTTTTAGATTTTTATTAGATTTGTTTTTTTATTTAGAGTTTTTTTTAGTATTTGTTGAAAAAAATCATTGCCTGAGGGAATTTGAAATTTTATTATAAAGTAAAATAATCATTTAAAAATTTAAAAAACTTTTTTTAAAATAAAAAAAATATATAGAATATAAGAAATAATTTGTTTTTAAAAAGACTGTCTAACATTATGTAAATTTGAGGTGTATTTATTGATGGACGTTAGGTAATTAGACGTCGTTTTTACAGACAACGAATCTCCATTATTAATAATATATACATTGAACCATTTCATATTCCGGTAGACTATGGTAAAATTACGCCCATGAATTCACAGTTTATGAATGTATTGTCTTCCAGAAAATAAAAGGGAAATGATTTATGCTTTGAATCCATAACTTGATTTTTGATAAACAAGTAATGTTATTTCATGTATGTTCATCCATAATGCATACAACAGTACCGTAATCTTTTTTGCTTTTCTTTTTTCTATTGACTGCGTCAAGATAGAATCCAGATTGTCTAAAGATTTAATAGTGTTATTTTAGTGAAGTCGTTCCAATATTTCGTTTTTCTTTTACTTTTTTTTGTTTTCTTTTTCTTTTTCTTTGTTCTTGGAACAGTTAATATTTCTCCAGTTAAATGTGTTGGTGGGTTTCGGCAATATTGTTTAAACAACGCTAATCTGGAATTCGATTATCCAGAACAAAAGATTCCATTTGCGATGACTGGGTGTGGGGTATTTGGTGGTCTGTAAAAAAAAAGAAGAAAAATTCCTCTTGGCAATAAACATTCATTTTATTTTCTCGTAGGCAACTAGAAATACATAGACTCGTGAATTACATAGAGATGACGCATAAACTTTGAACAAGAATCTTTTCAGTTCTAATTCCATGAATACAATACATGTTTATACCTAGTATGGTTTGTTTAAAGGCATATCAACCACGGTGGGTCATTTAATGCCGACAATGTTTTGAAAAATAGGGGTGACTTAAATTAACTTTCACTGCCAGCATATATAAACCAATGACCGTCTGTACACAGACAGGATCTCTCTGGTGATCGTAAAATATATAAAAAATGTATGTATTTAATAGTTTAATCACCACCTCTTTACGGCAGGTCTTCTTGCTGGGATAAGGTGATCCGTTTTTATCTCAATGTCCCAGAGAATTTTGTTTCATTCTCAAGAACAGATTCTGGTTTATGCATATACCATTTTGTTGTATGGTCAAAATGTAATTTTTTGCATAATTTCCAGTGGATCACCTTCCCAAACCTGTCGTGCCTAGTTTTGTATTCCGTTGTGCTAGTTTGCTACATTCGTTTAGTACATGGTTTACAGTCTCATCTGTCACCGCATAGTCTACATTTAGTATTTTGTTGTATCTTATCAATTTTTGCTTTGATATAGTTTATTATTTACTCCTTTTGAGTTTTCACATCAGTGTTAGCTGATGGTTTTTCACTGGAGTCTGAGTGACAACAAGTCTCCTCAGGTCTCCAGGACTCTTCTGAGTATTCTGGCAGATTGCAGCAGTGCAGTGTTCTGAATGGTTTCAATCCTTCCTCTGATATCCAAACTTCCAAACCCTTTTCTAATCCTTTTGGGACTGTTCCAAGTGCACCAACTACAATTGGTTTCACTTTCACTTTCATATTCCATAACTTTTTCAGTTCTCTGGCAAGGTCCAGATATTTGTCTATTTTTTCATTTCCTTTAACTTCACCCTGTGATCTGCTGGCACTGCAAAATCCACCAGTTGACAAGTTCTTTCTTTTTTGTTTATCAACACTAGGTCTGGCCTTCTTGCTGGGATAAGGTGATCCGTTTTTATCTCAATGTCCCAGAGAATTTTGTGTTTCGTTCTCAAGAACAGATTCTTGTTTATGCATATACCATTTTGTTGTGTGGTCAAATTTAATTTTTGCATATTATTATTATTATTATTATATTATTATTATTAACAACAGTAACCAATAAAACTAAGTAAATTGAAATCATAGATTGAAAGAAAGAAAAAATGATTTTATTTGTTTCATTCTTAAGAACAGATTCTGGTTTATGCATATACCATTTTGTTGAATGGTCAAAATGTAATTTTTTGCATAATTTCCAGTGGATCACCTTCCCAACCCTGTCGTGCCTAGTTTTGTATTCCCGTTGTGCTAGTTTGTTACATTCGCTTAGTACATGGTTTACAGTCTCATCTCTGTCACCGCATAGTCTACATTTAGTATTTGTTGTGTCTTATCAATTTTTTCTTTGATATTGTTTATTATTATTATTATTATTATTATTAACAACAATAACCAATAAAACTAAGTAAATTGAAATCATAGATTGAAAGAAAGAAAAAAATAATCGAGAAAGAGAAGTAATTGCTTTGTCCGAGCCAAATTGGCCTCAGGTGTTGTCCAATCACGTCGACCATTTCGAATGGACAGTCCTCTTAAAAGAAATACTGATTGCATACAGCTAGAAGCTAAGAGAGACGTCCCATCGTGATGCAATGGTTAGCAAGCTAGTCACTCAGATGCATTGACTACTGACTAGTGAGTTCGCTCCTCACTGGATGCCCCATACCTTCGACCTTGTGTCGCATCCTACTCGTGGCGAACGGTTTAGATAAAGACAAGGCGTTCCATCAAGATACAATACCTTGTCGGCTGGGGAGTTAGAATGCACCGACTGTACCTCTGAAGAGGGGCAAGACTCCCTCAATGGAGCCACCTGTTGGCCGTGGGTGGCGAGCCGTGATGCTTAAGGATAGAACCCAGGTGGTTGAGCAGTTCATGACTTGCAATACTCCGCTTTGGCCCTTTCTCGGTCTCCCTCCAGCTATGAATAAATAGTAGGGCAGACTGGGCTCTTTAACCTTGGTTAGGCAAGGAAAACTCTGAATTCAAACCTGTTAAAGAAATTGACCTTGTGTCACATCCTGCTTGTGCGGAGAGGTTGGTAAATATATATATACCTTGACCTTTTGTCGCATCCCACCTGTGGAAACAGTTTAAGTAAATACACTGCGTTCCATCATGATGCAGTGGTAGCAAACTAGTGTCACCGATCCATTTTTATTGAATAGCTATTTCAGTCCTCGCTGGATACTCCCTGACCTTGTCTCGCATCTAGTCCGTGGCGAACGGGTTGGTAAATACAGTGCGTTCCATCATTGTGCAATGGTTAGCAAGCTAGTCTTACAGTTCCTTTACAACTGAATATTACAAATTCCAACACCACCTATCGGCGAACACTGCAGCAAGGGAAGATAACCCAACACAAGGATGTCCCCGTTTAATTCTAAAATGTGTGACCAATTAAGAAAAACGATATATATATATATATATATATATATATATTTGGAGGATATGTGCTTAATTGAAGTCATACCTAATTTTTGAAAATTAATTAGTTAATATTTAATGAATTTAGGCGGGCATATATGTTCAAATGTAAGGCTAAACGGATCGAGAAAATGTCAATCCCTGAATGTACATTTCGACCTGTTAGGTCTCATCAGCAAGGTTATAGACATGGGAGACTGCTCCGTGTGTGACTCGAAACCTCGACTGTCAAGCTGACAGGCGAAATCTCTAACCGTTACACTAGCTTGCCATTTCCACATTCTTCGTTTGTTTGGAAACTTATTTATATTCCACTTTTTATTGACTTCTTACACGACAGTATGAGGTTAAGTAAACAAACAAATGTGTTTTTTTTTTATATGGCTTTAAGCCGACAATTTTTGGAATATGTGCTTAATTGAAGTCGTGCCTAATTTTGAAAATTAATTAGTTAATAATTAATAATTTTAGGCGGGCATATATGTTCAAATGCAAGGCTAAACGAATCGAGAAATGTCAATCCCGAAGAATGGGGAATTGGCAAGCTGGTGTAACGGTTAGAGACTTCGCCTGTCAACTTGACAGTCGAGTTTCGCGTCACACACGGTGTAGTCTCCCATGTCTATATATATATATATATAGAGAGAGAGAGAGAGAGAGAGAGAGAGAGCAAAATGGAACTGTTTGCTTATTATTTAGATGAGTAGCAATTTAGGTTACAGTACTTGCTATTATTGAGGGTGACTCAGTGGTGTAATCCACCTTATTGGCTGGGGTGTTGGAAAGCACCGCCTGTACCTCTGCAGAGGGGTAAGACTCTCCTAATGGGGCCACCGGACCCGTGATGCTTAAGGATAGAACCCAGGTGGTTGAGCAGTCCATGACTTGCAATATTCCTCTTTGGCCCTTACTTGAGCTAGATGGGCTGTCAGGCCCCCTCCGATCAATCGGCTGGTCACGTCAAGCCCTAGCACCTATATGATTGCCCAACCCTATTGCCCTTATGGCAAGCCCCAACCCTTTTTATCATTTATCATATGGGTGCTAGAAGGCGGTGGCTGAGGGTCTACATGTCCTGGGAATGACGTTAAACTCTATCTGATGGTGAGGTTCCGGTTCTGGATCACCCCTCCATTACCATATCAGTATCCATTAGAATTAATTTATTTCAAAACTTTATCGGCATTAAATGACCCCTGAGGTTGAGATGCTGTAAAGCAAATCAGTGGCGTAATATTCAAAATTCCTGAGGTCGATCGTTGATTGGGTTTGTGGCAACCTTTGATGCACCAATTCTTTCCTATCGACTGTGCCAAAAAGTGTGGATGGTCCAACACAAGCCTTTACCACTATAAACAAATCCCTGTGTGGGTGTGCATTGTGTGTGTGAACCCTCATGCGTCAAAAATCGACGAGAGAGTCCATGATATATATATACATATATATATATATATATTCCGGTCCACTGCATGATCGTTTAGGTCAGCTTCTGGATTTTAATCGCTGAAAAATGGAGAGTATTCTTAGAAAACAAGGAATGTGGAATTGATGACATTTTGGTCATATTGAAGCATTTGAATGCCAGATGCTTTTTCAAGCGTGAGAAGAAATATTGATTTCTTTCCAGTATTAAGCAGCTCGTCTCTGAATTAGTTTTCCACATCAGCAGCAGCAGCAGCTCTGTTAGGTGGGCGGGAGTCGTTGCTCATTTGGTAAAGCTGTTTCCTTTCCAATCATTTTTTTTTTAATTCGTTTTTTCTTCAATCTTAGCCGGCGGAACTTCTTCAAAATCAGCCTCTTTGATTAAAAGCATAAAAGAACAAAAAACAAATGCCGCTTAAAGAATTGTTTCGCAGAGATCTTCCAGAAAACGAGGCCTATTTTCTTTTATCTCGCATTGAATCTTCAAAGAGAAGCTAATTGTCGTCAAAACATTATTATTAATTTTTACCGGCATTTTCTGGAGCCCTGCCGACTGGATCTCTACAGAGGCGTAAAGAGGAGCGCTGGTGGTAGGTCTGGCGCTCCACCTCATTAATTTTTACTGATGCTGTCTGGAGCCCTGTCGACTGGGACTGAAGAATACACTAACAGTATCTAACCAACCATACAAAATTATTACTCGTGTATAGGTCGACCCTTGATTTATACTCATGAAATCATTAATTTATGGAATTAATTTTTGAAGCCAAGGGTTTGTCGTCCTGTCAGCTAGGGCTGTAGAATACGCTGACTGCACCTTTGCATAGGGGGAAAATCCTCACAATTGGGCCACTTGTTGACCCTGGGTGGTGACTCATGATATTTAAGGACGGAATCCTGTGGATGAGCAGTCCATTCCATACAACTTTACATTTTGGCCCTACTTGGGCTGGACGGTCGCTCGGAGAGGCCCCCTCCGATCAAGTGGTTGGTCACGTTATGCCCTAGAATCTATATGAAAGCACCGGTTCTCGTTCGATCATCGAAGTTAAGCAACGATGATCTGTTCATTACTTAGTGGATAAGCATTTAAGCGATATCAAATATCATAAAACCCGAATATCAGAATGACTTGATTCAGCATTAAATACCCCGAAAAGGGTTGAAATGCCGTAAAATAAAAACAACATCCTGGTACTATTTTTCTGAATTTTTGAGATGAGGTTTGATAATTTGCATTATTTGAATTATTCGGACTATTGTCCTCATCTTTATTATTATCTACACAACGATTTGGCCGATACGCTCTCTGGCCTTCTTCATGCATTTCTCGTCGGACTCGGGAACCTTCTCGAAGTCTCTTTGAACTTGGGAATCTTCATGTCGTAATCGGGAGGCTTCACAGAACTTCGAACCGAACCCTTTATTCAATCCACGGGTGTAGACTGTTCTCATTCTGTTAACCATGACCGGGTACATGTGTTAAGCTATGTTTATTATTCTTTGTTACTATCGCCCTTGGCCGGGATTGAACTTACATTGAAACAGGGTTACGACGAGGGAGTTTATGCCCTTTTCACTAGCGCTAGACCAAGCAGATTGTTTTGGCTTCTGAGGTGGAGCGAAACACCTACCATCAGCTCCTCACTTTACTTTACTTTTCTTTTTCTTCTGTTTTAGCCCGCGGAATTTTTTCAAACTATATTACCGTGTTCCTATCTATTTATCTATTATATTAACTTGCAAATATATGCACCCTCCGGGTGCAAGTATTTAAGTTTTAATGTAATAAAATATTGTATCAAATTAGAAATGCTAATGAAACTAAATAAGAAAGCAGATAAAAATATTTGAAACAGAGGGGGGTATAATAAAAAAATAGAACAACTGAAACTTACTCTTCTCTCACTCCCGTCTTTCATTGCTAAATTTTCCTAATTTAACTATTTAGTTAAAATAGGAAGTAAAGAATAAAAATACAGTTATTTTTTCTTGTTAATGGATTTCTTTTAAGATTTATCCTGAGATTTTAGATAATATTCATTAAGATAAACTAAACAATTAGAAATCAATAATACTAAGCACATATTTATTAAAATCAGATTTTTAATATCAATTTGCAAATTAACCTTCCCATTCAAACTGTAAACTGCTATTTTGTTGTATATATAAATACAATTGTATGTTATTAGTATGTAGATATGGTCAACAGTGGCTTCGGCCTCTGGACCATTGCTATAATTAACGGCGTCGATCCCAGGGGGCATCCCCCCAGGCAACACCTGCCCCCTTGATTTAAAGGGGCGGGGCTGGGTTTATTGCCCAGTGCCTGAGGCGCCACCCTTGAGTGGGCATGCCGACGGGATCGACGCAATTTTTCACCCGCCACCCCATGAGCTTCGGCTTGTGGGTGGTCCCACATAAATAGGGCCTTGTGCCTGACCCGTACAAGTGGGGTACGTGGAAAATATCATGTAGATATGGTCAACAGTAATTATTAATGTAAAACAATTTTTATTAATAATTGAGGTTTAAATAAAATAAAATCCTATAGAATGTGACGTAAGGGAATTGTTACTTGAGTAGTAAAGTAATATAGTTTCGGTTACAGACAGAAAAACACACAATCTCCATTATAATAAGATTTATATGTACATGTGTGCATATACTTGATTTAGCTTCGATTTAAGAAGAAGGCCACAGTGAGTATGAAACATGCTTTCACAGTCGTAATGATTTGAGAGATCAGACTGATAACCATTGCAACACTGCGGAAGCGTCCATATTTGTTTGTTTTCATCAGCGTTAATTCTTTTTCTTTTTTTTTCTTTTTTTTTATCTTGAGTCAACAAAATGAAATTATTCCCTCCATGTATTGATGAATATTCAAAACAATAACAAATAACCACAACAACACACACGCATGTATACACTCTCTACTCCTACTACTCCTTTTCCTTCTCCTTTTTTTTTATTAAAACCATAAATCCTACAAATATCGTCAAAGGAATTGTTTCACAGAGATATTCACGAAACTATGTCTATTTTCTTTCATCTCGTATGGAATCTTCAAAGAAAAACTAATTGTCGTCAAAAAATTATTATTAATTTTCACTGGTATTTTCTGGAGCCCTATTGACTGGGGCAATAGAATAGCGACCACTGCACCTCTGCAGAAAGATAAGACCCCCATTCCACCCAATGGGGTTACCTGTTGGCCGTGGTTATTATCTGTGATGCTTAAGAACGGAATTCTAGTGTAATATATTGCCTGATCGGTCGGTTGCACCTGGGAACCGGACTGCGCACAGGAAGTGCGTGGGTGTCAAGTGAAGGCTGGAAACGGAAACAGGATGTGGCCATGAGCTGACCTTTTGCACCTAAAGATGCAGGTGTACATTTG
>CM042174.1:49625339-49650339 GCA_023376005.1 Doryteuthis pealeii | reverse complement strand
CAAGCCCCAACCCCTTTTTATCATATAGGTGCTAGAAGGCGGTGACTGAGGGTCTACATGTGCTGGGAATGACGTTAAATTCTATCTGATGGTGAGGTTCCAGTTTTGGATTTTGAGGAATGTGGAGCACCCCTTCATCACCATTGCTCCCTGGTCCACTCTGACCCGGAGTGGTAGTACCTGTTAGGGTCCCATCTATGGGTTGAATAGAAAAATGAGTTTATAAACAAAATTGTATTATGCATTAAGAATGAATTTACTTCACAACTTTGTCGGTATTAAATGAGCCACTGAGTTGATATGCCGTAAAACAAAACAAACCAAACCAAACCAAAATCAGTTGAGTGAAGGTTCCTAGTTCGATACCGGCCCTCGCCAACTCAGTGTATGAGTAGCACAGGTATCTGTGCGGTAAAGTAAGGAACTGGTGGTAGGTGTGGCGCTCCACCCCAGATGCAAAAACAATCTCCTTGGTCTAGCGCTAGTTTAAAAATCTCTTCAGTTGAGAGAGATTAACTATTTGATTATTTAGCTTTAGTAACATGGTTGTTTCCGGCTTCCTTCTGTGCAACTAAAAAATCGACTTACCTTTAGATTTAAATCCTAGCTACACGACATTACAAAAATGATAGGCTATGCCAATTAATTATGTAGCACAAATTGTCTCGGCACTTCAACGCTCTCTTTTTCTTTGAGTTCGTTTTCAGTAAGGTCGTTTCTGGATAGTTTCACGTCTTCCTTGAATTTTTGTCCCAGGGCTGATTAATTTTAACGGCATGTCAACCCGTCTAGACGTTAGCGAATCGTGTTCATTATACTTCAACATTTTTGTGTGGCTGTTTATTGACAGTTGTTTTGCAAAAAAAAAAATATAATATAAAAGTAAAGTCGTCGGGGTGGCCTAAATTCGGTAGCCAATCAACGAGGGAGTCTATCCCCTTTTCATTAACGCTAGACCAAGGAGATTGTTTTTGCGTCTGAGGTGGAGCGCCACACCTACCCTCAGCTCATCACTTTACCGCACATATCGATGTGCAACTCATACGCTGAGTTGGCGAGGACCGGTATCGAACTAGAAACCTTGTGGTTTCTAGCCGAACGCTCTATCGACTGAGCTTGTAAAACTACGACCGTTCCACGTGACCTTACTCCTGCACGTTAAAGCAATAGAATTTAAGAATGACATGCAGCACCATTTTGACTCATACTTGAGCTAGACGGACGATCGGAGAGCCTCTGATCAATCAAGCCGTAGCACCTATATGATTGTCCTAACTCTATTGCCCTTGTAGCAAGCCCCAACCCTTTTTATTATGTATGTGCTAGAAGGCGACGTCTGAGGGTCTTAATGTCCTGCATATGACGTTCAACTCTATTCTGATGCTGAAGTTCCAGCTCTGTGGAGCACCCCTTCATCACATTGCTCCCTGGTTTATTCTGACCCGGAGTGGTAGTACCTGTTAGGGTCCCATCTAAAGGTTAAATAGAACAAAATGAGTTTAGAAAACGTGTTTAAAAAATTGAGTACCCATGAAGAATGATTAAAACAAAATGCCTTCAACAACCCAATAAGGGTTGACATGCCGTAAAATCCAACCAACCAACAAGAATGAATAAAACAAAATGCCTTCGACATAAAATAACCCAACAAGGGTTGACATGCCGTAAAACCCAATCAACCCATCAATCAATGAGGTATGTGAAGTACACTTTCGTCACCATTACTCCCAGGTTCCCTCTGACACGGAGTGGTAGTACCTATTAAGGTACCATCTATAGGATAAATAGAACAAAATGAGTTTAAAAATTGAACTTGAAAAACAATTGAGTTTGAAATAAATGTTGAATGCCCGTCAAGAATGAATAAAACAAAATATATTGGACATTGAATAACCCAACAGGAGTTGACATGCCGTAAAATCCAGCCAAACAACAAGAACCTCCCCATCAGATAGTTTAACGTCATTCCCAGGACATGTAGACCCTCAGCCACCGCCTTCTAGCACCCATATAATAAAAAGATTTGGGGCTTGCCATAAGAGCAATAAGGTTGGGGCAATCATATAGGTGCTAGGGATTGACGTGACCAACCGATTGATCGGAGGGGGCCTCTCCGACCGTCCATCTAGCCTAAGTAAGGGTCTAAGTAGAGTGTTGCAGGTCATGAATTGCTCATACACCAAGACTCAGTCCTTAAGCATCACGGGTGCCCATTCATTCCTATCGACCCGGTGTGGTAGTACCTGTTAGGGTCCCATCTAAAGGTTAAATAGAAAAAATGAGTTTAGAAAACGTGTTTAAAAAATTGAGTACCCATGAAGAATGATTAAAACAAAATGTCTTCAACATAAAATAACCCAACAAGGGTTGACATGCCGTAAAACCCAACCAACCCACCAACCAATGAGGTATGTGAAGTACACTTTCGTCACCATTACTCCCAGGTTCCCTCTGACTCAGAGTGGTAGTACCTATTAAGGTACCATCTATAGGATAAATAGAACAAAATGAGTTTAAAAATTGAACTTGAAAAACAATTGAGTTTGGAATAAATGCTGAATGCCCGTCAAGAATGAATAAAACAAAATATCTTGGACATTGAATAACCCAACAAGAGTTGACATGCCGTAAAATCCAGCCAACCAACAAGAAAAAAGTTTGTTTTTTGTTTTACGGCATATCAACCTCAGTATAATGCCGATAAAGTTTTGAAATAAATTAATTCTTAATGGATACACAATTTTGTATGAATACGTTTTTCTATTTAACCCATAGATGGGACCTAACAGGTACTACCACTCCGGGTCAAAGTGGACCAGGGAGCAATGGTGATGAAGGGGTGTTCCACATTCCCCAAACCTCCAGAACTGGAACCTCACCATCAGATAGTTTAACGTCATTCCCAGGACATGTAGACCCTCAGCCGCCGCTTCTAGCACCCATATAATAAAAAGGGTTGGGGCTTGCCATGAGAGCAATAAGGTTGGGGCAATCATATAGGTGCTAGGGATTGACGTGACCAACCGATTGATCGGAGGGGGCCTCTCCGAACGCCCGTCTAACCTAAGTAACGGTATAAGTGGAGTGTTGCAGGTCATGAACTGCTCATACACCAAGACTCAGTCCTTAAGAAAAACGGGTCGCCACCCATGGCCAACAGATTGCCCCATTTGGAGGAGTCTAACCTCGCTGCAGAGGTGCAGTCGGTTCATTCTAACGCCCAAGGCGACAGGGCGGCAACAAGAACGAATGCCCATGCCTCACTGCCAGATATACCAAGCAAAGCTATCTTTATTCTTATTCACAGCGTAGTAATGAAAATTAAGCCAATTTTTGCGCTCTTCTCTCTCTGAGGTTAAAAACACACTTTCCCGTTTGAGGCGGATTTTTCTTGATTCTTACTCAAGACATGCGCACGTTTTGAAATGAAATTTAGCAAAGACCCGTTGCCATTCGTGATAGGCTTGGTAAACTAACATTCAAAGAACTTTATCGATTCAAAGATGTGTGTTGGGGGAGGGGCTTCCATGGTCTGCTCGTTTTCCTTTGCGGAAAGTCGCTGTCATGTCGTGAATACAAACGAGATGTTACGCCCTCTAGTGTCAATGGAGGTCATTATTATTAATATTGAGTTTTTCACATCTGCCGTAGCCGGTGGCTCACTGGGGGCAGAGTGACAGCAAGTCTCCTCAGGTCTCCAGGACTCTCTGAGTTATTCTAGTCGATCTTAATAGTGCTTGTAGTTTTGATTAACTCAATTCTTCGTTTGATTTCAATTTGCTCAATTATTTTCCAGAGCTTTGGATGCCGTTTTCAAGTGCTCAAATTAAAATTGATACGAACATCACCTTCCTGTTCCAAAGTGTCCTCGATTCTCTGGCAAGGTCCAAGTATTTGTCTGTTTTTCGCTTTTTTTTTTTTTTTTTTTTTTTTTTTTTTCATTTACACACCAAGGGTAAATGAAAAAAGGCTGGGACGGCAAACCACCAGATGACAGGTTCTCTTCCTGATGTCAATCAATACTAGGTTTGGTCTCCTAGCCGGGATTACGTGATCCATCTATACTTCGAAGTTCCAGAGAATTTTATACGTCTCATTTTCCAGGACATGTTCTGGCTTGTACATTTAGTTGCATGGTGAAAATTGAATTTCTTGCACAGTTCCAGTGGATTACATTTCCCGCCGAGCGTGCCTCGTCTTGTACTCTCTTTGTTCTAGTTTGTTGCATTCGCTTATTATATGACTAGAAGTGGCTACCTGGCGTCGCCTGGGTAGAGGAGGATTTTTAAAGTTAAAAGATCCATTATTACTGAATCGTGATTTGAATCCTCATGGGATGCCCCATTTAAATCCCTATGTAAAAAAAAAATAGACCTTACTTTAATCCAGCTATTCTGAAAAGAAATGTTAATGTCTACTATCTAAAATATTAAATGAAGAAAAAAAATCCATGCTGTTATCATTTAAATTTTATTTTTTTTAATAATCTTCACGAATATAAATCAAATCTCTATTATTTTTACTCAAAAACCAAGCCCTGTTGATATTTAATGTGTATATATATTTACTTTGTCGTTAATTGTGTTACATAATCTATGCGGTTGCATAAGATTATCGTCAATCCCCTGTATTTCTAAAGGGATGGCCCTTTTCATATCAGGGGCGGGACTTTCCATGGAATATTACAGAAAGCCCGCGAAATACGTGAAGTCACGTGGGACCTGGTTTTGCTCTCAGTTTCAGCTTGGACGTCAGGCAGATAAGATATATCTGCTTAGCTGGGACTCGCCTGCATACGCGCGCTATGTTTAGTTAAGTAAATAAAAGCTTACGAAAATAACATGGTTTTGTGGTTGATGAATGTCTTGGTAACAAGACTGATATAGAAGAAGAAATGAGTTAAGTGCGACCGACCACCAAGACGAAGTCCAGACGCTAGAAGAGACACTAGAAGATGACAAGAATAATAGAAGTAAAGAAAGAGGTATGCAACAATTGTTTTATTTTAGAAGTTTACTCCGGACATACATATACACACAACTGCCCTTTATATATGTATAGATAGATTAAACATTCCGTCTCTACACATTCTTCACTTTGTATCCTCCTGTGTTTTGTCTGTATGTAGTTTTTTTCTTATGACATTGTCTTGTGCTGCAATTGTAAGCGATTCAGTTTCTCTCTTCCAACAACTGTTTGTTATCTTAATATCATTATTCTTGCTTTTCTTTAAATCCATACATTTCAGCCGATCTTTTCTTCGGCCTTCCACGCCTATCCAATCCGTATTGAAATAAGTTGGGGTATCTCTTTTTATTGACATCATATCTACAAACACCAAACAACGAAAATTTTTCAATTCTTCAGCTCTGGATATGAAGTACCCCTTCATCACCATTACTCCCATGTCCACTGACTCACAGTGGTAGTACCGGTTAGGGTCCCATCTATGGGTTAAATAGAAAAAAATGAATTTAAAAATTGTGTTTAAAAAATTAGTTTGAATTTTTAAAAATTGTAATACCCAGCAAGAATGAATAAAACGAAATATCTTCGATGGATATTTTATAGATGACAGGAGATGAAAATCTTCATAAAATCTTTTTTGTTGTGTAACATATATATATATATATATATATATATATATAATTAACAATTCCTTAGATATGTTAGTTACTCTGTGAGTGTAAAGAGGGTATATGAGAGAGAGATTGAATCAGGTTAATTTAAATTAGGTCAAACGTTCCCTTACTTACAAATCTTACAAAATGATTTTAATGTTTTTTTCTTTTTTTATTCTTCGGCCTTATGTTTTTTATTTTTTTAAATTCGCTTTGCAAACTCACGTTTTTCCTGATAACAATTATTTACCCGGAGCTCAATGGGTGACCCAATGAGTCTTGTTTATTCATGAGCCTCCCATTTGAGAATCAGTATTTTTTTATCAATATTGTTATTATTTCTTTATTTTTATTTCCTTTTCTCCACTAATATATTCATGAGTAAAATTAATTCCTGATTTCTTTCCTGGTTCCCCTGCTGGTTTCTTTGCCTCCCCGTAGATTTTAAACTCTCTTCCTGGGGGCCAAGTGGCTCCCGTTTGAGAACCAGTGTTGGTTTTTTTAAATCTATTTTTTGTTTGTTTTTCTTTCCACTGATATAATTGTCTTATACATGACTAAAATTCATACCTTATTTTTTCTTGCCTCCCTTTCCTCCCAGTAGATTTTAAACTCTTCTCCAGGGGGCCATGTGGCTCACGTTTGAGAACCTCTTTTCTTTTAATATTTTAACTATTTTTTCTTTTTCTATCCACTGATATACGTATGTCTTTTGCATGACTAAAATGCATACCTTATTTTTTTTTCTTGTCTCCCTTTCCTCCCAGTAGATTTTAAACTCTTCTCCTGGGGGGCAAAGTGGCTCCCGTTTGAGAACATGCGTTTTTATCAATATTGTAACTATTTTTTTTTCTTTTTGTTTTCTTTCCACTAATATATTTGTCTTACACATGACTAAAATTCATATCTTATTTTTCTTTCCTCCCTTCCCCTTCATTAGATTTTTAACTCTCCCGGGGGCCATGTGACTCCCATTTGAGAATCCGTTTATATCAATAGTGTAACTATTTTTTCTTTACTTTTATTCTTTTTTTTTTACTGATATACTTATGTCTTATACTTATGTCTGAAATCCGTTCCTAATTCCGCTTGGGAGATCTAAAAATTTCCCCCTTGGGAGCCCAACGCCTCTCCCCTCTGGGAGCCCCAACGCCTTCCAGCTGGGAACTGACTGTTATAGAGCGAGTGATATAATGATAAAAATCTTTCAGAAAAAAAATGAACCTTACACAATACATTGTTTTGTTTTGTTTTTCAAACTGTTGGCACACGATTCAAAAGCTTGGCTCGTTGCCAGATGGAGCGAAGCTATATAAACATCATCACAAAAAACATTGAACGAAACACCACCAAAGAAGCCGTCAAACAACTGCGTAGACCAATACTCTGCCACTCCTGGTTACGAAGTGCATTACAAGTGGCCTAGTATAAAGGCTAGATTTTCAGAGGAAGTGAGTATCGACCATAATTGTCCAGCAAAGCAACTGTAAACTCTGAGAGGTATTAATAAGAACATGCTTAATGCCAATTCAACTTGCAATGTTTGAGAGGTTTCAGGGCTATACTTGCAAATCGGTCGGAAAATTAAGGTGACCCAGAAAAAACAGAGCCCATAAATTTTGTAATAAAAATGTTAATTTTAACTATGGGGGTTTAGGGTTTAAGGTTAGTTTAATGGGAAAATAAATAAATAATTTGGGTTCTGTTTCTTCTGGGTCACTTTGTATACACGGTGACCCAGAAAAAACAGAACCCTGAAATTTTGTAATAAAACTGTTAATTTTAACTAAGGGGTTTTAGGGTTAGGTTTTAGGGTTAGGGTTAGTTTAATGGGAAAATAAATAATTTGGGTTCTGTTTTTTCTGGGTCATGCTAATTTTCCGACCGATTTGCAAGTTTAGCTGTTTTCAGTATTCAAATTAACGAACCACAATCAGAAAAATCGCCGAACACCGTGTGTGACATGCAGTTTGGTTTGTTTTGTTTTACGGCATATCAACCTCAGTTGGTCATTTAATGCCGACAAAGTTTTGAAGTAAATTCATTCTTAATGTTTTGTAGAGGAGTTAACACCCTTACAGGATGCTTAAGGACGGAGTCTTGGTGGATGAGCAGCCCATGACTTGCAACACTCCACTTAGGCCCTTACTTAGGCCAGACGGGCGGTCAGAGAGGCCCCCTCCGATCAATCGGCTGGTCATGTCAAGCCGTAGCACCTATATGATTGCCCCAACCATAATGCCCTTATGGCAACCCCCAATCCTTCTTATCATATGGGTGCTAGAAGGCGGTGGTTTAGAGTCTTCATGTCATGGGAATGACGTTAAACGCTATCTGATGGCGAGGTTCCAGTTTTGGAGATTTGGGGAATGTGGAGCACCCCTCCATCACCATTGCTCCCAGGTCCACTTTGATCCGGAGTGGTAGTACCTGTTAGGGTCCCATCTATGGGTTAAATAGAAAAACGTATTTATTTTTTTTAAATTGTGTATCCATTGACAATTTATTTCAGAGCTTTATCGGCATTAAATGAGCCACTGAGGTTGATATGCCGTAAAACAAAACAAACCAAGTCCATTCGAAGTAAGAGCCAGAATGCAAGGAGCGTTGAAACGTCATCTCTCCATTCCAGAGGGAGAATGTAACGCAACAAAATTCGTAATTATTTTTCTCTCTTCTCGGTCTGGCCATTAAAAACTCTAAATGGTACAAGACAAGATGTTCCCAGCACCTCAAGTTGGTTTTCAGACTCTAAACATCCAGGAATTACCAGTCGACAGAACAGTATTCCAGCATCCGAGATTCGAGCCTCTCCCAATCTAATACTTTATCGGTCAGTCCAGTCGTGGTGAAATGATTACAAGCTAGTCCCACTAGTCCCATTGCTACTGAATAGTGCTGATCATTTTTAAACACATTTTTTAAAAACTCATTCTCTATTTGACCCATAGATGGGACCCTAACAAGTACTGCCCCTCCGGGTCAGGGTGAACCTGGGAGTAATGGTGTGACGAAAGGGTAATCCACATTCCTCAGAGCTCCAGAATTGGAACTATACCATCCGATAGGGATTAACGACAATAAGACCCTCAGCCACTACCTTCTGGGTTGAGGCTTGCCATTACGGCAATAGGGTCGGGACAATCATAAAGGTGCTAAAGCTTTACGCGACCGGCCGATTGATTGGAGGGGGTAAGCTATCCGACCGCCCGACTAGCCCAAGTAAGGGGGAGTAAAGTGGAGTGCTGCATGTCATGGACTGATCAGCCACCAATATTCAATCTTTAAGCATTACTGGTAGCCACCAACGGACAACAGGTGGCCCCATTGAGAGAGGGTTACCCATCTGCAGAGGTGTAGTTGTTGTATTCTACAGCCCCAGACAACAGGGCTCAATGACTAGCGGTAGATATTTGCAAGATTGCATTTTTTTTCCAAGAGTCAACCGATGTAGGCTTATGTTAACGTTTCTCTATTTAACAGTATGGGTAGCAACACGGAAATAATTAATTTTTTTCTTGCGATTTAGACTTGAAAGGGGAAGATAAATACATATACCAATAGCTCAAGTGCTTGTATTGTGCAGTGGTTAACAAGTTCGGATAACAACTCGATCGCAGCTAATCTTCGGTAATTTGACGAGACCCGCAGTTTTAGGCATGGTTTGTACTTGGATTTTACGGCATGCTAACTCTTGTTGGGTTATGTTATGCCAAGGACGTTTTGTTTTATTCATTCTTGATCGGTACTCAATCTTTTTAAATTTAAATTTAATTTTTAAACTCATTTTTTTAAACTCTTTTTTTCTATTTAATCCATAGATGGGACCCTTACAGGTACTACGACTCCGGGTCAGTGGACCTTGGAATAATGACAATGAATGGGTACTCCACCTACCCCAGAGTTCCAGAACTGAAAATTCACTATTAGATACAGTTTAAAGTTTTCAGCATGACTTGGACCGAGGTTCAGTTATAATATGAGAGTTATGTATATTCAATTTTTTTATTTATTTTGTGTTTCAAAGGGTATTTTACATATAAGCATCCCTATTCAGTGTCGCCTGTCAACAGGTAACCCTAGCACGTTTTTTCTGTCATTTCATTTAATTTTACCCATTTTTACAAAACTCAGTTTCTCGGATCCATAAACAATGACTAGAACGTCTGGGTTCCAAATTCGACCATTTAAACCAGTGATTCCCAAAGTGGGGCCTATATCCCATGAGGGGGGGGGGCATTCAATAATAATAGGTGGGCAATATGAAAAATATAGTAATATCAACATGTTTTTATTATTTTACCCTATATGGGTAAAAATTATAAATTTATAGGGTAAAATTGTAATTACAACCTTGTTGTACACACAACAGCTTGTGCAATCCAGTCAAGTGTTCACCCACTAATGTTATCGTGCATCTGGCACCAGCTATATGTGTGGCTTCTGACTTGTTTAACTTTGCAGTTAACTTTATCTGCTGTCAAGGAAGAAGGTGATTTTTAGTCAGCTGCTCAAAGCTCCCACTGAAGCTAAAAAACAGGAAACTAACTACAACCAAATTAAATGTGCACAATAAAGTATGGAAGCTTTGAATTAAACACAAATACAAGTTTCATGTTGATATAGTTATCTGTCTTTGTTTTTTACTCTAATTGAATTTATTTAATCTGATGGTAAATATGTTATACGCATTATAAAATGGATTTTATTTGATTAAATTTGAAGTTAAACCCTTTAGTTTTATTTGAAAGATACAATTTTTTTATGTTATTCTTCTTCAAAACTAATATTGTTATATCATACTAAACAATTAACGGGTGGGGGAAATGAAGAAATTTGTGATCAAAAAGTGGGGCATGGTACTAAAATGGTTGGAAACCACTGACTTAAACATTGACCTCTGACCTCCATTTGAAACCTTTTCAACCATACTGCAAGCTTCATGTTCTCGGCGCCATGTGTATATCTTGGCAATCGCCGTGAATATAACAAGCATTTGACCGAAAAAGACGATGAGGTCATGTTGACTTTTATCAAACATTATGGAAGACCAAAAGTGCTATAATAAACTATTTATATCTTCCTGTCTGTATCGATCTGTTCATTAAACTTGTCAGCTAGTGAAGGAAGGATGGGCCACGGTCGACTAAGAAAAGGTTTGTTAGGTAGTGTTTATTGTTGCCTGATCAGTCAACTACCAGTTTATACCAAGATATTTTTTATTTTTTAAAACGTGATTCGCAAACATCTCGGCACAAAATAACCCTGCGTAAATAGTAGGACAGACAAGGCTCATTAACCTTTGTATGGCAACCAGTCTAGGAGAAGGAAAAACCAGTTAATCTCAACTTAAAGATTGATCTTGTGTTACATCTTGCTCATGCTTAGGGGTTGGGTTTGATTCGTTTTACGGCACATCAACCTCAGTGGGTCATTTAATGCCGATAAACTTTTGAAATAAATTCATTCTTAATGGATACTCAATTTTTTCATAAACTGATGTTTTCTATTTAACCCATAGATGGGACCCTAACAGATACTACCACTCCGGGTCAGAGTGGACCAAGGAGCAATGGTGATGAAGGGGTGCTCCATATTCTTCAAAACTAGAACCTCACCATCAGATAGAGTTTAACGTCATTCCCAAGACATGTAGACCCTCAGCCACCGCATTCTAGCACCCATATGATAAAAAGGGTTGAGGCCTGCCATAAGGGCAATTGGTGTGGGAAAATCATATAGGTGCTAGGGCTTGACGTGACCAGCCGAGACGATGGAAGGGTTCTTAGAGCTTCAGAATTGAAACCTCACCATTAGGTGCAATTTAACGTCATAACTCTAACACCAAAACCCACAGCCATTTATTTTTTATAAATACATTTTTCTATTTAACCCATAGATGGGACCATAACAAGTACTACCACTCCGGGTCAGAGTGGACTAGGGAGCAATGGAGATGAAGGGGTGCTCCACATTCTCGAAACCTCCAAAACAGGAACCTCACCATCAGATAGAGTTTAACGTCATTTCCAGGTTATGTAGACCCTCAATCACTATTCACTGCAAGACTAGCTTGCTAACCATTGCACTGTGATGGAACGCACTGTATTTACCTAACCCGTTCGCCACGGACTGGATGCGACACAAGGTCAGGGGGTATCCAGCGAGGACTGAAATAACTATTCAGTAGCAATGGATCGGCGACACTAGTTTTCTAACCACTGCGTCATGGTGGAACGCTTTGTATTTACAGTTTAACGTCATTCCCACGACATGAAGACCCTAAGCCACCGCCTTCTAGCACCCATATAATAAAAAGGGTTGGGGTTTGCCATAATGTTAATAGGATTGGAGCAATCATATACATGCTAGGGCTTAATGTGACCAGCCGATTGATCGTTGGGGGCCTCTCCAACCGTCCGAGTCTAAGTGGAGTGTTGCATGTCATGGACTGCTCATCCACCAGGATTCCGTCCTTAAGCATCACTGGTTGCTACCCACCACCAACAGGTGGCCCCATTGGGGGAGTCTTACCCATCTGCAGAGGTGCAGTCGGTGTATTCTAAAGCCCTAGCCAACATGGCCTTTTTTAGGGTTGGGTAAATGTATAGAATAACCCAACGTTATATACACAACGTTTCGTCTGATATGTCCTCCGACCTTCTTCGACAAGTGGTTATAACATAGAACACTCAACATAGCTTTACACCTTTACCCAGTCATAGTTAACGGAATGAGAACAATCTGCCCTGCTATTTATCCATAGCTGGAGGGAAAATTGGATTCATACCTTTCCCAAGAGTATTAGCGCTATGTGAAATGCAAACAGCTTTGTCCAGGAATTGAACTCGGGGGATAAAATAAAGGGTTTGGTTTGAAGTTTCGTGATGGCTTCCGATTCCGATATGAAGACTTCGGAGTTCAACAAGAAGGTTCCAGAGTTGGAAATAAACACCCGAAGATGGCCGGTTGGTAGGTGGGTTCGATTTTACGGCATTTCAACCTTGTCAACCCACGTAAAAAGATCTTGCGCTGATTCGGCCTGTCATGGCGTCAGAAAAAATGGTGCAGAGATATTCTGAAAATAAAAATTAATGTCTTAATTGAGTTTTAAATAAAAAATAAAATCATGGAGAATGTGACCGTAATAACTACAGGACTTGTGACTTGAGTAGTTTCGGTTACCGACCGAAAAACACAGAATCTCTATTATAATAAGATTAAAAAATGTCTTTATACTCTCATCCTTTCTTTCCACTGATTTTTAGTTCTCAAAATATTTGCAATAAAATGGCCGATTACCGAAGAAAAATTGTCAAGAATATTTTTGCAGACGATATCAACTCGTAATTTTTCGCGCCACGTTTAGAAAGGTCAAATTTTATCCTGACTAATTTCCCCGCTCGCTCCGCTATGAAAACGTTTTACTCGCTGTGCGTTTTTTTTTTTTAAATCTTCCTACGCATGCGTAGAACGGCGTCGGGTTTTCCTGCTCGTATCACTGGGCCGACTGCGCATGCGTGATAAGGGTATAATAGATTCGTTATCATCACGCCATCCGGTTTTGTAATTTAATAGCAAAAAATATATCGGATTATTTTCTCGTTTTCGCAGATAAGATATTATTAACTTCTCAGTCTGAGATATCGAACTTAAATTTTATTTGTCTGGAAATGAAATGATAAGACTTGTGTTTATTCAATGCATTAGTACAGTGGCTACAATATGGCGACGGTAAAAAGGGGACTTCCAATGAGGCTTAATTGCCTCTTAATTTGATGTCCATAGATGGATTCCTATTGTGAACCTATATAGACTCCATAGTAGGAAGCGCGTGGTGTAATGGTTAAAGTCATGGGAAATGGACTCGTCGCCCCGAGTTCAAATTCTGGATGTGGTAATTGCATTTCACTTAGCGCTAATACCCTTGGGAAAGGTATGAATCCTACTCTCCCTCCAGCTATGGATAAATAGTAGGGCAGACTGGACTCTTTAACCTTGGTTAGGCAACCGGTCTAGGAGAAGGAAAACTCTGAATTCAAACCTGTTGAACTCCGCTTAAGAAATTGACCTTGTGTCATATCCTGCTCGTGCGGAGGGGTTGGTATATATATATATATATATATACTCCATATATAAGACCGGTTAAATCATACTTAACGGACCTAGATTCTACCATCTTATGTCACTCCGCCGAAAGACAAAAAAATACCAAAAATCAGGGAATTAACCGAATTTAATGACATTTTCAGTGTTGATACATTAATGAATAAAAAATATAATGCACTAGTTATTTTATTTAAAAACTTTTACTTTTTTTCAGGTCAGTTGACTTTGAACCACGTATCTTTGATAATCTGTGTTACTCCTCAAAGCAACACTCAATTTTAGCTCTTACTTGGGCTAGCATGTCGGTCGGAAAGGCCTCCACCAATCAATCAGCTGGTCACGTCAAGCAAATAACCTTATATTTCCCAGGTATTATGAAGAAGTGCATATGATATATTAAATACATAGAGCAATAATAATAATAATAAGAAGAAGAAGAAGAATAGTAGAGGAAAAGAGTTAAGGGTCTACCATGGTTTCAATCCAAATGATTTCCCCAGGACCCAACCTTACGCTTAACCATGTTGATGTAATTCCTTAGTTAAACTGAGATACATTTCTTTTCGGATAGCAACGGTTGAACGTTTTCTCTCAATTTTCATGTGCAGCTTATTCTAGTCGTGTATTTACTCCCTATTTCTCATTTCTGTATTGTTATTAATTGAATCTATTAATAATGGAGATTGGCTTCCGGTTTTTGTCTATAACAAAAATTACGTCACTGCTTACGTCACATTACCCAAAATCATCATAACATAGAATAAATACACTCAAAATTTGAATATGCAACATTAGGCAATCCTCATTGTTTTTTTAAAACAAGTTTTAATAAATACATGACTGGTATTATATATCTATATATAGTCTGTTTTATTTTAATACATATTTAAAGTTTACATTTCAAATTGTTTTATTTTTTACTCCTTTAATGAATTTGATGATTTTACTTACTTAGGGTACAAACTCGCTGACATTGAATTTTTTTACTCCCACCCCTCAGGCAATATGTTTCAAAAATCTATTTTTACATCACCCGGAGGGTGATTTTTTTATTTTGTACTAGTTCTAATTATAAATAATAGCTAGTAAATATTTAAAATTTCATTCCCCTTTTCGCTAGCGCTAGACCAGAGGGAGTATTTTTGCTGAAGTAGAGCGCCACACCTACCGTCAGCTCCCCATTTTACTGCACAGATCAGATTATATAATCTGTGCTACTCATATATATATGTGTGTGTGTGTGTGTGTGTAAGTGAGAAAAATGTAAGTGAATCCGACAATTATGTTGAAAGATAAATGGAAAGAAAATGTTGCATTGGATAAAAATGTATTTATTGAAAAGTGTTTCGACCAAGAGTTTTTTCTTGTATACATTGGATTCTATTTAGTATTACTTTAAATACAAAATGAAATAAAATCTTATTATAATGGAGATTGTGTGTTTTTCTGTCAGTAACCGAAACTATATTACTATTCAAGTAACAATTCCCTTAGTTATTTACGTCACATTCTACAGGAATTTATTTTTATTTAAACCTCAGTTATTAATAAAATTGTTTTACATTATTAATACTGTTGGTAATATCTACATACTAATAACATACAATTGTATTTATATATACAACAAAATAGCAGTTTACAGTGTGAATGGGAAGGCTAATTTGCATATTGATCTTAAAAAATTGATTTTGATAAATATGTGCTTAGTATTATTGATTTCTAATTGTTTGGTTTTATCTTATTGAATATGAGCAAAAATCTCTTCAATAAATCTTAAAAGAAATCCATTAACAAGAAGAAATAACTGTAATATTATTCTTACTTCCTATTTTAGCTAAACATTTTAATTAGAAAAATTACCAATGAAAGACGGGAGTAACAGAAAATGATGGAAGAGTTAGTTTCAAAGTTGTTCTATTTTCAATCATAACCCCTCTGTTCAAAATCTTTTTATCTACATTCTTATTCAGTTTCATTAGCCTTTCTAATTTAATATGATATTTTATTATAAAATTTAACTAAAATACTTGCACCCGGAGGGTGCATATATTTGCTAGTATTAATAATAGAGAAACATAAAATTTAAGTATACAAAAGAGCGGTCTTCTTCAGGGCAAGATAGTTTGATATATATTTATTAAAACATAAATTTTTATTCATACAACATTTTCTTTCCATTCATCTTTCAACACACACACACACACACACACACACACACACATACATATTATAATAATATATATATATATATTATATATATATATATATATATATATAATGTGTGTGGTGCGCGTGGCGTAAGGCTATGGTGCCAAAAAATGGTTGTTGCCCACAGGCCTTGATCCCTGTTATTCTGTGTTCTTGGGCGCGCAATATTGTTTCTCATGCTTTGAAAAAGGTTTTTTTCTTTTCGAAATCAAAAAAAATGTTCTTAATGGCCAAATTCTTGTGATGGTCACCAGTTCATTTTCTCGAAGACTTTCTTTCGTCCATTTTTTTTTTTTTTTCATGTGGAATCATTTTTGCTTTCTATCTACTTTTGGTAATTCCAGTAATGTCAGATCCTATCAGACCGCCGATGTCTTCAAAGACAATGCCTTTTTTCTCTTCGTCGTTCTCTCTGGCACTCCCATTGAATTGTTCGCTGTTATTTCTCTTTCTCTTTTCTTTCTTCAGCCAATTGTCAGAAACGGTTGGGGTTTTTTGTTTTGTTTTTGTCTTTTTTTTCTTTGTCTTTTTTTTTTTGTCTTTTTTTCTTTGTCTTTTTTTTTTTTTTTTTTTTTTTTTTATATTCGGTTTGTCTTCCTCCTGTTTGTTCTCCGAAAACGTCATGTCATTTTTTTAATTCTTTATAGTTCTGAGAATACTTTCTTTGTTTTCACTCATATAAGATCTACTAGAAGAGGCTACCGGCGTTGCCTGAGTAAAGGGGAGGACAAAAGTTAGATCCATTATTACTAAACTAGCAGAGTCGCCAGAGTAGAGGGTGATTTTTTAAAGTTAGTCCCGCAGATCTATTATTACTGAATCCTCGTGGGATGACCCATTTATATATATATATATATATAAAGTGTATTTTTGGCAGCATTTTTTTCTTTTAAGCATGTTGTGTTAAACTGTACAGACAATTCTTGTCGGACGAGTTTTTGTTCGATCCTTTCTAATTTTCTGGCCATCTTTTTGGTGTCAGGGTGGAACTGGTGTAGCAGTCCACCAAAGGTTTCATTACGAGCGCTTTCGGCAATACAATTTACCATCATCAGGTAGGAAAATGCTTATAATTTCCCGCCTATCCTCCTTCCACTATTCCCCTCCCCTTCTCACAACTTGTGCCCTCCTCCCACAAAAAATAACTACTGCATCGTTCGTTTGAACTACTATCAATTCCTACAACCTCCCCCTACCAATTGTTACTACCTCCCACTTCCAATTCCTACGCTACTACTCGTTCTCCTTAAAAACGAGACACGGAACATACCATCAGCTTCCTATCTGATGATGGCAAATTGTATTGCAGAAAGCGCTCGTAATGAAACCTTTGGTGGACTGCTACACTAGTTCCACCCTGACACCAAAAAGATGGCCAGAAAAAAAATGAATTTTTAAGACTAAAATGCTCAAAAATTGGTGCAAGTGAGAAATCTACTGGTTGGTGTTAGTACTTATCATACTAATACACAACTTTCCTCGAGTGAATCTTTTTGATATTGAAAAACAAGTTGAAAATCGACCTACCCTAATGCATATAGGGCAAGTTTTCAGCTTCTCTTCGGCTGCACTTGGACTTATCCGACCGTTACGTCGTATTTTTAGTCAGCATTAGTTAATGAATCTCATTCAGGCTAGTTTGCTGAATCTTATGATCAGTAATCTTTGTTAACACACTCCCAAACCGGAAGTTGTAATAATCTACTTCCTTTATTTCAGAATTAATCTCCGTTAAGATCTAAATCTGATCTTCACTAAGCCCTGATGATCCCTTATAGCATCAGCATGTGTATAATCACGGCGACCCGTACTCTTCAGAATTGGGGCACGTTCTGATTGCCACACATGCTATTTATTCTATTGTATAAAGATGTATACACGTCGCGTCTTTTAAACAAATATAAAATGTATATATATATATAATATATATATATATATATATATTATGGAAGCGCGTGGTGTAATGGTTAAAGTCATGGGAAATGGACTTGTCGCCCCGAGTTCAAATCCTGGATGTGGTAATTGCATTTCACTTAGCGCTAATACCCTTGGGATAGGTATGAATCATACTCTCGTTCCAGCTATGGATAAATAGTAGGGCAGACTATAATATAATATATAATATATAATATAATATATATATATATATATATATATATATTATACAATATAAATAAACAAATATATTTTTACAAATATAAAAGTAGCAGTTGTACAACCACTATATATCAAAAAGTAATGCCATTTTCTTTATTTTATGTGATTTTTTTTAAAACTAAGACCTTCATTGAGATTCTAATGAGGCTCAGAACAAGAATACAACAAGTAAAACCCAACTTGCCAATTGACAATGTTTTCCTTCTGCATTACAATGCTCGAACACACACAAGCATCAGGACAAGGGAAATAGTTGCCTCATTCGGGTGGACAACTTTACCGCATCCTACATACTCACCAGATTTAGCGCCTTCAGACTACCATCTCTTCCGCCCCATGAAAGAGGGTTTGAGAGGCAAACATTCATCCAGTGATGAGGAAGTGAAATCTGCAGTGAAGAAGTGGCTCAATGAACAGTCAACATAATTTTACGGGGCAGGGATACATGCTCTCATTTGAAGGTGGGACATTGCTATTGAGACAAATGGTGACTATGTGGAGAAGTAGGGATGTGATCCACAGAGGACCAGCTTCATTTTGATGTATGATACATGTTCCTGTTTTGGTAATTATACCTGTCCTAAACAAAATGCCATTACTTTTTGACTCACCCTCGTATATGACGTCAGCCCTGTCGGCTGCGGCTTTAGATATATCGACTGCACCTCTGCAGAGGGGTAAGACCCCTTCCAAATGGTTATTGAAGTCAGTCAGTTAGACAGTCACCAATTGGTTTGACTGGCCAAGCCTAACATGAAGTTACTAGTTCATTAATGAACCCACCATAACAGCTTAAATAATTCCTGCCACTGCTGCCAGGAAGAGTCCATTAAGCTGAGGAGGTGTTTGACTGTTCTACTGTCCAATAGTTAACAATCTGTAACAGTCATTTCCAGACTGCAGGTTCAATCCTGGCTAAGGGCAAAAGTAACACAGAATAACAATTATCAGTATTCTACAATGGTGTCACAGTTGGCCGTGGGTGGCAACCCGTGATTCTTAAGAACGAAATCATGGTGGATAAGCTGTCCATGACATGCAACACTCCACTTAGGCTCTTACTTAGGCTAGACGAGTGGTCGGAGAGGCCTACTCTGATCAATCGGCTGGTCATATCAAGCCCTAGCACCAATATGATTATTCTTATGTAAGGCCCCATCCCTTTTTATCATATATGTGCTAGAAGGCTGTGGCTGAGGGTCTTCATGTCCTAGGAAAAATGTTAAATATCTGATGGTGAGGTTCCATCACCATTGCTCCTTGGTCCACTCTGACCGGGAGTGGTGATACATGTCCTATCTATTGGTCAAATAGAAAAATGTGTTTATAAAAAATTGGGTATCCATTAAGAATGAATTGATTTCAAAACTTTGTCGGCATTAAATGACCCACTGAGGTTGATTGCCGTAAATCAAAACAAACCAACCAACCAACCACACATGACTATAACCGTTACGCCACGATCGTGTACTTTTCATGTCTATGGGTCACTCCCCCCTTATTGGCTAGGACAAGATCTTTTCCAGCATCCCCGTATAATACGACCTATCTTTCTGTATTGATTTACAAGAATCCATTTCAGTTTCTTCATAGCCGTGTAACGAGGGAGATCTTTTAATCTATACTTACCTCTTAATCTATTTGAGTTATTTATTAAGTTAAGACCTGCCTACATGATCGTACGGGAGGGCGACTTAAAATATGGATTTCAGAATCAACATATGATATTTGGGCTGATATCCCCCTGCTCAAGTTTCACGGGATTTACCAATAAAACTAGCAGGAATATGCACCCTACCGGCGTAAATATTTAAGCTTTAATGTAATGAAATATACAAGGTGTGTCAAAAAAGTATCGAGATTTTTTGTACTTTTTGACACACCTTGTATTCTAAAAATAAATTAACGTTCCATTCATTGTTCATTTCTATCTTAATAAAAAAATAGTAGGAATATGCACTCTACGGGCGTAATGTAATTAAATATATATTAATATATGAGATAAAATATGAGGAATGAAAGAACAAAACTCAGACAAAAATGTGTAGTATATTTCGCTGGAGTTTTGAACTCGGCTTCTTATCTTACCCCATTCTGTCGGATTCATTTCCACCCCCTTTTCCTCATATTAATATATTTATAATACCTTGTTTGTTTTTTTGTCGCCCCAAACCTATGTTTAAACCACCTACCAACACTGATGCTCAGAGCAGATTCAAGTTTTCCTTCTCCTTAATCGGTTGCCATACCAGGGCTAAATATTGTATCCCCCGGCCTCAGTTGTACTCAGTATATTCGAACATAGCAATGACCCAGCCTGGGAAATCATTTTGAAGAGTTTGACTGTTGGTCAAACAACGCGTCAAAGAACTTTTAAAGATCTTATTCAAACTAGTACAAAATAAAAAACGTCCTCCAGGTGATGTAAAAATAGATTTTTGAAACGTATTGCCTGAGAGGTGGGTGTAAAAAAATTCAATGTCAGCGAGTTTGTACCCTAAGTAAGTAAAATCATCAAATTCATTAAAGGATTAAAAAATAAAACAATTTGAAATGTAAACTTTAAATATGTATTAAAATAAAACAAACTATATATAGATATATAATACCAGTCATGTATTTATTAAAACTTGTTTTAAAAAACAACAAGGACTGTCTAATGTTTCATATTCAAATTTTGAGTGTGTTTATTCTATGTTATGGCGATTTTGGGTAATGTGACGTAAGCAGTGACGTAGTTTTTGTTAAAACCGGAAGCGAATCTCCATTATTAGGAGATAATGACATCATTGTTTTTTACATGCCTATCATTCCAACGGGGCTCGAAGAAGGCTGGAGGGCGAATCTGCTGAAACGTTGTGTATATGGCAATAAAGATGAGGACAACAGTCCGGAAAATCTAAATAGTGTAAACCCTAATATTGACATGCCTTTAGAATCAATGAACGAATCAATGCAAGACTGGTTCTACCCCAGATTTCACCGCTACAAACAAATCGCCATTATTGTTCATTTGCTAATCTTCAGCAAAATGGTTGGTGGACGAGAATTATTGTTTATTTATCATTTGCTGAATTTGCTGCAGAAATGCCACCTGCAAAGCGGGACAAAACATAAAAGGGGTGCTTAACACCCATCTCCATCCCCCTCCCCCTCTCTCTCTCCCTCTCTCCCTCTCTCCCTCTCTCTCTCTCTCTCTCTCTCTCTCTCACACACACATACACACTCTCTCTCAACACACATACTCATACCCACACACACTCTCTTACACACTCATAACACTATCTCTCCTCTTTCACACACACACCCATACACACTGTCTTCTCTTTCTTTCATACACACTTACACATTCATACACATACACACACACACACACATACATACCCATTTACATCTACACCCATACTCTGTCTCTCTTTCTCTCACACACTTTCTCTCTTCCTCTCACACACTTTCTCTCTATCTATCTTTCTCACACACCCTCGCTCTCTTTCTCTCTCTCTCTCACACACCCATTCACGCACTCACATCCACACACACACACACACACATTCTCCCCCCTCCCTCCTCCCTCCCTCTCCCTCCCTCCCCCCTCTCTCTCTCTCTCTCTCTCTTCTCTCTCTCTCTCTCTCTCTCTCTCTCTCTCTCTCTCTCTTGTTTGTTTGTGATAACCACATCAGTTTTGTCCAACACCTGAACGATTTCTGCCACACACTGTGTGGAGGGGGCTGGCACCTCGTCGTTCTACTCGAATCCTATTGGACAATCAATAGACACGTGACACTTGATCAATCAAATGGCGTCTAATTCGTCCTTGAAAAAAAAGCATTTTAGCTTTGATCTTGTTTTGCCTTTGTAAACCGTTTCCAGTTGGCCATTCACGAACTGGTGACTGAATATGAACAAAAAAAAAATCAATGCTGCTGCTGATGATGATGATGATGAAGCTTTGATTATGCCTTGATCATGATGATAATATTGATGATGATGATGCCTTGATCATGATAATATTGATGATGCCTTGATCGATGATAATATTGATGATGATAATATTGATGATGATGAAGCCATGATGATGATGAGCCATGATGATGATAATATTGATGATGATGGTGCCTTCATGATGATGCCTTGATCATAATATGGATGATGATGAAGCCATGATGATGATGACGCCTTGATCATGATGATGATGATGGTGATGATAAAGCGATGGTGATGATGTCTTCATGGTGATGATGATGGTAATAATGATAAAGCGATGATGATGACGATGATGATGATAAAGCGATGATGATGATTTATTTAACAATCAAACAGGAAATGACAATATTTATAAGAAGTTGCTGAAAGGTTCTCGGCGCAACCAAGAAAATAATTACTTTTTTTTATCTTTATCATTGATTTATGGGGCTGGTTTAGCTCAGTCGGTAGAGCGTCGAGCTTGGAACCACAAGGTTTTTGGTTCTGGCTTCGATGCCGACTCCTCGCCAACTCAGTGCATGAGTAGCACAGGTTGGATCTGTGCGGTAAAGTGAGGAGCTGATGGTAGGTGTGGTGCTCCACCTCAGACGCAAAAACACTGGTCTAGTGAAAAGGAGATTTCTTTACTGTCCGTGTGACGGATAGTAAAGAAATCCCCTGTTTTTGCGTTTGAGGTGGAGCACCACACCTACCATCAGCTCCCACTTTAATCTTTAATGTTTCCGAAATCAGAAAGACTGTGTGCAAACTGTGCTGGACGATGAGTTTAATACCAAAACATTGACAATTTGATGAAATGGAAACAGTACCCCACAAGAAAGCAGCTGTATGGCCACCTGCCCCCCATTTCACAAACCATTCGAGTGAGACGGGCATGGCATGCTGGACACTGTTGGAGAACCAAGGACGAGCTCATAAGCGACTTTCTCTTGTAGATACCAATAAATGGACGTGCTAGTGTGGGCCGCCCACCAAGGACCTACATTGACCAACTCTGCGAAGATAGAGAAGGTTGGCGAGAGATAGTCATGGATATCCGTGCTATATACAAAACTGAGCTAAACCGGACTTAAATTGAAAAAAAGGAAAATTGAAAACAGGCGATAAATCAACGAAAGAAAACAAAACTTTTATTTAAATAGATATTCAATCAATGTTTTAATCTTTTTTTTTTCATTGTTTTTTTTTGTTTTTTTTTTTTTTTTTTTTTTTAGGTTTTTTAAATTATTTTTTCATTTTATTGTCTTTTTTCCCCTCTTCTTCTTTTCTGTCGAATTAAAGCAATTAACAGGGTAATAAGTTGGCTTGCAATGACTCATGTCGTCATCTCGTCGTTTCACGCGGGAATACAGCCAATTAGACTTTGTCAGATTTTGCGGTTATTTATAGGATGTAATATTACGAACTGACAAAAGGTTATTGAATGAATGACTTTAGAAGACGCACCTGCTGTCATCCTCTCTGGCATGAAAGTTTAATTCTTCTCATTTTATCTTCTCTCTCTATTCAACAGAACTTTTCAGTTATTTGTGAAGCTGTCAAATCATCGATAACAATGGCCGAAACAAAACTAAAGTTAATTCGTTTGTATCGCTTGAATTATTAAAAATCTTAAATGAAACGGAGATTTTAAAGCATATCGACATTTATATAAGGCCAATTGCAAAAACGAGAAAAAAAAAGCGCTTTTTCCAATTATTGAAGTTTTCAATAATCATGATTATTTTCAATGCGAAAAACGCATTTTCACACTTTCGCTCGGAAGTGATCTAAAATGGCGACGCATCCAATCATTTCTGTCAGACATAAATTGATGAAAAGTTCAAGTAAAATCTAGATTATACGTTTGACACCAAGAGCAGTAATTCCCTTGTTCAGCATAAGTATTTACTTGAATAAATAATTGATGGGTGATTATTTTCAATGTAAAAACCGTAACATGAGTTTCACGCATTTTCACACTTTCACTCGGAAGTGATCTAAAATAGCGACGCGTGTCCATTCATTTCATTCAGACATAAATTGATGAAAAGTTCAAGTAAAATCTAGATTATACGTTTGACACCAAGAGCAGTAATTCACTAGTTAAGCATAAGTATTTACTTGAATAAATAATTGAGGGTTTGTTATTTTCAATGCTAAAACCGTAACATGAGTTTCACGCCTTTTCACACTTTCACTCGGAAGAGATCTAAAACAGTGACATCCATTCACCTATGTCAGGCATAGATTGATGGAAATTTCGAGTAAAATCTAGATTATACGTTTGACACCAATAGCAGTAATTCCCTTGTTCAGCATAAGTATTTACTTGAATAAATAATTGATGGGTGATTATTTTCAATTCTAAAACCGGAACATGAGTTTCACGCCTTTTCACGCTTTCAATCTGATATATCCGGAGTAGGGGATACATTATTAAGTTGTTGTAAGGTATATTCGCAGGCAAGTAGAAACTGGTATGTCGAGTAGAAGTAATAATAATAATAGTAGTAGTCGGCGTAGCAATATTGGTAGTCTTGTAGTAAGCGCCTGTACTACTACAGTGTTGAGTATTTATGGTGGACACTATCCAATCAGACTACAGTGAGCGGGTACCTAGGTATTTGCATATTCATTACATCACAATCGGAAGTGATCTAAAATAGCGACGTGTCCATTCATTTCTGTCAGGCATAAATTGATGGAAAGTTCGAGTAAAATCTAGATTATACGTTTAACACCAAGAGCAGTAATTCACTACTTAAGCGTAAGTATTTACTTGAATGAATAATTGAGGGGGGATTATTTCCAATGCTAAAACCGTAACATGAGTTTCACGCCTTCGAGTGATCTAAATTGGCGACATGTCCATTCATCTCTACCGGGCCTAAATTGATGAAAAGTTCAAGTAAAATCTAGATTTTTCAGTGTACTGATTG
>CM042174.1:49612839-49617839 GCA_023376005.1 Doryteuthis pealeii | reverse complement strand
AAAAACACAGGTTTAAATAAAAATGAGTGGTAAGATTATTAGCCGACGCTGCAGTATTTTGATCTGTTGTGTAGATTTTTTTACTCTTCCTTATATCAACAAAAGCCCAGAAGAAGATCTACTCAACAGATTGAAACACTGCAGCGTCAGCTAATAAACTTAGCACTCATTTTATTTAAACCTGTGTTTTTTCAAATTTCTCACTATACTATATACTTTCGGATTTACTTTCATTTCTCTTCATATATATATATATATATATATATATATATATATATATATATATATATATATATGCGTGTGTGTGTGTTTTAATGTTAATGTGCACCTATATGATTTTCCCAACCCTATTGCCCTTATGGCAAACCCCAACCCCTTTTTATCATATGGGTGCTAGAAGGCGGTGGCTGCGGGTCTACATGTCCTGGGAATGACGTTAAACTCTATCTGATGGTGAGGTTCCAGTTTTGGAGGTTTGGGGAATGTGGAGCACCCGTCATCACCATTGCTCCCTGGTCCACTCTGACCCGGAGTGGTAGTACCTGTTAGGGTCCCATCTATGGGTTAAATAGAAAAATGTATTTACAAAAAAATTGTATTATCCATTTAGAATTGATTTATTTCAAAAACTTTATCGGCATTAAATGACCCACTGAGGTTGATATGCCGTAAAACAAAACAAAACATAACATAATGTTAATGTGTCAGCACTACCAACTAACTGTTTCGCTTTCTAGCGCATCAGCGCAAGAATCTGACAAAAAATACTTGTAGTAACAGTACTTTTATCAGTAAAACTACTTCTACTGTGGTATATATATATATATATATATATATATATATATATATATAATCTTATTATAATGGAGATTGTGTGTTTTTCTGTCTGTAACCGAAACTATATTCCTACTCGAGTCACAATTCCCTTAGTTATTGACATCACATTCTCCATGGTTTTATTTTTATCTAAACCTCAATTATTAATAAAATTGTCATACATTATTAATACTGTTAACTATGTCTACATACTGTCAACATGCAATTATATTTATATATACAACAAAATAGCGGTTTACAGTGTGAACGGGAAGGCTAATTTGCATATTAATATTAAAAAATCGAATTTAATAAATATGTGCTCAGTATTATTGTTTTCTAACTGTTTGGTTTTATTTTAATGAATATAAGCACAAATCTCTTCAATGAATCTTAAATGAAATCCATTAACAAGATGAAATAACTGTCATTTTATTATTTACTTCCTCTTATAACTAAATACTTAAATTAGAAAAAATAACAATGAAAGACGAGTGTGATGGAAGAGTAAGTTTCAGTTGTCCATTTTTTATTATACTCCCTCTGTTTCAAATCTTTTTATCTGTATTTTCTTATTTAGTTTCATTAGCCTTTCTAATTTAATACAAATATTTTATTACATAAAACTTAAATACTTGCACCCGGAGGGTGCATATATTTGCTAGTATATATAATGATCTCTCTAGTGACCGTAAAGTATATTGTATGTATTAAAACAGTTAAAACACCGCTCCTTAAACAGCAGCTGGCATTGGCCTACAGGTTAACAGTTCCGACAGGCGTAAAGTCAGTCGGGTTTCTTTTCTGGTCGGAGTTAGTTGTTGTGTCTAGCCACACTGAAGGGACGTGAAACGCCAAGACACGTGTATGTGGATGACTTATATATATATTATTTTTATATTTTTGTTGAAGGCATTACAATGCTTATATCGTATAAAATTCGATAATTATTTGAATAATCATGACAAGCGAACTCGGCAAATATTGTGCCCAACATAGAACATCGTGCAGCTGTTTCAACTTTATTAAGTCTCATCACCGATGTATACTTACGATTTCCCTCCAACAGAAATTTCGAAAACCGGAAACCCAGCACGCAGAATCAGAGACTCTGTCCCTGGGCCACCGATGCGTAGCACACACTACATGCGAAATTAACTTGTCAATGATAAACACGTTACTACTATACAAAGTACAGTGGACGTTGAGAAGATCGCAAATTAGGCCTGATATACGCAAAAAATATTAAATAATGATATACTTTACTCAACAATGCTTTCTAAAGCAAAAATCAAATCTTATATTTATAATATATATATATATATATATGTGTGTGTGTGTGTGTATGTGGAGTTATTAGATCCTAGTGCGTGTGCAATGGCCTAGAGGTTAACGGATAGAACAGACTGTTTATAGATTTGTTCCCTCCCGTATCTGTGGACGAGGGGATAAGATATCAGGCTGCCAAACAGTCAGTCTGAGTTCGACCCTAGCCAAGGATAGCTGTGTCTAGCCACACTGAAGAGGCGTGAAACGCCGAAACACGTGTCTGGATGAACTTATTGATATATGCTCCCATAAATTTAGTATAAGCTCTCTAATTGGTAATTTAAAATTAACTCTTACTACTAAGCATATAAACAATGATCGTTTCCCCGGAAATTTGATCTCTCTGTGACCGTAAAATACATAAACAAACCTATGTACTTAATAGTTAAAAACACCAGTCCCGCTAGGGATAAGATATCAGGCTGCCAAACGGTCAGTCTGAGTTCGACCTAGCTAGGTTGACTGTGTCTAGCCACACTGAAGAGGCGTGAAACGCCGAAAACACGTTTTCTGGATGACTATATATATATATATAGAGAGAGAGAGAGGCATGTGGATAATATGGGTGCTATATGTTTAAGCAGATATTGTTAGATATTATTGATAGAGAGTTTATATTGGAATTAAGTAGCGCGTGGACATGGAATCAACATCTGTTTACTGACAGTTTCTCGCCTATGCGATCTTCAGGTTTTGGTCAGAAGATCGCATAGGCAAGAAACGGTCAGTAACCAGTTGTTGGCTCCATGTACACGCTAACTTTAACAACATATATATATATATATATGTGTGTGTGTGTGTGTGTGTGTGTGTGTTAGAGAGAGAGAGAACTCCGCGCGATAAGGATGTGACACAAAGTCAATTTCTTAAGCGGAGTTTAAAAGATTTGAAATCAGAGTTTTCCTTCTCCTAGCAGGTTACCTAACTATATTAAAGAGCCTAGTCTGCTCTACTATTTACCCACAGCTACAGAGAGAGTAGTTGGATGCCTTTTCTAAGTGTATTACCGCTATGTGAAATACAAAGAGCGTCGTCCAGGATTTGAACTCGGTCGACGAGTCAATTCCTACGACTCTAACACACACAACACCACACACATATATATATATATATATTATATATATATATATATATTATATATATGATGTGTGTGTTATTACTTCATTTATTCCGATTATATTTAATTTCGTTTCAGCAATCGGTCGAATCTTTTTTCATCCACCGCCCACCGAGAAAGAAATGATCTGAAAGTACGTTTATCATTCAATATTTATTAGCTTAGTATGGCACAAGAGCCAGAACACAGTTGGGCGATTTTTGGCAATTTCGTGGAGATTGCACATTTTTCAATAAAATATGATAAATCATTCAAACGGGTACGTGTTTATGAACGAGAATTTTCCCAGAGATCCATTTGATGACCTTCTAAATAGCACAATGGTGAAAAGCATTTCATATTTATTAGACTTTGATACTCGTAAAAGTGAAAAATAAATAAGAGGTCCATAAAAAAGCAACAGCAACAAAGCATCGGAAAACATCATCATCTACAGGGACAACCTACAAATGCAAAAATCTGTGGTCGAGAATGTTTCTCAAACATAGGACTTCATTAGTCACAGGAGGCGCTGCAACTTCAGGGGCACACAAAACTTTTATCATAGTCTTTCGAGACTGAATTAACAATGATGATATATATATATATATATATAGGTTTGGTGGTTGGTTTGGAGGCTATCACAATGCAAGTGTAAAGAAAAAATAAGGTAACTATTGTGATTTATTCTTTGATATTTCGAGATAAAAATCTCTTCTACAGAAGATCTTCGGACCGGAGTTGTTACTAGTGGCTATCCATTTGGTTTTTGGCTACGGTCTTTCAAACTCTGTGTGTGTGTGTGGGGGGGGGTTGTGTTATGTGTGTGTGTGTGGTGCTTGATCAACAGTTTCTATATAAATTCAGGTCTGGCTCACCCTCTAAGCATAAACTTATTTATTTTTAAGACAAAACCCTTTATATATATATATATATATATATATATATATGTGAGGAAAAATGAGTAAAGAAAAGAATGTAGATGGATAAAAATGAATTTTATCGATATCACTTTTAATCGATATCACTTACACATGTGTTTCGGTCTGTATCAAAATGTATACGGATTTACGTTATTATTATTATTAAAATAATCAGATGGAGTTGAAATGATGATGATAATAATAATAGGAAAAATGTATAAAATGTCCGTACACAGAGAGATTTTTTACGACCTTCATCAGAGTGATTTTTTTTTTTTTTGAGTAGAGATAAAAATCGTTGAGATAAGAACAGAATTTTAAATGTTCGAAAAAAGAATGTTTTTTGAATCATTAGGAACGCAGAGGCCGTTAGAGGCCGAAATCCGTATACATTTTTTATAAACAGACCGAAACACATGTGTAAGTGATATCGATTAAAAGTGATATCGATAAAATTCATTTTTATCCATCTACATTTCTTTTCTTTACTCATTTTTCCTCATATTGTCGGATTCAATTCCCTTTCCATTCTTACATATATATATATATACATATACATATATATATATATATATATATATATATATATATATATATATATATATATAAGTCTATAATTTGCTAGAAAAAACATGACCCATTTGATCACCTATTGAGCTCTGGGTAGATTATTTGTGATCAAGAAGAAAGCTAGTTGTGCAAATTGAATTAAATTAAAAAGAATTAATACAACCACAGAATTTTAAAAAAAAAACATTAGAATCATTTGGCTAAAAATTTACAATTAAGTCAAAAACTGACCCGTCTTATATATATATATATTGGTTTTGGTGGTT
>CM042174.1:49596979-49610239 GCA_023376005.1 Doryteuthis pealeii | reverse complement strand
AAAAAAAAAAAAAAGCGAAACAGACAAATACTTGGACCTTGCCAGAGAATCGAGGACACTTTGGAACAGGAAGGTGATGTTCGTATCATTTTTAATTTGAGCACTTGAAACGGCATCCAAAGCTCTGGAAATTAATTTGAGCAAAATTGGAAATCAAACGAAGAATTGAGTTAATCAAAACTACAGCACTATTAAGATCGACTAGAATACTCAGGAGAGTCCTGGAGACCTGAGGAGACTTGCTGTCACTCTGCCCCCAGTTGAGCCACGGCTACGGCAATGTGAAAAACTCAATATTAATAATAGGACCTCACCAATTGACACTAGATAGGGGCGTAATATATTCTCGTTTGTATTCACGACATGACAGCGACTTTCCGCAAAGGAAAACGAGCAGACCATGGGGAAGCCCTCCCACAACACACATCTTTGAATCGATAAAGTTCTTTGAATGGTTTACACAAGGACGTACACACCGAGGTTGGCAACGGGTCTTTGCTAAATTTCGTATATATATTAATATGTGCGCATGTCTAGAGTAAGAATCAAGAAATCCGCCTCAATCGGGAAAGTGTGTTTTTAACCTCAGAGAGAGAAGAGCGGCAAAAAAATTGGCTTAATTTTCATTACTACGGACTGTGAATAGAATAAAGATAGCTTTGCTTGGTGTATATCTGGCAGTGGGCATGGGCATTCGTTCTTGTTGCCGCCACTGTCGCCTTGGGCGTTAGAATGAACCGACTGCACCTCTGCAAGCGAGGTTAGACTCCTCCAAATGGGGCAATCTGTTGGCCATGGGGTGGCGACCGCGTTTTTCTTAAGGACTGAGTCTTGGTGTATGAGCAGTTCATGACCTGGCAACACTCCACTTATACCGTTACTTTAGGTTAGACGGGCGTTCGGAGAGGCCCCTCCGATCAATCGGTTGGTCACGTCAATCCCTAAGCACCATTATGATTGCCCCAAACCTTATTGCTCTTATGGCAAGCCCCAACCCTTTTTTATTATATGGGTGCTAGAAGGCGGCGGCTGAGGGTCTACATGTCCTGGGAATTGACGTTAAGCTATCTGATTGGTGAGGTTCCAGTTCTGGAGGTTTGGGGAATGTGGAACACCCCTTCATCACCATTGCTGCTACCTGGTCACTTTGACCCGGAGTGGTAGTACCTGTTCGGGTCCATCTATGGGTTAAATAGAAAAACGTATTCATACAAAATTGTTGTATCCATTAAGAATTAATTTATTTCAAAACTTTATCGGCATTATACTGAGGTTGATATGCCGTAAAACAAAAAACAAACTTTTTTATTGTGGTTGGCTGGATTTTACGGCATGTCAACTCCTTGTTGGGTTATTCAATGTCCAAGATATTTTGTTTTATGGTTTTACGGTTCATATCAACCTCAGTATAATGCCGAATAAAGTTTTGAAATAAATTAATTCTTAATGGATACACAATTTGTATGAATACGTTTTTCTATTTAACCATAGATGGGACCTAACAGGTACTACCACTCCGGGTCAAAGTGGACCAGGGAGCAATGGTGATGAAGGGGTGTTCCACATTCCCCAAACCTCCAGAACTGGAACCTCACCATCAGATAGTTTAACGTCATTCCCAGGACATGTAGACCCTCAGCGCCGCCTTCTAGCACCCATATAATAAAAAGGGTTGGGGCTTGCCATAAGAGCAATAAGGTTGGGGGCAATCATATAGGTGCTAGGGATTGACGTGACCAAACCGATTTGATCGGAGGGGGCCTCTCCGAAACGCCCGTCTAACCTAAGTAACGGTATAAGTGGAGTGTTGCAGGTCATGAACTGCTCATACACCAAGACTCAGTCCTTAAGAAAAACGGGTCGCCACCCATGGCCAACAGATTGCCCATTTGGAGGAGTCTAACCTCGCTGCAGAGGTGCAGTCGGTTCATTCTAACGCCCAAGGCGACAGGGCGGCAACAAGAACGAATGCCCATGCCTCACTGCCAGATATACACCAAGCAAAGCTATCTTTATTCTTATTCACAGCGTAGTAATGAAAATTAAAGCCAATTTTTGCCGCTCTTCTCTCTCTGAGGTTAAAAACACACTTTCCCGTTTGAGGCGGATTTTTCTTGATTCTTACTCAAGACATGCGCACGTTTTGAAATGAAATTTAGCAAAGACCCGTTGCCATTCGTGATAGGCTTGGTAAACTAACATTCAAAGAACTTTATCGATTCAAAGATGTGTGTTGGGGGAGGGGCTTCCATGGTCTGCTCGTTTTCCTTTGCGGAAAGTCGCTGTCATGTCGTGAATACAAACGAGATGTTACGCCCTCTAGTGTCAATGGAGGTCATTATTATTAATATTGAGTTTTTCACATCTGCCGTAGCCGGTGGCTCACTGGGGGCAGAGTGACAGCAAGTCTCCTCAGGTCTCCAGGACTCTCTCTGAGTATTCTAGTCGATCTTAATAGTGTGTAGTTTTGATTAACTCAATTCTTCGTTTGATTTCCAATTTGCTCAAATTATTTTCCAGAGCTTTGGATGCCGTTTCAAGTGCTCAAATTAAAATTGATACGAACATCACCTTCCTGTTCCAAAGTGTCCTCGATTCTCTGGCAAGGTCCAAGTATTTGTCTGTTTTCGCTTTTTTTTTTTTTTTTTTTTTTTTTTTTCATTTACACACCAAGGGTAAATGAAAAAAGGCTGGGACGGCAAAATCCACCAGATGACAGGTTCTCTTCCTGATGTCAATCAATACTAGGTTTGGTCTCCTAGCCGGGATTACGTGATCCATCTATACTTCGAAGTTCCAGAGAATTTTATACGTCTCATTTTCCAGGACATGTTCTGGCTTGTACATTTAGTTTGCATGGTGAAAATTGAATTTCTTGCACAGTTCCCAGTGGATTACATTTCCCGCCGAGTCGTGCCTCGTCTTGTACTCTCTTTGTTCTAGTTTGTTGCATTCGCTTATTATATGACTAGAAGTGGCTACCTGGCGTCGCCTGGGTAGAGGGGATTTTTAAAGTTAAAAGATCCATTATTACTGAATCGTGATTTGAATCCTCATGGGATGCCCCATTTAAATCCCTATGTAAAAAAAAATAGACCTTACTTTAATCCAGCTATTCTGAAAAGAAATGTTAATGTCTACTATCTAAAATTTAAATGAAGAAAAAAAATCCATGCTGTTATCATTTAAATTTTATTTTTTTTAATAATCTTCACGAATATAAATCAAATCTCTATTATTTTACTCAAAAACCAAGCCTGTTGATATTTAATGTGTATATAATTTACTTTGGTCGTTAATTGTGTTACTAATTATGCGGTTTGCATAGATTTATCGTCAATCCCCTGTATTCTAAGGGATGGCCCTTTTCATATCAGGGGCGGGACTTTCATGGAATATTACAGAAAGCCCGCGAAATACGTGAATCACGTGGGACCTGGTTTTGCTCTAGTTTCAGCTTGGACGTCAGGCAGATAAGATATATCTGCTTAGCTGGGACTATACGCGCGCTATGTTTAGTTAAGTAAATAAAAGCTTACGAAAATAACATGGTTTTGTGGTTGATGAATGTCTTGGTAACAAGACTGATATAGAAGAAGAAATGGTTAAGTGCGACCGCGACGAAGTCCAGACGCTAGCTAGAAGATGACAAGAATAATAGAAGTAAAGAAAGAGGTATGCAACAATTGTTTATTTAGAAGTTTACTCCGGACATACATATACACACAACTGCCCTTTATATATGTATAGATAGATTAACATTCCGTCTCTACACATTCTTCACTTTGTATCCTCTGTGTTTTGTCTGTATGTAGTTTTTTTCTTATGACATTGTCTTGTGCTGCAATTGTAAGCGATTCAGTTTCTCTCTTCCAACAACTGTTTGTTATCTTAATATCATTATTCTTGCTTTTCTTTAAATCCATACATTTCAGCCGATCTTTTTCTTCGGCCTTCCACGCCTATCCAATCCGTATTGAAATAAGTTGGGGTATCTCTTTTTATTGACATCATATCTACAAACACCAAACAACGAAAATTTTTCAATTCTTCAGCTCTGGATATGAAGTACCCCTTCATCACCATTACTCCCATGTCCACTGACTCACAGTGGTAGTACCGGTTAGGGTCCCATCTATGGGTTAAATAGAAAAAAATGAATTTAAAAATTGTGTTTAAAAAATTATATATATATATATATATATATAAGAGAGAGAGAGAGAGAGATTAACTATTCCTTAGATATGTTAGTTACTCTGTGAGTGTAAAGAGAGTATATGAGAGAGAGAGATTGAATCAGGTCAATTTAAATTAGGTCAAACGTTCCCTTACTTACAAATCTTACAAAATGATTTTAATGTTTTTTTTGTTTTTTTTAATTCTTCGGCCTTATCTATGTTTTTTTTATCTAATTCGCTTTGCAAACTAACGTTTTTCCTGATCACAATTATTTACCCAGAGCGCAATGGGTGACCCAATGAGTCTTGTTTATTCATGTGCCTCCCATTTGAGAATCAGTATTTTTTATCAATATTGTTAATATTTCTTTATTTTTATTTCCTTTTCTCCACTAATGTATTCATAAGTAAAATTAATTCCTGATTTCTTTCCCTGCTGGTTCCTTTGCCTCCCCGTGGATTTTAAACTCTCTTCCTGGAGGCCAAGTGGCTCCCGTTTGAGAACCAGTGTTGGTTTTTTTTTTAATCTATTTTTTGTTTGTTTTTCTTTCCACTGATATAATTGTCTTATACATGACTAAAATTCATACCTTATTTTTTCTTGCCTCCCTTTCCTCCCAGTAGATTTTAAACTCTTCTCCTGGGGGCCAAGTGGCTCCCGTTTGAGAACCTCTTTTCTTTCAATATTTTAACTATTTTTTCTTTTTATTTTTCTATCCACTGATATACGTATGTCTTATGCATGACTAAAATTCATACCTTATTTTTTTCTTGTCTCCCTTTCCTCCCAGTGGATTTTAAACTCTTCTCCTGGGGGCCAAGTGGCTCCCGTTTGAGAACATGCGTTTTTATCAATATTGTAACTATTTTTTTCTTTTTGTTTTCTTTCCACTAATATATTTGCCTTACACATGACTAAAATTCATATCTTATTTTTCTTGCCTCCCTTCCCCTTCATTAGATTTTTAACTCTCCTGGGGGCCATGTGACTCCCATTTGAGAATCAGTTTATATCAATATTGTAACTATTTTTTCTTTACTTTTATTCTTTCTTTTTTTACTGATATACTTATGTCTTATACTTATGCTTGAAATCCGTTCCTAATTCCGCTTGGGAGATCTAAAAATTTCCCCCTTGGGAGCCCCAACGCTCTCCCTCTGGGAGCCCCAACGCCTTCCAGCTGGGAACTGACTGTTATAGAGCGAGTGATATAATGATAAAAATCTTTCAGAAAAAAATGAACCTTACACAATACATTTGTTTGTTTTGTTTTTCAAACTGTTGGCACACGATTCAAAAGCTTGGCTCGTTGCCAGATGGAGCGAAGCTATTAAACATCATCACAAAAAACATTGAACGAAACACCACCAAAGAAGCCGTCAAACAACTGCGTAGACCAATACTCTGCCACTCCTGGTTACGAAGTGCATTACAAGTGGCCTAGTATAAAGGCTACATTTTCAGAGGAAGTGAGTATCGACCATAATTGTCCAGCAAAGCAACTGTAAACTCTGAGAGGTATTAATAAGAACATGCTTAATGCCAATTCAACTTGCAATGTTTGAGAGATTTCAGGGCTAAACTTGCAAATCGGTCGGAAAATTAAGGTGACCCAGACAAAACAGAGCCCATGAATTTTGTAATAAAAATGTTAATTTTAACTATGGGGGTTTAGGGTTAGGGCTGGGGTTTAAGGTTAGTTTAATGGGAAAATAAATAAATAATTTGGGTTCTGTTTCTTCTGGGTCACTTTGTATACACGGTGACCCAGAAAAAACAGAACCCTGAAATTTTGTAATAAAACTGTTAATTTTAACTAAGGGGTTTTAGGGTTAGGGTTTAGGGTTACTTTAATGAGAAAATAAATAAATAATTTGGGTTCTGTTTCTTCTGGGACAACTTGAATACAGGATACCCAAATAAAACAGAACACACAAATTTTGTAATAAAACTGTTAATTTTAACTACTGGGTTTTAGGGTTAGGTTTTAGGGTTAGGGTTAGTTTAATGGGAAAATAAATAATTTGGGTTCTGTTTTTTCTGGGTCATGCTAATTTTCCGACCGATTTGCAAGTATAGCTGTTTTCAGTATTCAAATTAAGGAACCACGATCAGAAAAATCGCCGAACACCGTGTGTGACATGCAGTTTGGTTTGTTTGTTTTACGGCATATCAACCTCAGTTGGTCATTTAATGCCGACAAAGTTTTGAAGTAAATTCATTCTTAATGTTTTGTAGAGGAGTTAACACCCTTACAGGATGCTTAAGGACGGAGTCTTAGTGGATGAGTAGTCCATGACTTGCAACACTCCACTTAGGCCCTTACTTAGGCCAACCGGGCGGTCAGAGAGGCCCCCTCCGATCAATCGGCTGGTCACGTCAAGCCCTAGCACCTATAAAGATTGCCCCAACCCTATTGTCTTAGGCAAGCCCAACCCTTTATCAATTGGGTTGCTAGAAGGCAGTGACTGATGTCTTCATGTCCTGGGAATGACGTTAAACTCTATCTGATGGTGAGGTTCCAGTTTTGGAGGTTTGGGGAATGTGGAGCACCCCTTCATCACCATTGCTCCCAGGTCCACTTTGATCCGGAGTGGTAGTACCTGTTAGGGTCCCATCTATGGTTTAAATAGAAAAACGTATTTATCTCTTTAAAATTGTGTTTCCATTGACAATTTATTTGAGAGCTTTATCGGCATTAAATGACCCACTGAGGTTGATATGCCGTACAACAAAACAAACCAAATCCATTCGAAGTAAGAGCCAGAATGCAAGGAGCGTTGAAACGTCATCTCTCCATTCCAGAGGGAGAATGTAACGCAAGAAAATTCGTAATTATTTTTCTCTCTTCTCGGTCTGACCATTAAAAACTCTAAATGGTACAAGACAAGATGTTCCCAGCACCTCAAGTTGGTTTTCAGACTCTAAACATCCAGGAATTACCAGTCGACAGAACAGTATTCCAGCATCCGAGATTTGAGCCTCTCCCAATCTAATACTTTATCTGTCAGTCCAATCGTGGTGAAATGATTACAAGCTAGTCCCACTAGTCCCATTGCTACTGAATAGTGCTGATCATTTTTAAACACATTTTTTAAAAACTCATTCTCTATTTGACCCATAGATGGGACCCTAACAAGTACTGCCCCTCCGGGTCAGGGTGAACCTGGGAGTAATGGTGTGATGAAAGGGTAATCCACATTCCTCAGAGCTCCAGAATTGGAACTATACCATCAGATAGGGTTTAACGACAATAAGACCTCAGCCACTACCTTCTAGGTTGAGGGCTTGCCATTACGGCAATAGGGTCGGGACAATCATAAAGGTGCTAAAGCTTTACGCGACCGGCCGATTGATTGGAGGGGGTAAGCTATCCGACATGCCCGACTAGCCCAAGTAAGGGGGAGTAAAGGGGAGTGCTGCATGTCATGGACTGATCAGCCACCAATATTCAATCTTTAAGCATTACTGGTAGCCACCAACGGACAACAGGTGTCCCCATTGAGAGAGGGTTACCCATCTGCAGAGGTGTAGTTGTTGTATTCTACAGCCCCAGACAACAGGGCTCAATGACTAGCGGTAGATATTTGCAACATTGCATTTTTTTCCAAGAGTCAACCGATGTAGGCTTATGTTAACGTTTCTCTATTTAACAGTATGGGTAGCAACACGGAAATAATTTTTTTTTCTTGCGATTTAGACTTGAAAGGGGAAGATAAATACATATACCAATAGCTCAAGTGCTTGTATTGTGCAATGGTTAACAAGTTCGGATAACAACTCGATCGCAGCTAATCTTCGGTAATTTGACGAGACCCGCAGTTTTAGGCATGGTTTGTACTTGGATTTTACGGCATGCTAACTCTTGTTGGGTTATGTTATGCCGAGGACGTTTTGTTTTATTCATTCTTGATCGGTACTCAATCTTTTTAAATTTAAATTCAATTTTTAAACTCATTTTTTTTAAACTCTTTTTTTTCTATTTAATCCATAGATGGGACCCTTACAGGTACTACCACTCCGGGTCAGTGGACCTTGGAATAATGACAATGAATCGGTACTTCACCTACCCCAGAGTTCCAGAACTTAAAATTCACTATTAGATACAGTTTAAAGTTTTCAGCATGACTTGGACCGAGGGTCAGTTATAATATGAGAGTTATGTATATTCAATTGTTTTATTTATTTTGTGTTTCAAAGGGTCTTTTACATATAAGCATCCCTGTTCAGTATCACCTGTCAACAGGTAACCCTAGCATGCTTTTTTTGCCATTTCATTTGATTTTACCCATTTTTACAAAACTCAGTTTCTCGGCTCCATAAACAATGACTAGAACGTCCGGGTTCCAAATTCGACCATTTAAACCAGTGATGTCCCATTGGGGGAGGGGGGCAATTCAATAATAGTAGATGGGCAATATGAAAAATATCGTAATATCAACATGTTTTTTTTGTTTTACCCTATATGGGTAAAAATTATAAATTTATAGGGTAAAATTGTAATTACAACCTTGTTGTACACACAACAGCTTGTGCAATTTAGTCAAGTGTTCACCTACTAATGTTATCGTGCATCTGGTACCATCTATATGTATGGCTTCTGACTTGTTTAACTTTGCAGTTCTTCATCTGCTGTCAAGGAAGAAGGTGAGTTTTAGTCAGCTGCTCAAAGCTCCCACTGAAGCTAAAAAAAAACAGGAAACTAACTACAACCAAATTAAATGTGCACAATAAAGTATGGAAGCATTGAATTAAACACAAATACAAGTTTCATGTTGATATAGTTATGTCTTTGTTTTTTACTCTAATTGAATTTATTTAATCTGATGGTAAATATGTTATACATATTATAAAATGGATCTTATTTGATTAAATTTGAAGTTAAACCATTTAGTTTTATTTGAAAGATACATTTTTTTATGTTATACTTCTTCAAAACTGATATTGTTATATCATACTAAACAATTAACGGGGAGGGGGGACATGAAGAAATTTGTGATCAAAAAGTGGGGCATGGTACTAAAATCGTTGGGAACCACTGACTTAAACATTGACCTCTGACCCCCATTTGAAACCTTTTCAGCCATACTGCATGCTTCATGTTCTCGGCGCCATGTGTATATCTTGGCAATCGCCGTGAAATAACAAGCATTTGACCGAAAAAAGACGACGAGGTCATGTTGACTTTTATCAAACATTATGGAAGACAAAAGTGCTATAATAAACTATTTATATCTTCCTGTCTGTATCGATCTGTTCATTAAACTTGTCAGCTAGTGAAGGAAGGATGGGCCACGGTCGACTAAGAAAAGGTTTGTTAGGTAGTGTTTATTGTTGCCTGATCAGTCAACTACTAGTTTATACCAAGATATTTTTATTTTTTAAGAACGTGATTCGCTAACATCTCGGCACAAAATGACCCTGCGTAAATAGGAGGACAGACAAGGCTCATTCACCTTTGTATGGCAACCAGTCTAGGAGAAGGAAAAACCAGTTAATCCCAACTTAAAGATTGATCTTGTGTTACATCTTTCTCATGCTTAGGGGTTGGGTTTGATTCGTTTTACGGCACATCAACCTCAGTGGGTCATTTAATGCCGATAAACTTTTGAAATAAATTCATTCTTAATGGATACTCAATTTTTTCATAAACTGATGTTTTCTATTTAACCCATAGATGGGACCCTAACAGGTACTACCACTCCGTTTCAGAGTAGACCAGGGATCAATGGTAATGAAGGGATGCTCAACATTCTCCAAAACTGGAACCTCACCATCAGATAGTTTAACGTCATTCCCAGGACATGTAGACCCTCAGCCACCGCATTCTAGCACCCATATGATAAAAAGGGTTGAGGCCTGCCATAAGGGCAATTGGTGTGGGGAAAATCATATAGGTGCTAGGGCTTGACGTGACCAGCCGAGACGATGGAAGGGTTCTTAGAGCTTCAGAATTGAAACTTCACCATTAGATACAATTTAACGTCATAACTCTGACACCAAGACCCACAGTCATTTTTTTTATAAATACATTTTTCTATTTGACCCATAGATGGGACCCTAACAGGTACTACCACTCCGGGTCAGAGTGGACTAGGGAGCAATGGAGATGAAGGGGTGCTCCACATTCTCCAAACCTCCAAAACAGGAACCTCACCATCAGATAGAGTTTAACGTCATTTCCAGGTTATGTAGACCCTCAATCACTATTCACTGCAAGACTAGCTTTCTAACCATTGCACAATGATGGAACGCACTGTATTTATCTAACCCGTTCGCCACGGACTGGATGCGACACAAGGTCAGGGGGTATCCATCGAGGACTGAAATAACTATTCAGTAGCAATGGATCGGCGACACTAGTTTTCTAACCACTGCGTTATGGTGGAACGCTTTGTATTTACAGTTTAACGTTATTCCCACGACATGAAGACCCTGAGCCACCGCCTTCTAGCACCCATATAATAAAAAGTGTTGGGGCTTGCTATAATGGTAATAGGATTGGAGCAATCATATACATGCTAGGGCTTAATGTGACCAGCCGATTGATCGTAGGGGGCCTCTCCAACCGTCCGAGTCTAAGTGAAGTGTTGCATGTCATGAACTGTTCATCCACCAGAATTCCGTCCTTAAGCATCACTGGTCGCCACCCACCACCAACAGGTGGCCCCATTGGGGGAGTCTTACCCATCTGCAGTCGGTGTATTCTAAAGCCCTAGCCGACAGGGCCTGCTTTAGGGTTGGGTAAATGTATAGAATAACTCAACGTTATATACACAACGTTTCGTCTGCTATGTCCTCCGGCCTTCTTCGACAAGTGGTTATAACATAGAATACTCAACACAGCTTTACACCTTTACTCGGTTATGGTTAACGGAATGAGAACAATCTGCCCTGCTATTTATCCATAGCTGGAGGGAGAATTGGATTCATACCTTTCCCAAGAGTATTAGCGCTATGGGAAATGCAAACAGCTTTGTCCAGGAATTGAACTCGGGGGATAAAATAAAGGGTTTGGTTTGAAGTTCCGTGATGGCTTCCGATTCCGATAAGAAAACTCCGGAGTTCAACAAGAAGGTTCCAGAGTTGGAAATAAACACCTGAAGATGGTAGGTTGGTTGGATTTTACGGCATGTCAACCTTGTCAACCCACGTAAAAAGATCTTGCGCTGATTCGGCCTGTCATGGCGTCAGATAAAATAGTGCAGAGATAATTCTGAAAATAAAAATTAATGTCTTAATAATTGAGGTTTAAATAAAAAATAAAATCATGGAGAATGTGACGTTAATAACTACAGGACTTGTGACTTGAGTAGTTTCGGTTACCGACAGAAAAACACAGAATCTCTATTATAATAAGATTAAAAAATGTCTTTATACTCTCATCCTTTCTTTCCACTGATTTTTAGTTCTCAAAATATTTGCAATAAAATGGCCGATTACCGAAGAAAAATTGTCAAGAATATTTTTGCAGACGATATCAACTCGTAATTTTTCGCGCCACGTTTAGAAAGGTCAAATTTTATCCTGACTAATTTCCCCCGCTCGCTCCGCTATGAAAACGTTTTACTCGCTGTGCGTTTTTTTTTAAGTCTTCCTACGCATGCGCAGAACGGCGTCGGGTTTTCCTGCTCGTATCACTGGGCCGACTGCGCATGCGTGATAAGGGTATAATAGATTCGTTATCATCACGCCATCCGGTTTTGTAATTTAATAGCAAAAAATATATCGGATTATTTTCTCGTTTTCGCAGATAAGATATTATTAACTTCTCAGTCTGAGATATCGAACTTAAATTTTATTTGTCTGGAAATGAAATGATAAGACTTGTGTTTATTTAATGCATTAGTACAGTGGCTACAATATGGCGACGGTAAAAAGGGGACTTCCAATGAGGCTTAATTGCCTTTTAATTTGATGTCCATAGATGGATTCCTATTATGAACCTATATAGACTCCATAGTAGGAAGCGCGTGGTGTAATGGTTAAAGTCATGGGAAATGGACTCGTCGCCCCGAGTTCAAATTCTGGATGTGGTAATTGCATTTCACTTAGCGCTAATACCCTTGGGAAAGGTATGAATCCTACTCTCCCTCTAGCTATGGGTAAATAGTAGGGCAGACTGGGCTCATTAACCTTGGTTAGGCAACCGGTCTAGGAGAAGGAAAACTCTGAATTCAAACCCGTTGAACTCCGCTTAAGAAATTGACCTTGTGTCACATCCTGCTCGTGCGGAGGGGTTGGTATATATATATATATATATAGACAGACTCCATATATAAGACCGGTTAAATCATACTTAACGGACCTAAATTCTACCATCGTATGTCACTCCGCCGAAAGACAAAAAAATACCAAAAATCAGGGAATTAACCGAATTTAATGACATTTTCAGTGTTGATACATTAATGAATAAAAAATATAATGCACTAGTTATTTTATTTAAAAACTTTTACTTTTTTTCAGGTCAGTTGACTTTGAACCACGTATCTTTGATAATCTGTGTTACTCCTCAAAGCAACACTCAATTTTAGCTCTTACTTGGGCTAGCATGTCGGTCGGAAAGGCCTCCACCAATCAATCAGCTGGTCACGTCAAGCAAATAACCTTATATTTCCCAGGTATTATGAGGAAGTGCATATGATATATTAAATACATAGAGCAGTAATAATAAGAATAATAATAATAAGAAGAAGAAGAATAGTAGAGGAAAAGAGTTAAGGGTCTACCATGGTTTCAATCCAAATGATTTCACCAGGACCCAACCTTACGCTTAACCATGTTGATGTAATTCCTTAGTTAAACTGAGATATATTTCTTTTCGGATAGCAACGGTTGAACGTTATCTATCAATTTTCGTGTGCAGCTTATTCTAGTCGTGTATTTACTCCCTATTTCTCATTTCTGTATTGTTATTAATTGAATCTATTAATAATGGAGATTCGCTTCCGGTTTTTGTCTGTAACAAAAATTACGTCACTGCTTACGTCACATTACCCAAAATCCTCATAACATAGAATAAATACACTCAAAATTTGAACATGCAACATTAGACAATCCTTATTGTTTTTTTAAATAAGT
>CM042174.1:49584479-49591979 GCA_023376005.1 Doryteuthis pealeii | reverse complement strand
CTTGGTCCACTCTGACCGGGAGTGGTGATACATGTCCTATCTATGGGTCAAATAGAAAAATGTGTTTATAAAAAATTGAGTATCCATTAAGAATGAATTGATTTCAAAACTTTGTCGGCATTAAATGACCCGCTGAGGTTGATATGTCGTAAAACAAACAAACCAACAACACATGACTATAACCGTTACGCCACGATCGTGTACTTTTCATGTCTATGGGTCACTCCTCCCTTATGGGCTAGGACAAGATCTTTTCCAGCATCCCCGTCTAATATGACCTATCTTTCTGTATTGATTTACAAGAATCCATTTCAGTTTCTTCATAGCCGTGTAACGAGGGAGATCTTTTAATCTATACTTACCTCTTAATCTATTTGAGTTATTTATTAAGTTAAGACCTGCCTACATGATCGTACGGGAGGGCGACTTAAAATATGGATTTCAGAATCAACATATGATATTTGGGCTGATATCCTCCTGCTCAAGTTTCACGGGATTTACCAATAAACCTAGCAGGAATATGCACCCTACCGGCGTAAGTATTTAAGCTTTAATGTAATGAAATATACAAGGTGTGTCAAAAAAGTATCGAGATTTTTTGTACTTTTTGACACACCTTGTATTCTAAAAATAAATTAACGTTCCATTCATTGTTCATTTCTATCTTAATAAAAATAGTAGGAATATGCACCCTACGGGCGTAAGTATTTAAGTTTTAATGTAATTAAATATATATTAATATATGAGGTAAAATATGAGGAATGAAAGAACAAAACTCAGACAAAAGTGTGTAGTATATTTCGCTGGAGTTTTGAACTCGGCTTCTTATCTTACCCCATTCTGTCGGATTCATTTCAACCCCCTTTTCATCATATTAATATCTTATTATAATGGAGATTGTGTGTTTTTCTGTCTGTAACCGAAACTATATTACTACTCAAGTCACAATTCCCTTAATTATTTACGTCAAATTCTCCATAATTTCATTCTTTTAAACCTTCAGTTATTAATAAAAATTGTATTATATCATTAATACTGTTGACCATATCTACGTACTAATAACATGCAATTGTATTTATATATACAACAAATAGCTGTTTACAGTTTGAACGAGAAGGCTAATTTGCATATTGATATTTAAAATTTTATTTTAATAAATATGTGCTTGGTATTATTGATTTCTAATTGTTTGGTTTTATCTTAAGAAATATAAACAAAAATTTTGGATAAATCTTAAAGAAATTTTTTACAAGAAGAAATAACTGTAATATTATCCTTTACTTCCTATTTTAAACTAAATAGTTAAATTAGGAAAATTTACCAATGAAAGAGGGGAGTAATGGAAAATGATGGAATAGTTAGTTTCAAAGTTGTTCTATTTTTCGATTATACCCCCTCTGTTGCAGATCTTTTTATCTGCATTCGTAGTCAGTTTCATTAGCCTTTCTAATTTAATATGATATTTTATTATATTAAAACTTAAATACTTGCACCCGGAGGGTGCATATATTTGCTAGTATTTATAATACCTTGTTTTTTTTTTTGTCGCCCCAAACCTGTGTTTAAACCACCTACCAACACTGATGCTCAGAGCAGATTCAAGTTTTCCTTCTCCTTAATCGGTTGCCATACCAGGGCTAAATGTTGTATCCCCCGGCCTCAGTTGTACCCAGTATATTCGATCATAGCAATGACCCAACCTGGGAAATCATTTTGAAGAGTTTGACTGTTGATCAAACAAGGCGTCAAAGTACTTTTAAAGATCTTATTCAAACTAGTACAAAATAAAAAAACGCCTTCCGGGCGATGTAAAAATAGATTTTTGAAACATATTGCCTGAAGGGTAGGTGTAAAAAAATTCAATGTCAGTAAGTAAAATCATCAAATTCATTAAACGATTAAAAAATAAAACAATTGTAAATGTAAACTTTAAATATGTATTAAAATAAAACAAACTATATATAGATATATAATACCAGTCATGTATTTATTAAAACTTGTTTTAAAAAACAACGAGGACTGTCTAATGTTTCATGTTCAAATTTTGAGTGTGTTTATTCTATGTTATGACGATTTTGGGTAATGTGACGTAAGCAGTGACGTAGTTTTTGTTACAGACAAAAACCGGAAGCGAATCTCCATTATTAGGAGATAATGACATCATTGTTTTTTACATGCCTATCATTCCAACGGGTCTCGAAGATGGCCCGATGGCACATCTGCCGAAACGTTGTATATATGACAATAAAGATGAGGACAACAGTCTGGAAAATCTAAATAGTGTAAACCCTAATGTTGACATGCCTTTAGAATCAATGAACGAATCAATGCAAGACTGGTTCTACCCCAGATTTCACCGCTACAAACAAATCGCCATTATTGTTCATTTGCTAATGTTCAGCAAAATGGTTGATGGACGAGAATTATTGTTTATTTATTATTTGCTGAATTTGCTGCAGAAATGCCACCTGCAAAGCGGGACAAAACATAAAAGGGGTGCTTAACATCCATCTCCATCCCCCTTCTCTCTCTCTCTCTCTCACTCTCTCTCTCTTTCTCTCACACATCCACACACACACACACTCTCTCTCTCTCTCACACATCCACACACACACACACACACTCTCTCTCTCTCTCACACACACACACATCCACACACACACACACTCTCTCTCACACACACACACATCCACACACACACACTCTCACTCTCACACACATCCACACACACACACACACTCTCTCTCACACATCCACACACACACACTCTCTCTCTCTCTCTCTCACACATACTCTCTCACACACACACTCTCTCTCACACACACATCCACACACACACACACTCTCTCTCACACACACATACTCATACCCACACACACTCTCTTACACACTCATACACTATCTCTCCCCCTCTTACACACACACCCATACACACTGTCTCTCTCTTTCTCTCACACACACTTACACATTCATACACACACACACATACATACCCGCTTACATCTACACCCACACTCTGTCTCCCTTTCTCTCACACACACTCTTTCTCTCTATCTATCTTTCTCACACACACACCCATTCACGCACTCACATCCACTCACACACACACACACTCTCCCCCCTCCCTCTCTCTCTCTCTCTCTCTCTCTTCTCTCTCTCTCTCTCTCTCTCTCTCCCCACCTCTCTCTCTGTTGTGTTTGTGATAACCACATCAGTTTTGTCCAACACCTGAACGATTTCTGCAACACACTGTGTGGAGGGGGCTGGCACCTCGTCGTTCTACTCGAATCCTATTGGACAATCAATAGACACGTGACACTTGATCAATCAAATGGCGTCTAATTCGTCCTTGAAAAAAAAAAGCATTTTAGCTTTGATCTTGTTTTGCCTTTGTAAACCGTTTCCAGTTGGCCATTCACGAACTGGTGACTGAATATGAACAACAAAAAATCAATGCTACTGATGCTGCTGAAGATGATGATGATGAAGCTTTAATGATGCCTTGATCATGATGATAATATTGATGATGATGATGATGATGCCTTGATCATGATGATGCCATGATGATGATAATATTGATGATGATGCCTTGATCATGCCATGATGATGATAATATTGATGATGATGCCTTGATCATATGATAATATTGATGATGATAAGCCATGATGATGATGATGAAGCCATGATGATGATAATATTGATGATGATGATGCCATAATGATGGTGCCTTGATGATGATTATATTGATGATGATGATGATGATGCCTTGATCATAATATGGATGATGATGAAGCCATGATGATGATGACGCCTTGATCATGATGATGGTGATGATAAAGCGATGGTGATGATGCCTTCATGCTGATGATGATGATGGTAATAATGATAAAGCGATGATGATGACGAGGATGATGATAAAGTGATGATGATGATTTATTTAACAATCAAACAGGAAATGACAATATTTACAAGAAGTTGCTGAAAGGTTCTCGGCGCAACCAAAAAAAATAATTACTTTTTTTTAGCTTTATCATTGATTTATGGGGCTGGTTTAGCTCAGTAGGTAGAGAGTCGAGCTTGGAACCACAAGGTTCTTGGTTCTGGCTTCGATACCGACTCCTCGCCAACTCAGCGTATGAGTAGCACAGGTTGGATCTGTGCAGTAAAGTGGGGAGCTGATGGTAGGTGTGGTGCTCCACCTCAGACGCAAAAACACTGGTCTAGTGAAAAGGGGATTTCTTTACTGTCCGTCGCCCAACGGTGGGTTGAGCAACGGATAGTAAATAAATCCGTTTAATGTTTCAGAAATCAGACTGTGTGCAAACTGTACTGGACGGTGAGTTTAATACCAAAACATTGACAATTTGCTAAAATGGAAACAGTACCCCACAAGAAAGCAGCTGTATGGCCACCTGCCCCCCATTTCACAAACCATTCGAGTGAGACGGACATGGCATGCTGGACACTGCTGGAGAACCAAGGACGAGCTCATAAGCGACTTTCTCTTGTAGATACCAATAAATGGACGTGCTAGTGTGGGCCGCCCACCAAAGACCTACATTGACCAACTCTGCGAAGATACTGGATGCTGTACAGCGGATCTCCTCGGGGCAATGAATGATAAAGAAGGTTGGCGAGAGATAGTCATGGATATCCGTGCTATATACAAAACTGAGCTAAACCGGACTTAAATTGAAAAAAAGGAAAATTGAAACCAGGCGATAAATCAACGAAAGAAAACAAAACTTTTATTTAAATAGATATTCAATCAAATGAGTTTGTTTTAATCTTTTTTTTTCTTTGTTGTTTTTTGTTTTGTTTTTTTTTATTTTTTTTTTTAGGTTTTTTAAATTATTTTTCATTTTATTGTCTTTTTTCCCCTCTTCTTCTTTTCTGTCGAATTAAAGCAATTAACAGGGTAATAAGTTGGCTTGCAATGACTCATGTCGTCATCTCGTCGTTTCACGCGGGAATACAGCCAATTAGACTTTGTCAGATTTTGCGGTTATTTATAGGATGTAATATTACGAACTGACAAAAGGTTATTGAATGAATGACTCTAGAAGACGCACCTGCTGTCATCCTCTCTGGCATGAAAGTTTAATTCTTCCTATTTTATCTTCTTTCTCTATTCAACAGAACTTTTCAGTTATTTGTGAAGCTGTCAAATCATCGATAACAATGGCCGAAACAAAACTAAAGTTAATTCGTTTGTATCGCTGGAATTATTAAAAATCTTAAATGAAACGGAGATTTTAAAGCATATCGACATTTATATAATGCCAATTGCAAAAACGAGACAAAAAAAAGCGCTTTTTCCAATTATTGAAGTTTTCAATAATCATGATTATTTTCAATGCGAAAAACGCATTTTCACACTTTCGCTCGGAAGTGATCTAAAATGGCGACGCGTCCAATCATTTCTGTCAGACATAAATTGATGAAAAGTTCAAGTAAAATCTAGATTATACGTTTGACACCAAGAGCAGTAATTCACTAGTTAAGCATAAGTATTTACTTGAATAAATAATTGAGGGTTTGTTATTTTCAATGCTAAAACCGTAACATGAGTTTCACGCATTTTCACACTTTCACTCGGAAGTGATCTAAAATGGCGACGTGTCCATTCACCTATGTCAGGCATAAATTGATGAAAATTTCGAGTAAAATCTAGATTATACGTTTGACACCAAGAGCAACAATTCACTAGTTAAGCATAAGTATTTACTTGAATAAATAATTGATGGGTGATTATTTTCAATGTAAAAACCGTAACATGAGTTTCACGCATTTTCACACTTTCACTCGGAAGTGATCTAAAATAGCGACGCGTGTCCATTCATTTCATTCAGACATAAATTGATGAAAAGTTCAAGTAAAATCTAGATTATACGTTTGACACCAAGAGCAGTAATTCACTAGTTGAGCATAAGTATTTACTTGAATAAATAATTGAGGGTTTGTTATTTTCAATGCTAAAACCCTAACATGAGTTTCACGCATTTTCACACTTTCACTCGGAAGATCTAAAACAGCGACATCCATTCACCTATGTCAGGTATAAATTGATGAAAATTTCGAGTAAAATCTAGATTATACGTTTGACACCAGGAGCAGTAATTCACTAGTTAAGCATAAGTATTTACTTGAATAAATAATTGATGGGTGATTATTTTCAATTCTAAAACCGGAACATGAGTTTCACGCCTTTTCACGCTTTCAATCTGATATATCCAGAGTAGGGGATACATTATTAAGTTGTTGTAAGGTATATTCGCAGGCAAGTAGAAACTGGTATGTCGAGTAGAAGTAATAATAATAATAGTAGTCGGCGTAGCAATGTTAGTAGTCTTGGAGTAGGCGCCTGTACTACTACAATATTGAGTATTTATGGTGGACACTATCCAATCAGATTACAGTGAGGGGGGTACCTAGGTATTTGCATATTCATTACATCACAATCGGAAGTGATCTAAAATAGCGACGTATCCATTCATTTCTGTCAGACATAAATTGATGGAAAGTTCGAGTAAAATCTAGATTATACGTTTAACACCAAGAGCAGTAATTCACTACTTAAGCGTAAGTATTTACTTGAATGAATAATTGAGGGGTGATTATTTCCAATTCTAAAACCGTAACATGAGTTTCACGCCTTGGAGTGTCCATTCACCTCTATCAGGCATAAATTGATGAAAAGTTAAAGTAAAATCTAGATTTTTCAGTGTACAGATTGATAAGATAGCATTAAACGAATAGCAAGTCGGCAACCTCTTAATTGATAAAATCTATACTACTGTGATATTGCGCGGTTTCCGTTACTCAATCACACATACGTCCGTTGACCCGAGTTCGATTCCTGGACGAAGCAGTTTGCATTTCCCATGGCGCTAATACCCTTGGGAAAGGTGTGGATCCAATTCTCCCTCCAGTTATGGATAGATAGCAGGACAGACCGGGATCTTTAATCATGGCTTGGTAACCAGTCTAGGAGAAGGAAAACTCTGAATTCAAACCTGTTAAACCCTCTTAAGAAATTGACCTTGTGTCACATCCTGCTTGTGCAGAGGGGTTGGTAAATATGTATATTATTGAATAGTAACTTAGCTAATGCGGTATAAGTAACCAATCTAGGAGAAGGAAAAATCTGAATTCAAACCTGTTAAACCCTTTTATGAAATTGACCTTGTGTTACATCCTGATTGTGCAGAGGGGTTGGTAAATATGTATATTATTGAATAGTAACTTAATTGATAAAATCTATGCTACTGTCATATGTCACGGTCCCCGTTATTCAATCACACATATGTGTACGTACGTGAGGGCTTGTCTTTTATCTTGATGACCCGCGATGCTTAGGGATGGAATCCTTGTTGCTGGGCAGTTCCTGGTGACTTCGTAAGTCAACCCACCACAGTATATGTGTTTTATGTTGATAGGACCTATTTTGCTCTTGGTTTGTCCCAGAGGTTTTCAGCTAACTCTTCGTGTATAGAGAGA
>CM042174.1:49574479-49576979 GCA_023376005.1 Doryteuthis pealeii | reverse complement strand
CTTGTAGTAACAGTACTTTTATCAGTAAAACTACTTCTACTGTGGTATATATATATATATATACTATATATATATATCTTATTATAATGGAGATTGTGTGTTTTTTCTGTCTGTAACCGAAACTATATTCTACTCGAGTCACAATTCCCTTAGTTATTGACATCACATTCTCCATGGTTTTATTTTTATCTAAACCTCAATTATTAATAAAATTGTCATACATTATTAATACTGTTAACTATGTCTACATACTGTCAACATGCAATTATATTTATATACAACAAAATAGCGGTTTACAGTGTGAACGGGAAGGCTAATTTGCATATTAATATTAAAAAATCGAATTTAATAAATATGTGCTCAGTATTATTGTTTTCTAACTGTTTGGTTTTATTTTAATGAATATAAGCACAAATCTCTTCAATGAATCTTAAATGAAATCCATTAACAAGATGAAATAACTGTCATTTTATTATTTACTTCCTCTTATAACTAAATACTTAAATTAGAAAAAATAACAATGAAAGACGAGAGTGATGGAAGAGTAAGTTTCAGTTGTTCCATTTTTTATTATACTCCCTCTGTTTCAAATCTTTTTATCTGTATTCTTATTTAGTTTCATTAGCCTTTCTAATTTAATACAATATTTTATTACATTAAAACTTAAATACTTGCACCCGGAGGGTGCATATATTTGCTAGTATATATAATGATCTCTCTAGTGACCGTAAAGTATATATGTATGTATTTAAAACAGTTAAAACACCGCTCCTTAAACAGCAGCTGGCATTGGCCTACAGGTTAACAGTTCCGACAGGCGTAAAGTCAGTCGGGTTTCTTTCTGGTCGGAGTTAGTTGTTGTGTCTAGCCACACTGAAGGGACGTGAAACGCCAAGACACGTGTATGTGGATGACTTTATATATATATTATTTATATTTTTGTTGAAGGCAATTACAATGCTTATATCGTATAAAATTCGATAATTATTGAAAATAATCATGACAAGCGAACTCGGCAAATATTGTGCCCAACATAGAACATCGTGCAGCTGTTTCAACTTTATTAAGTCTCATCACCGATGTATACTTACGATTTCCCTCCAACAGAAATCGAAACCGGAAACCCAGCACGCAGAATCAGAGACTCTGTCCCTGGGCCACCGATGCGTAGCACACACTACATGCGAAATTAACTTGTCAATGATAAACACGTTACTACTATACAAAGTACAGTGGACGTTGAGAAGATCGCAAATTAGGCCTGATATACGCAAAAAATATAAATAATGATATACTTTACTCAACAATGCTTCTAAAGCAAAAAATCAAATCTTATATTTTATATATATATATATATATATATAATGTGTGTGTGTGTGTATGTGGAGTTATTAGATCCTAGTGCGTGTGCAATGGCCTAGAGGTTAACGGATAGAACAGACTGTTTATAGATTTGTTCCCTCCCGTATCTGTGGACGAGGGGATAAGATATCAGGCTGCCAAACAGTCAGTCTGAGTTCGACCCTAGCCAAGGATAGCTGTGTCTAGCCACACTGAAGAGGCGTGAAACGCCGAAACACGTGTCTGGATGACTTATTGATATATGCTCCCATAAATTTAGTATAAGCTCTCTAATTGGTAATTTAAATTAACTCTTACTACTAAGCATATAAACAATGATCGTTTCCCCGGAAATTTGATCTCTCTCTGTGACCGTAAAATACATAAACAAACCTATGTACTTAATAGTTTAAAAACACCAGTCCCGCTAGGGGATAAGATATCAGGCTGCCAAACGGTCAGTCTGAGTTCGACCCTAGCTAGGGTTGACTGTGTCTAGCCACACTGAAGAGGCGTGAAACGCCGAAACACGTTCTGTGGATGACTTATATATATATATAGAGAGAGAGAGAGGCATTGTGGATAATATGGGTGCTATATGTTTAAGCAGATATTGTTAGATATTATTGATAGAGAGTTTATATTGGAATTAAGGTAGCGTGGACATGGAATCAACATCTGTTTACTGACAGTTTCTCGCCTATGCGATCTTCAGGTTTTGGTCAGAAGATCGCATAGGCAAGAAACGGTCAGTAACCAGTTGTTGGCTCCATGTACACGCTAACTTTAACAACATATATATATATTAATATGTGTGTGTGTGTGTGTGTGTGTGTGTTAGAGAGAGAGAGAACTCCGCGCGATAAGGATGTGACACAAAGTCAATTTCTTAAGCGGAGTTTAAAAGATTTGAAATCAGAGTTTTCCTTCTCCTAGACAGGTTACCTAACTAATATTAAAGAGCCTAGTCTGCTCTACTATTTACCCACAGCTACAGAGAGAGTAGTTGGATGCCTTTTCTAAGTGTATTACCGCTATGTGAAATACAAAGAGCGTCGTCCAGGATTTGAACTCGGGTCGACGAGTCAATTTCCTACGACTCTAACACACACACACACACACACATATATATATATATATATATAATATATATATATAT
>CM042174.1:49539479-49569479 GCA_023376005.1 Doryteuthis pealeii | reverse complement strand
GCTCCATCTCAGATGCTAAAACAATCTCCTTGGTCTAGCGCTAGTGAAAAGGGGATAGACTCGCTCGCTGTCTGGCTGATACCGACATTAGGCCACCCGACGACTTATTCCTATCCAATACGAACAATTTTCAAACTGATCTAGTTGAAACATAGATGGATATTTAGCAGGTACTTCCACTCCGGGTCAGAGTGCACCTGAAAGTATGTATTTACCCAACTCCTCCGCACGAGCAGAATATGGCACATGGTCAATTTTTAAGTGGGATTTAACAGGTTTGAATTCAGAGTTTTCCTTTTCCAAGGCCGGTTACTATACCATGTTAGAATGCACCTCTGCAGAGGGGGTAAGATTCTGGAAGGCGGTGGTTGAGGGTCTTCATGTCTTGGGAATGACGTTAAACTCTATCTGATGGTGAGGTTCCAGTTCTTGAGGTCTGGGGAATGTGGAGCACCCCTTCATCACCATTGCTCCCTGGTCCACTCTGACCCGGAGTGGTAGTACCTGTTAGGGTCCCATCTATGGGTTAAATAGAAAAACATGAGTTTATAAACAAAATTGTATTGTGCATTAAGAATGAATTTATTTCAAAACTTTGTCCGCATTAAATGACCCACTGAGGTTGATATGCCGTTAAACAAAACTAACCAAACAAAACTCTATCTTTGGGGCGCAACATATATATTGAGTATTTAAGGCTGGTTCTAATTGTTGTATAAATAAAAAAAAAAAAAACTGAAGATAATAAGGGAATGAAAAATATATCTATATATCTATTAATAATGGAGATTCGCTTCCGGTTTTTGTCTGTAACAAAAATTACGTCACTGCTTACGTCACATTACCCAAAATCGTCATAACATAGAATAAATACACTCAAAATTTGAACATGCAACATTAGACAGTCCTCATTGTTTTTTTAAAACAAGTTTTAATAAATACATGACTGGTATTATATATCTATATATAGTTTGTTTTATCTTAATACATATTTAAAGTTTACATTTCAAATTGTTTTAATTTTTAATCGTTTAATGAATTTGATGATTTTACTTACTTAGGGTACAAACTTGCTGACATTGAATTTTTTTACTCCCACCCCTTAGGCAATATGTTTCAAAAATCTATTTTTACATCGCCCGGAAGGTGCTTTTTATTTTGTACTATTTTTTTTCATTGATCGAAAAGGGAGTGGAATTTTTTTTTTCTTGTTCAATTCACCATGAAATTTCCACAGATTTCACCTGATGGAGAAATTTCAGGAATACTTAGGTTTTGGCGTTATTTTGTTTTGCTTATCTTGTCGGTTCTGCTGACTTTGGTAAAATCAGGATTCTATAAATAGATTCTTTGGAATTGACACGCAGACAATTCACTAAAATGTGTTCAGCTGCACCAAACAGTTGCATGAGGCTGTTAAAAAATTAAAGAATAAGAAAAAAAAAAAGAAAAAAAGGAGTCTGATGCACATGCGCGTTACTACTGATCACATACCACTTCCGCTTCCAATACAGTTCGCTGTGACGTATGTATATAAAACCAAGGGCGGTCAAAGTTTACGTATACTATTAAAGAATTTTTAAAAAAGAAAAAAGGGAGTCTGATACACATGCGCGTTACTACTGATCACATACCACTTCCGGTTGTGCTTCCAATACAGTTCGCTGTGACGTGTATATATATATATATATATATATATATATAAAACCAAGGGCGGTCAAAGTTTACGTACTGGACATGTATGCAAAAGAAGTGGGCTACCCTTTGAAAAAATTGTGATATTGAAAAAAGGGTAAAAAAGAACAAGTTTCCTCGTAAATTCCTACCATAAAATAAACTGAACCCTCATTTTATGTCCGTATTTTTGCAATAAATGTTTTATTTTTCTTGCACCCGTTATTTTACAATACTAAATATATTTATTTATTTATTTTGATATTCACTTCAATGTGTATATGTGTATATTCTAAAAGTTTTTATTTTGTGAGAATGGTTAATTTTAAAGTGGGGGCTTCTTTTGTTGTTTTTATTTTTATTTTTATTTATTTTTATTTGGGGGGGGGGCTTTGGTACTCTAAAATAAAAACGTCAGATTTTAATCATCGTTGACAAAAAAACAAAATTACGGTCATAAAAGGAGGATCCAATTTATGCCTAAATTGTAAAACGAGCCCCCTCTTTAAAACTAACCATTCTCACAAAATAAAAACTTTTAGAATATACACATTGAAGTGAATATTAAAATAAAGAAAATATATTTAGTATTGTAAAATAATAGGTGCAAGAAAAATAAAACATTTATTGCAGAAATACGGACATAAAATGAGGGTTCAATTTATTTTATGGTAGGAATTTACGAGGAACTTGTTCTTTTTTACCGAGAAAAGTATCTGGTACCTCTATTATTTCATTCCTGAAATGCGGTAACCAAGCGAGTACATGGTACTATTAGTATTTTTGTAATTTAACCATTGGAGTTCTTTTTGACAACAACACAATAAATAAAATTATTTTATTCGCAATCATATAAATGACGTGACCAGCCGATTGATCAGAGGGGACTTCTCGGACCGCCCGTCTAGTTGAAGTAACGACTGGTATATGTAAAACTGTCTATCTGTCTTTTGTATTGTCACAGATCAAAGACAGACGTTTTTATTATCATTATTTAATTTCTGGTTCGAGCCTTTTAAACAAAACCAAATGAAAGAGAAGAGAAACATTTGATTCTCAGCGACAAAGGAAGTGAGAAGGGATGATTGATTGATGGAGATGGCATGCATCTAGCGGTATCAAAACAAACTAATGTTTACTTATATATATATATATGGAAATACGATAAGGAAATTAATCCGACAATATATGAAGAAAATATTTTCAAAAAATATAACAAACACAGGATGTTATGATCAGAGGAAATAATTTTATGTGTCTATACTTAAGTATTCCGGTATTAAACCATCATCAGGACACTGTTACAGACATACTTTTTTTTTTTTCTTTTTTTTTTTTTTTTTTTTTTTTTGAGGTAGAAAATTTTTGTAACAGTGTCCTGATGATGGTTTAATACCGAAATACTTAAGTATAGACACATAAAATGGTTTCCTCTGATCATAACATCCTGTGTTATATTTTTTTTTAAAATATTTTCTTCATATATGATAATTGAATCATATTACCATGACCATACAACTCGGCAAACACCATTTGCGACATCCAGAGCACTGGACAGCTGTTTCGACCTCCTTTGGTCTCATCAGCAGTGCATACCACAATCTCCGCACTAGACATTGAACCAGTGGACCACAGAGTGAAGAGCGGGGAATCAACACACTGGGCCGCCAGTCCATACCACAAACGGAGAATGCCAAATCATCTAGTCAATGGTAATAGTAATTCAAACTGCGAAGCCACCTAACCTGTATTTGCCGTGTATCCCATCGCAGGATTACAGAGGGCAAGGTCACCTCCAGGACAACGACTTCCCAATTCGGGGCCCGAATCCTCAGAACACAACCTAATGGGCAAAGAGTATATATTAAATTTCGTAGAGGAATTATATATAATTGATAATTGAATCATATTACCATGATCAGATAGATATATATATATAATAATGGGAATGACTTACTGGTAAAAAAATATTGAGTTAATTCCAATATTTGGTTGATACGAGTATTAATTGGATGAGTCAGTGTTATAACAAATATAAAGCGCTCAATACAGTGGATTTAGTATTAATCAATAGAGTGGAATTAGTATTACAGAGTGTACAGAAATAACCTACTCGAGTTTCACCATTAGGATCCTCAGGGTTAACTCCACTGAATTAATCAAGATATTGATTAATTACAGTTAATTGCGGAAGTTAATATTGCAATTATGACCGTTGAAAACAGTTGAAGGGATTGAAACCTTACTAGCAAAAGTTCAGCTTAGGTGGGCTGGTCATGGTGTCAGAATGAATGAGAACAGGCTTCCAAAGAAGATATTATACGGAAAATTAAATTAAAGTTTAAAAAGAGACTGGGTTACCTCCCTTGATCACAGCATTTAGAAGAGTAAATACAAACTCTTTCTATGATTTGATTGAATCAATGATTAATTTTAACGGCACTTTTTTAGGATTATTTTAAGCCAAGTGATAAATTGTAAGGGATGGTCAGATTTATTATGTTTTTTCTTAAAAATAAATACATGCCGATGGTAGGACGAAAAATAACCCGAAGATTCGCTCTACGGCGAGACACTGCAGTCGGTAATTTTAAACCATTCGATTTTAAACGTATATTTAGCTCTTAATAATTAGTGCATGTATTATCTTATATCTATATTAAACTTAATAATACATTAATGAGTTACGCAATCTATGCCTGCATTTCCCCAGGAATTCATCTTTTTTATTCAATAATTTTTCTTATCCGGGAATCTAATTATCGCTAACTTTTCTTGTGAGCACAAGGAACATAGATCACACACACACACACACACACACACATGCATATATATATATATATATATATATTTGATAAGATTTTCCCCTTCACCAATATCATGCAGGCGTCAGCCCCAGGGGTAGGAATGGCTTCTTTTTTCTTATCTGGACACAAGAACGCGGACCAGAGAAATGATTGGATTTAATTCCAGCCCGAAGCTCAGAACCAAATTTGGTTGACTGTCTGTATGTTTGTAGTATGTCGATGCCATGTTCATATTTCACTAAGTATATAATCTTGCTCATCAAATATATATATATATATATATATATATATATAAGGTAATCCAAATACCTGTTTGGTAGGGATGATTCTATTTGGGATCTTCAAAATCTCACTCTATAACCATACTATATGCTCTTGTAGGTGCAAACATATTCATTCAAGGATTTTTATAAATCCCTAAAGAGAGCTCAATGTATAATAATCAATAAATTAGATTATATACGGAGCAATATCATCCGTAATAATTTCTGGTTGAAATAAATTATTACGGATGACGGTTTGTTAAGTTTTTCTGTCTTTGAAAGTTATATATATATATATGTGTGTGTGTGTGTGAAGAAAGGAAGTGAATCCGACGGTATGTAAGTATATTGAGAAAAATGAAAAAACACAGGTTTAAATGGGTTAAGTGGTGAGTTTATTGGCCAACGCTGCAGTGTTTCGATCTATTAATTAGATCATCTTCAGGGCATTTGTTGGTATGTGGTACGTGATAAGAAATTATTTATCACAGAATAGTGAGAAAAGCGAGTGGTAGTCTTTATTATTCAGTTCGTTTAAAAAAAATTTGAGGTTTGAAAAAGACGGTTTTGAAATATGATGTCAAATATTCTATTTTACGGCGTGGGTATGGGACGATGTATTCTGATGACAATTGTGTGCTAGTGAATGTTTATGCAAATAGTGTTAGTGTGGTTATAATTATGTGAAAATAATTATTGGTTAATAAGGATGTATGTTTTTGATTATTATTTTTATCTGTAGTTATATTGTAATTGTGCATATATTAATTGTCTGGTATGCATTTACATAAAAATCCACATATATGGTTATTGTGGAGGTTTTTCTGGAAAAGTATGAATATATATATATATATATAAGTGTTAAGACAAACAGAAATATTTCTTCTATGTTATTTATTTTTCTATTGTTCTCAACTAGTTTCAACCGTAGGTCATCGTCAGGAGAACATTTCTTGTGAAAGAAATTGTTTTTAAAAAAGTTTTCTAAGTATTTGACAAGCCATGAAAATTCAGGCAGAGAAATGTATTAGAAGTGACGAGTCCATCTGTTCAGGGAAAAACATCTTTAGTTAAATTCATTTGAAATCTTTTTTTTTTATATGTACTAGCAAAATAAAAAAACACCCTCCGGGCGATGTAAAAATGGATTTTTGAAACATATTGCCTGAGGGATGGGAGTTAAACATTCAATGTCAGCTAGTTTGTACCCTAAGTAAGTAAAATCTTTAAATTCATTAAAGGATTAAAAAATAAACAATTTGAAATGTAAACTTTAAATATGTATTAAAATAAAACAAACTATATATAGATATATAATACCAGTCATGTATTTATTAAAACTTGTTTTAAAAAAACAATGAGGACTGTCTAATGTTGCATGTTCAAGTTTTGAGTGTATTTATTCTATGTTATGACGATTTTGGGTAATGTGACGTAAGCAGTGGCGTAATTTTTGTTACAGACAAAAACCGGAAGCGAATCTCCATTATTAATAGATGTGAGGAAGTTTGTTTTAAAACTTATATATATGTGTATCTATATATGGTAATTGCCACTTCTTCACAGAAGAAGGCCATTTCTACAAGTAATTTGGTTGTGAGCACGCAGAAGGCCCACAGGTCCAACTTTGTTTACGCACCCTGCCACACATATGAGCCCCTTCCCTTGCTTCCTCTCGTATGCGACCGTACATGACTGAGAAGCCCAGCCCTCGACAGGCAGGCCCTGTCACATAAGTCACATATATGGTCAGGCTTAAATGTGAAAAATGTGTCCATGACGTCCGTCATGTGCCGCCTACATAGGGACCGTCTCAGGATGGAGTGCTCGAGCCGCCTTACCTCAAACCCCTTACAGGATTAATTTTAAAAAAGGGCTTAAATATCGGCCATGTTAATAGTTATAAATTTATTTCAACCGAAAGATTTGGGAATCTCCGGCATCCTCAGACCATATACAAGTAATAAATATATATATATTCTAGCCGCACTGAGTAGACGTGGTACGTCGAAACAGGACTGTCTGTGGATGACTAAACATATGCTTCCCGCCCCTGGTAGGTGGAGCATTCTGGAGAGTATTTATTTGTAAAATTCCCGCTCTCACTAGAGGGATCTGATAGGATCTCTGACAGATGAAAAACCAGTCGGCTTCGATCCCGGCTGGAGGAAGCCTGCTAAGTCTATCCGCACTGAGGAGACGTGATACGTCAAAACAGCGCTGTCAGTGGATGACTATATATATATATTATATATATATATAAATGCTAGTTATTTACAAAAGAGAGAGAATACATCGGATAATGATTCCACAAGATTGGGTTTAGATATTAATTAAGGCCGTGAAACAATGATTTGTTGTTTTTGTTTTTGTTTTGTTTTTTTCTTAGGGGAATTGGGAGGATATATTGGGAGGATTTCATTGTTCCTGAATTAAGACTGATTTGCAGAGAGTCATATATCCAATAAGTAGTTTTCGAACTTTTTGTACATATCATCATGATGCTATCAAATTTCATCATACTACAGTTAGCGCTGTATAGCAACGGATACGCATGAACTGACTTTCTCTCTCTCTCTCTCTCTCTCTCTTTCTTTCTCTTCTCCCCAACAAGTCTCTTCTGTTATACACCAGGAAGGTCTTCTGTCAAGCATCCAAGATCCGCACAGATTTGATTGATGTAGAGATATATTGGGAGGAATTTCATTGCCTGAGTTAAAAGATGATTTACGGATAGTAATATATCCAATAAGGTAGTTTTTCGACTTTTCTTACATAAATATCATCGATCATTGGCGTCGTCATCATCAGTCAGTTTGTGCTGGACAGCACAGAATACACACTATGCTGACAGGCAACGGATACCCTACTGAACATATTACTGAGACCTTCGTGGCGACGGACATAGGATTAAATCACTGGAAGCCTTTACCAATACGCAGGATAGGACTTATACGCTTACCAAGGATTCTATTAACTCAGGACTATCTTACTCTAAGCCGCTTACAGAACTGCCAAGGATGGCATTTAAAACTTTACAGATGATTGGCGCGCAGCACGCCTTCCACTGCTAGTAAACGCTGACTCAGAAGGCTGAAGTTTTTGTGTTTGTCATCAGCAAGTCGAATCGTTTGCTGGACATGCTGTTTCTTCAATTGAAAATACTGATGGTCGCTTAAAGTTGTTGGTGCATCGGCCCGCGGAGCGTCGTTTAGCGCTGTTTAAAGCTAAATGGAATGCTGAGTATTTGTTGATTGTGGTCTCTTAAATAATTTCTAGGTGATCCAATGTCCGATATTCTATTTTGGCGCTAAAGCGCGACGTGTTTTAAACATTGGATTTTGTCCAATCGAACTCTGACAAATGTATAATCTATTTTCATTAAATTGAAAAAAGAATTTGTGCTTGTGTGATTTTTATTGTTTATCCTTAATTTGGATATTAGATATAATCGTTTAACGTCTAATTGGTGCAGCCATACATTAGCACTGATACGAACAGCTTTGAAAAAATTCTCGCTTTATCTTTTTTTTGAACACCAGTGTGTTAGCCGAGTCTGTTTCCAACCTCCCTCGGTAACATCAGATTAGTAGTACGATAACTATATCAAAATATCACCCAGGCCACATCTATGTAGCGCAAATGGTACCGAAGGCTTCGCGTTGATCAAACCGCATTTGTTAGTGAAGTTTCAATTCTCACTGAGTCCCCATACTTTTGGCCCGTGTGCCACATCTAAACAAGGCTTACACATAACTTAAGCAAAATACACAAGGCGCCTCTGTAGCCAAATTGTAACCAGAACTAGCTTATAAAAGCATTGTTAGTGAGTTTCGATTCTCACCGCGGGTGTCCATAATTGCTGGCCTTGTGCCACATCTAAGCCAAGCTTAGTACATACTATATCAAAATACACCAACATCAAAGTCGGGACTCTAACAGCACCTAGTAAATATTTTTGAATTCCCGCTTATCTTTTGTTTTTGAAACACGTGTGTGTAGCCAGTGCTGCTTCCAGCTCCCCTCGGCTAACACCCGAATGAGTGAGTTTGACTTGTCTTGCTTGAAAATGTTGGCGTGATACTCTGGGCAATGAATTGTATTGTTCCTGAAATGACTGACAAGAGTTCTCAAAAGAGGACATTCTTCAGCTTATTAGTCTTTTTATACACCGTGATGAATCAAGAATGTTCCAAGACAATTGGTAAATGGTAATAAAAGGCAGCGAAAGCAATGATTATTTCTTGTACGCTGACAAGAAGTCTGCCTGAGGAATTACCATTGGTTTTCTGTCTTCATATTCTGTGAGGGAATCGATAATTTCCACAGAATTGGTAGATATTAAATTAAGGGCCGTGAAAAACAATGATTTGTTTTTTCTTAAGGAATTTTGGTTTTTATACGGAAGTGAAGAAATAATACCATTTTCTTTGGACGTTACCACAAGGAACAGTATACCGTATAATTACGCAACAAACAGGAACATGTATCGATAGCGAATCAAAATGAAGCTGGTCCTCTGTGATATTGTTCATCCCTACTCTCCACATAGGTGAAATCAAAAAGTAATGCCATTTGTTTAGGACAGGTATAATTTACCAAATACAGGGACATGTTCATATATCAAAATGAAGCTGGTCCTCTGTGATTTTCATCCCTACTTCTCCATCCTAGGTGAATCAAAAGTAATGCCATTTTGTTAGGACTTGTTAATTACGCAACACAGGGACACGTATCATATATCAAAATGAAGCTGGTCCTCTGTGGATTTCATCCTACTTCTTTCCATCTAGGTGAATCAAAAAGTAAATGCCATTTGTTTAGGACTTGTATAATTACCAAACACAGGGACATGTAGTCATTATATCAAAATGAAGCTGGTCCCTCTGTGGATTTCATCCTACTCTCCATCTAGGTGAATCAAAAAGTAATGCCATTTTGTTTAGGACTTGTATAATTACCAACACAGGGACATGTATCAATATATCAAAATGAAGCTGTCCTCTGTGGATTCATCCCTACTTCTCCATCTAGGTGAATCAAAAAGTAATTGCCATTTTGTTTAGGAATGTATAATACCAACACAGGGACATGTATCATAATCAAATGAAAGCTGGTCCTCTGTGGAATTTCATCCCTACTCTCCACATAGGTGAAACAAAAAGTAATGCCATTTTGGTTTAGGAAGTGTATAATTACCAAACAGGGACATGTTCATATATCAAAATGAAGCTGGTCCTCTGTGGATTTCATCCCTACTTCTCCATCTAGGTGAATCAAAAAGTAATGCGCATTATGTTTAGGACTTGTATATTACCAACACAGGGACATGTATCATATATCAAAATGAAGCTGGTCCTCTGTGGATTCATCCCTACTCCTCCATCTAGGTGAATCAAAAAAGTAATGCCATTTTGTTTAGGACTTGTATAATTACCAACACAGGGACATGTATCATATATCAAAATGAAGGCTGTGCCCTCTGTGGATTTCATCCCTACTTTCCATCTAGGTGAATCAAAAAGTAATGCCATTTTGTTTAGGACTTGTAATAATTACCAAACACAGGGACATGTATCATATATCAAAATGAAGCTGGTCCTCTGTGGATTTCATCCCTACTTCTCCATCTAGGTGAATCAAAAAGTAATGCCATTTTGTTTAGGATTAGTATAATTACCAACACAGGGACATGTAATCAATATCAAATGAAGCTGGTCCTCTGTGGATTTCATCCCTAACTTCTCCATCTAGGTGAATCAAAAAGTAATGGNTAAAGCATTAACTTCGCTTCTAGCCCACAAAGCCATATGTATCACACACACACACACACACACCACATCACACACAATATATATATATATAATATATATATATATAATATAATATATATATATATGTGTGTGTTGTGTGTGTGTGTGAATTATTTTATTGAAGCATTTTCTCATTTATCTGTTCCCCCCTCGGACAACGTCGATACCGCCAGTTTGTTATTTACTAAGATTGGCTCAATTCTGGCACAAGGCTACGTGTATCACTCACACAACACACACACACACACATATATATATATATATAAAGTAGTCAAACAATGTGTTTGAAATGGCAAATGCCGACAATTTGTGGGAATTATGTGCTTAATTAAAGTCATACCTAATTTTGTTAATTAACTAATTATAACTAAATGAATTAGGGTTCGAATCACGCACAAAGCACTACCCTGTCTATAGCTCTGCCTGATTGGCCTAATGGGCTAAATGTACATACAGAGATGACTTTTTCTTCGATTTGTTTACGCTTTACATTTAAACCGATATGCACGCCTAATTCATTTAGTTATAATAATTAACAAAATTAGGTATGACTTTAATCGAGCACATAATCCCCCACACAACACACACAACATATATATATATTTATATATATTATTATATATTAAGAATTATTTCATTAAAGCAGTTTCTCTTTTACCTGTTCTTCCCCGGACAACACTGGATACCCCAGCTTGTTATTTACTAACGTTTGCTGACTTCTGGCACAAGGCATTTCTGTAGCACCATATATATATATATAATATATATTCCGTGCTAAACTTGGTGGTGGTGGGAGGCAACTACCCGGTCCAGTAAACTGACTCCAGCAATTGAAGTCTTAGTGCCGTCTGGTCTCTAATGAGCCTTTATGTCTTGAGGCTTGTTTAATCGACGTGGGGGTGGTGGGGGAGGGGTAAGGGGATGTGAAGGGAGCAGGGGTAAGGGGACGTAAGGGGGAGGGGGTGTCGATTCGACGTTTCGGAGGTGGATAATTGCACCTGATACATTAAATGCACAAATTGTTTTTATTTGTTTTTTGTTTTACAATGGAAAAATTGTAATGTAAAAACCACGTGAGGAGTAGCACAGTTTATATATATATATATATATATATATAATATATTGTGTATTTATAAAGATAAAAAGTGACTTACCAGTGAATATGGGCACGATGGTTGGGAGGTGCAAAATTCAGGGGGTAAGCCAACGATATAACAAATGCAAAATGCTCAATACGAAGTAGAAGTAAATTTATTATAAAATGGGTACAAGAGATAACCTACTCGAGTTTGCCATAAGGATCCTTATGGTGAAACTCGAGTAGGTTATCTCTTGTACCCATTTTATAATATATATATATATATATATATATATTAGATTAGATCTTCAACCAAAGGTTTGAGCATATATATATATATATATAATGTGTGTGTATGTATGTAAAGGAATGACTAACCCGGTAAAAATATGGGTACAAAATGGGTACAAGAGAAACCTACTCGAGTTTCGCCCATAAGGATCCTTATGGTGAAACTTCGAGTAGGTTATCTCTTGTACCCATTTTATAATATATATATATATATATATATATATATTAGATTAGATTCTCAAACCAAAGTTTGAGCATATATATATAATATATAATGTGTGTGTATGTATGTAAAAGGAATGACTAACCGGTAAAAATATTGGGTTGGTCTCAAAAATTGGTTGGTATAGTGTTACTCAGATAAGTCAGCGTTATAACAAATATAAAGTGCTCAATACGTAAGTAGAGCCGATTTATTATTATAATAGTGTGTACAGAAATAACCTACTCGAGTTTACCATAAGGATCTTCGGGGTAAATCCACTGAATTAATCAAGTATTGATTAATTACAGATAACGCGAACAAAAATGATATGGTACTGACCCCATCGTAAAATGGGAAATTATTAAAAGATCTCGACCTTATAACCCAGGTGATAAATTACGTTACCTATTCCGAGGAAAAAATTAATAATAGCGTGCTATACCACCACCAGAGAACTTTTGAATCAAAGATCAGAATTTTTTGCTAAATGTATGCAGAAACGGAAGTGGAAATTATGAAGAGAGAAAAAATGTTAAATAGGATTTGCCTTCACAAGGAAGGACGAGAAACTTGGGATTGTCTGTGAGGGTGTTGTCAGCATGTGCCCCGAGGAATCCGTGATGGTAAGCGCAAAACATCCGGGCATTCACAATGTCCACGAGCCCGCAGTTTGGCGAACATCTGCTTACTATGAATACTGCAGGTCAATTATAGCGATCTACATTTTTCCATCCTGCACAAGGCGAGAACGAAATAACATTTAAGTGTCCGCGAGGCTGTTTCGATTTTCTTTTCTCTCTTCCTTGTGTAGGCAAATAAGACCCAAGCACTCACTGTTTTTTATTAGGTGAGGGGCTTGGGATGGGCGTGACTTGATGGGGTTTTGAAAAAAAACATTTTTCGACCCCCTCTTGTCTGACTTAATTCCATATCCATTCCCCACTTATTTAATTTACTATTTGACTTTTAATCGTTTCCGGTGTAAAACTTGAAAAGCACCGGACGAAAGGGCTCTAGTTTTATTTTAGTAAAACAACTTTTCCACTCTATTCCTTCTTTTTGCTCCTAAAAAAAGGACAGTGTGGCTTCAAATGAAGAAGGACTGAATGCTGTTGTGGGATGCTCCAAACTACCTCGCGGAAAAAATGCAAGACTGGGAGACCTAAGTTCTGGCAAGTGACTGAGGGGGCTAAGGACCCTTACAAAGGAAAGAAAGACTGGATTCTGCTGTGGGATGATCAAAACTACCTCGGCAAAACACAAGACTGGAGACCTAAGTTCCAGGCAAGTGACTGAGGGGGCTAAGCGACCTTACAAAAGGAAAAAAGACTGGATTCTGCTGTGGGATATGCAAAACTACACTCGGCAAACACAAGACTGGGAGACCTTAAGTTCTGGCAAGTGACGAGGGGGCTAAGGACCTTTACAAAGGAAAGAAAAGACTTGGATTCTGCTGATGCCATTTTGTTTAGGACTTGTATAATTACCAACACAGGACATGTATCATAACATCAAAATGAAGCTGGTCCTCTGTGGGATTTCATCCCTACTTCTCCATCTAGGTGAATCAAAAAGTAATGCCATTTTGTTTTAGGATAGGTATAATTACCAACAAGGAACATGTATCATACATCAAAATGAAGCTGGTCCTCTGTGGAATTTCATCCCTACTCATCCACATAGGTGAATCAAAAAGTAATGCCATTTTGTTTAGGACAGGTATAATTACCAATACAGGGACATGTATCATATATCAAAATGAAGCTGGTCCTCTGTGGATTTCATCCCTACTTCTCCATCTAGGTGAATCAAAAAGTAATGCCATTTTGTTTAGGACTTGTATAATTACCAACACAGGGACATGTATCATATATCAAAATGAAGCTGGTCCTCTGTGGATTTCATCCCTACTCCTCCATCTAGGTGAATCAAAAAGTAATGCCATTTTGTTTAGGACTTGTATAATTACCAACACAGGACATGTATCATATATCAAAATGAAGCTGGTCCTCTGTGGATTTCATCCCTACTTTTCCATCTAGGTGAATCAAAAAGTAATGCCATTTTGTTTAGGACTTGTATAATTACCAACACAGGGACATGTATCATATATCAAAATGAAGCTGGTCCTCTGTGGATTTCATCCCTACTTCTCCATCTAGGTGAATCAAAAAGTAATGCCATTTTGTTTAGGATAGGTATAATTACCAACACAGGGACATGTATCATATATCAAAATGAAGCTGGTCCTCTGTGGATTTCATCCCTACTTCTCCATCTAGGTGAATCAAAAAGTAATGCCATTTTGTTTAGGACTTGTATAATTACCAACACAGGGACATGTATCATATATCAAAATGAAGCTGGTCCTCTGTGGATTTCATCCCTACTTCTCCATCTAGGTGAATCAAAAAGTAATGCCATTTTGTTTAGGATAGGTATAATTACCAACAAAGGAACATGTATCATACATCAAAATGAAGCTGGTCCTCTGTGGTTTTCATTCCTACTTCTCCACATAGGTGAATCAAAAAGTAATGCCATTTTGTTTAGGATAGGTATAATTACCAACACAGGAACATGTATCATACATCAAATTGAAGCTGGTCTTCTGTGGATTTCATCCCTACTGCTCCACATAGTCACCGTTTCTCTCAATAGAAATGGTCCACCTTCGAATGTATCCCTGCCCCATAAAATTATTTTGACTGTTCTTTGAGCCACTTCTTCACTACATATTTCAATTCCTCGTCACCTGAATAATGTTTGCCTTCAGATTATCATCTCTTCGACCCCATGAAAGAGGTGTTGGCTCAGTAAAACGTTAAGCCTGGGTGGACATAAGTCCGAATATGGTTATCTTCCCTTGCTGCCGTTCATTCACCGATAGGTGGCGTAATTATTTGGCCACAAAGCGGTAATTCTAAATTGCTGCCTCTTTCCACTCAGGCCGGCAACGAGTAAACATGGGTTAGGCGTCTGACGCCACTAACCCTTAGGTGTGAGGGGGTTCCCCAACAAGCTACCAGTAAGTGACATTCCCTACGACACAAGTCGTACGCCTATTTCCTCATAATACGTTTATATATCTGTTTTTTATATCTTTGTCTTAAATGTATTTCCGTCACTTACGGAATAAATATTGTTCTCGTTTTACAGATGTGTGGGAATGTTTTTATGTACACACTTGTAAACACGTTGGGAGATTACTTTAAGCCTTCCAACGTTAATATAACTTCTTCACATGTTATAGAGGGTTTGAGAGGACTCAGTTAAATGGAATTGTATTGTTAAATTTATATAATTAACATTCCCGCAGACAATACTTTCATTTGCAACCCACAAGTATTTCAAGCGTAATTTCTTATGTGTAAATGTATTAATAAATGTCATTTATTATTCCATGTTGTGTTCATGTGTTTTCTGTTTTTAACTCCTGTTCGTTCAACATTCGTGGCTAGGGCTTGACGTGACCAGCCGATTGATCGGATGGGGGCTCTCCGACTGCCCGTCTAGCTCAAGATAGGGCCAAAGTAGAGTATTGCAAGTCATGGACTGCTCATCCACCTGGGTTCTATCTTTAAGCATCACGGGTCGCCACCCACGGCCAACAGGTGGCCCCATTGGGGGAGTCTTACCCCTCTGCAGAGGTGCAGTCGGTGCATTCTAACGCACCAGCCAACAGGGCGGATCCAACAATTGAGTTTATATAGTAACTTGGTAGTGATATTCAATAATTAGATAATTAGTAACTGTGCCTATTGATTGTAATCAATTATTTCTTTAGATTCTTCAATTGAAACTTAATGGTTATACGACCCCGGGGGTCATGCAGGGTCAGGGATGTGTCACCCATCTCTATGAGGGGGTAAATCCTTTGTGTGTTTATCACGCGATGGGAACAAGAGAGGACGGTTGCGTTTAGGCGGAGTTGGGGGGAGGGTGACAGTAATATGAATTTAAAGAATCCCCCCCAATCTCTCTCTCTTTTTCTCTCTCTCTCTCTCTCTTTTTCTCTCTCTCTTTCTCTCTCTCTTTCTCTCTCTCTCTCTCTCTCAATCATTTCCAAATGAATCAAATCTAGGTATTAAATAACCCATAATGAGTTGATATGACTTTAAAAAAATACCCCCTCTCTCTCTCTCTCTGTATATATATGTATACATACATACATATACATACATACATACATATATATATATATTGGCATCCTCGACCAACGAGCTGCACTTGGCTATACTCGAGGCCCTCCTCATCAACAGATTCCGTCCCGCTCTTTGCATACAAAAGCTATATATATATATAATATATATATATATATATATATATATATATATATATATATATCCCTCTCTTCTTCTTCTTCTTCTTGTCTATTATGATCAAATTTAGGGTATTAAATAACCCATAAGGAGTTGATATGGCATTAGACAAATACCCCCCTCTCTCTCTCTCTCTCTCTCTCTTCATTATCAAGCATTTATAAATGAATCAAATTTAGGTATTAAATAACCCATAAGGAGTTGATATGGCATTAGACAAATACCCCCCCTCTCTCTCTCTCTCTCTCTCTCATTATCAAGCATTTATAAATGAATCAAATTTAGGTATTAAATAACCCATAAGGAGTTGATATGGCGTTAGACAAATACCCCCCCTCTCTCTCTCTCTCTCTCTCTCTCTCTCTCTCTCTCTCTCTCTCTATTATCAAGCATTTATAAATGAATCAAATTTAGGTATTAAATAACCCATAAGGAGTTGATATGGCATAGACAAATACCCCCCCTCTCTCTCTCTCTCTCTCTCTATTATCAAGCATTTATAAATGAATCAAATTTAGGTATTAAATAACCCATAAGGAGTTGATATGGCGTTAGACAAATACCCCCCCTCTTCTCTCTCTCTCTCTCTCTCTCTCTCTCTTATTATCAAGCATTTATAAATGAATCAAATTTCGGCATTAAATAACCCATAAGGAGTTGATATACCGTTAAACAAACACGCCAAACTAGACGGTCATGTGTACATTATTTAAACCAACGGATTATCCTCACTGCCATAATCTGTAACAGCTAATCCCATAAATGATGAGAGCGAAAGAAGGAAAGAGTGAGAGAGAGGGAGAGAGAGAGAGATATATACCTTATGTGTGTTTGAGTGAGTGCGCGTGCGCATTGGACTTGTACTGGAATGTCCTTATTCAACTGTGGAATAAGTCGATGACTTATGGGAAAACAAGAAAGGGGCTCTCAACCAGGAAGAATTATCTGATAGGTAGATAGATGTAAATAACTTGAGATAGATATGAAATGAGATAGATAAATAGATATATGAATAGACTGAGCTAGATGGTTAGGTAGATAAATGTATAAATACAGACTGATATATATATATATTAAATTTTTACTTGAAGGCACTTACAACGCATGTATCGCATAAAATTCGATACTTTTTCTTATAGAAAATGAACTTTTTGACAAGTGTAATCCCGGCAAAGGATGGCCCGGTGTGTAGAATACCGTACAGACTGTTTCGACTTTATTAAGTCTCATCAGCGGTATATATAAGAGAGGGGGGGGGATAGAATGAGATAGATAAATGTATAAATACGAACAGATAGACATGAATAGAAAAAGATAGGTAGATACGAACAGACTAAGATATATAGAGAGATAGATATGAATAGAGATAGATAGATAGATAGATAGATATAGGGATATGAATAGACCGTGATAGATAGATAGATATAGGGATATGAATAGACCGAGATAGATAGATAGATAGATATAGGGATATGAATAGACCGAGATAGATAGATAGATATAGGGATATGAATAGACGAGATAGATAGATAGATATAGGGATATGAATAGACCGAGATAGATAATCTATCTATAGTCTATCCATATCCCTACATCTATCTATCACGGTCTATCCATATCCCTACATATCTATCAATCTATCTCGGTCTATTCATATCCCTATATCTATCTATCTCAGATAGATATAGGGATATGAATATACCGAGATAGATAGATAGATATGAATAGACCGAGATAGATAGATATAAGTAGAAATGAATGGGGGGGGGAGAAATACGACTTGTCTTACCACCGACCTGCGCACCGGGAAAACAACAAAGACGTCTAAATATTGCCGTCATAAAAACAAGAACGATAAACAACAACAATAATAATAATAATAATAATAATAATAATAATAATACCACCAACACCAGTTAGATTCGATTGTTTAGAAAGAGGAATCTAACCTGTTCGACTTGCTTCCGGTTCAGTCTGCACCCTCGCACCGCACTTGGATACGGCACCCCCCCCCCCAACCCCTAACCCCCATCCCTCACCTGCAACAAGAACAACACCAATTACAAAAGCTGCAAGTGCTGCTTTCTTCACCGACCCGATTACACTAGTAAAGTGCCTGCTGCATTTCTAGCTTCTTTTTTTAAATCCAAGATGGATTCGCTGACAAGTATGGCATTCTCTTCGAAACGCAGATTACATTTCTGAAACGCGGGAAAATGTCATTATTATACACTGAACTATTTTCTTTTTTTTTTTTTTTTTTTTTTTCTTTTTTTTTTTTTTTGCTTAGCGTTACGGTTATCGTCATAGGAAATGAAATCGGCGTCCCGCGTTCGAATCCTGGAAAAGACAGAATGTAAGATTTTTTTCAAGTGACGGAAAGGGTGAAAGATCGGAGGGTGTAAAGTGATCATTTTGGGGTTATTTCCTATAACTCCAACATAAAAAAGGGGAACCACTCTGATTGATTCCCTGGAAATGACGTTAAACTCTATCTTATGGTGAGGTTCCAAGTTTGGGGAATATGGAGCACCCCTTCATCACCATTGCTCCCTGATCCACTCTAACCCGGAGTGGTAGTACCTGTTAGGGTCCCATCTATGGGTTAAATAGAAAACATGAGTTTATAAACAAAATTGTATTATCCATTAAAAATAAAATTATTTCAAAACTTTAAGGGCATTAAACATTGTTGAATACCAAATTACCAATAGAAGTATTCGGCATAAAATAACCCAAGGGGTTGACATGCCATAAAACCAAACCAACCAATCTGATTGATGAATTATTTATTTATTTATTGATCTACTAGGAAAAAAGAAGACAGGGTTAGGGTTTAGGGTTAGTTTAATGGGGAAATAGTGGGTAGATTAATTAACAGATAAAATTCATTCAGAGTTGTTCCCCTTTTTTGAGGTTGGAGTTATAGAAATAAGCCATTTTTGGTATCTGCAAAGGAAGTTAGAATAAATGAGGTGGTAAGTTATTTGTGAAATTACCTATCTCGCTCCTCCGCCTGCCTCTATTACCTTATAAGAATTAAGGCGATTTTAACTTCAGTAACTGATACCACTTTCTTATAATGCGCTGTGTAACCTCAGAAGGTCACGGAACATTTACATATGTATATCAAACAAGTTTCAACAAAGCAAATGAAATCGGCGTCCCGTGTTCGAATCCTGGAAAAGACAAGATATAAGTTATGTTCAAGTGGGGGAAGGGGTGAAAGATCGAAGGGTGTAGATGGTAAGGTTATTATTTTTGGCATCTACGAAGAAAGAAAGAGTAAATGAGACGGTAGGTGATTTGTGAAATACCTTTCGTTGTCTCTCTCTTCGCCCCCTCCCCCTCTCTATTACATTATCCTCATTTATATACCAATCTCCATTAACTAATACATTCATTCTGATTAAGACAAAATATTTATTGTTTGTGTTCATTATTCACCTTTCCAATATATTTCCTCACATTTTGTCGGATTTTTCTTAATCTGTTATTTTCTCCATATATATATATATATATATATATATATATATATATATATGTATAAAGATAAATCTAATGAGTCAGACAAACCTACTAAAAGTTTCGCTTACTGCTCTTCAGGGCTAAGATCCGAGTCAGATCTTAGTCCTGAAGAGCATTAAGCGAAACTTTTAGTAGGTTCGTCTGACTCATTAGATTTATCTTTATTATTTGCTCTACTTAGGTATTCAGCACTTTTTACTTATTAGCTTTAGTCTCCTGGCGAGTTTGTATATATATATATATATATATATATATATATATATATATATATAAATTGTTTTTTTCTTTTGTTGTTTGGAAGGCAAACATTTACCCAGTGAAGAGGACGTGAAATCTATAGTGAAGAAGTGGCTCAGAGAACAGTCAACATAATTTTACGGGGCAGTAATACATGTTCTCATTCGAAAGTGAAACGGTGACTATGTGGAGAAGTAGGAATGTGATCCACAGAGGACCAGCTTCATTTTGATGTATGATACATGTTCCTGTGTTGGTAATTATACCTGTCCTAAACAAAATGGCATTACTTTTTGACTTTGCTAGTCTCTAATCTCTCTCTCTCTCTCTCTCTCTCTCTCTCTCTCTCTCTCTCTCTCTCTCTCTCTCTCTCTCTCTCATCTGAGACAATTTTTAGTTTTAGTTTAGAGAATTAGCGCCGACCTGACTTTGAAGCAGAGCAGACGTGCTAAGGTTGATCTCATCTGCGCAGAAAATCATGGGCTAAATTTAAAAAAGCTTGATCAAGCAACAAAAAAGTCTTGTTGGTTGTTTTAATTACAATGACCAAAAGAAGCCCTTAGTTAGAAAAATCAGTCAGCAACTAGACAACAAAATGCCAGCCGGAGATGGGAGAAGAATCGGCAAGAACCAAAGTAACTAGAGATATGAAGTGATAAAGTAAGACCCTATTCTCTCCTATTAACTCTCTCTCTCTCTCTCTCTCTCTCTCTCTCTCTCTCTCTCTCTCTCTCTCATACCCGATGTTTGATTGGGGTACACAACAGATACCCAGATAGGTGAGAACCGACCTAACCAACAGAGACGAGGTTATGTATCAGAGTAGACGAGCTAGCCAATAAGATAAGTAAAAAAACGATAAAAAGAAGTAAAGGGTTGTACAACAAATGATAATTTGGCTGCTTCTTTTTAGGAAGGGATGATATATTCTAATTAACATTTCATGATGTAAGGATGAAGATAAGATTTTCTACTGGTAGTGGTCAATCATTTACATGGTTTTTTAAATTCTGAAAACATAATTACTACACACACACACACACACATATATATATATATATATATATATATATTATCTTATTATAATGGAGATTATGTGTTTTTTTGTCTGTAACCGAAACTATATCACTACTCAAGTCACTATCCATTTAGGTATGATACATCACATTCTCCATGAATCTTTTTATTTAAGCCTCAATTATTAATAAAATTGTTTTTCATTATTAATACTGCTGGTCATATCTACGTACTAATAACATGCAATTGTATTTATATGTACAACAAATAGTGGTTTACAGTGTGAACGGCAAGCCTAATTTGCATATTGATATTTAAAATTTGATTTTAATAAATATGTGCTTGGTATTGTTGATTTCTAATGATTTGATTTTATCTTAATGAATATGAGCAAAAATCTCGGAGATAAATCTTAAAAGAAATCCTTCAACAAAAAGAAATAACTGTAATTTTATTCTCTACTTCCTATTTTAACTATATAGTTAAATTAGAAAAGTTTAGCAAGGAAAGACGGAGGTGATGGAAGAGGAAGCTACAGCTGTTATATTTTTCTGTTATACCCCTCTCTGTTTCAAATCAAATTTCATCTGCATTTTTATTTAGTTTCTTTAGACTTTCTAATTTAATATAATATTTTATGACATTAATACTTGCACCCAGAGGGTGCATATATTCGCTAGTATATATAATTGAGAATGAATGTGAAAAAATTTAGCATAGGAAGGTGTTCAATGCTAAAATAGCAGAGCAGGTTTAAAATCAAAGATGAAATATTATGGATTATGTAAGTAAAGTAAAGTCGTCGGGGCGGCCTAAAGTTGGTATCAGCCAGTCAGCGAGGGAGTCTATCCCCTTTTCAATAGCGATAGACCAAGGAGATTGTTTCGGCGTCTGAGGTGGAGCGCCACACCTACCATCAGCTCCTTACTTTACCGCACAGATCTCAGTGCTACTCATACGCTGAGTTGACGGGGAGCGGTATCGAACTAGGAACCTTTTGGTTTCTAGCCGAACGCTCTACCGACTGAGCTAACCCAATCCATAATATTTAATCACTGAATCTATGACAAAACTTTTTCTATTACTATTTCACATATATTGAACATTAATTGTACCAAAAAGATAGTTTGGTATTTGCTCAGAACCGAAGCTACAACACCAGTCAAAATTTTGCAAATCAGAAATTCTTAATAATTTAAAACTGGTTAACTTTCAGACTTTTTTAATAGCATTTTTAAATTCCTTGGGCAATTTTTAGGAGTAGGAAATATCTAGAACCCATTTTACAGACAAAAATAAATTACAAAAAGTCGCCATTTTTCGCTACCCCTCACAAATTTGGAGAGTTAAAAATCGACATAACTCTGTCAATTATTGGAATTGGAAGCTCAAATTTTGAGGAATGTCTAAATTTAACATAATCCACACATGTACAAAATTTCAGAAAAATTGAAGCGGGCGGGGGACATGCCCTGGATGATTGGACATGGAATTACCCATTGAAGAGGGTGGGTGACATGGCCTGGATGATTTGACATGGAATTACCCATTGAAGAGGGTGGGTGACATGGCCTGGATGATTGGACATGGAATTACCCATTGAAGAGGGTGGGTGACATGGCCTGGATGATTTGACATGGAATTACCCATTGAAGAGGGTGGGTGACATGGCCTGGATGATTGGACATGGAATTACCCATTGAAGAGGGTGGGTGACATGGCCTCGATGATTTGACATGGAATTACCCATTGAAGAGGGTGGGTGACATGGCCTGGATGATTGGACATGGAATTACCCATTGAAGAGGGTGGGTGACAACACAAGGCATATATTTTTGCAAATCACATTTTTATCAATTTCTGAACCAGAACTTTCAATCTTGGATTCTCAACTTGAAACCGCTCCGTGCTTACATTATAGGACGTCTCACGGCTTAACTGACTCTCAGCTAACTAAACCTTCTTTCCTATAGCCTGTGTAACCGGAGAGAAGGTTACGCAATCACCTAACGCCACAGACTTTGAATTTCAACCACACTGAATTCAAAATCTGTTACTACACTAACCCCGCCCTGTGTTAGAATACACCGACTACCCCTCTGCAGAGGGGTAAAACTTCCCCAATGGGGCAACCTGTTAGCTGTGGATGGCAACCCGTGATGCTTAAGGATGGAACCAAGGTGAATAAGCAGTCCATAACAAGCAACACTCCACTTTGGTCCTTACATGAGCTAGACGGGCGATTGGAGAGATCTCCTCCGACCAATCAGCTGGTCACGCAATACAAAAATTCAGCTCACACAAGTACACACATATATAAATGAATTGACATTCCTTGCATTCTTAACGGGGTCGTTGTCTTGATGATAAGTGGCTAACATACTGCTTTGAAACTAATAGTAACAATCACAGCTTTACATGTATTGTACACTATAATGAATATATATATATATATATATATAAGTGTATTTTGGCAGCATTTTTTCTTTTATACAAGTTTTGTTGAACTGTACAGACAATTCCTGTCGGACAAGTTTTTCGTTGATCCGTTCCAATTTTCGGGCCACCTTTCTGGTGTCAGGGTGTAACTGGTATAACAGTCCCCCAAAGGTTTAAAAACGAGCGCTTTCGGCAATACAATTTGCCATCCTCAGGTAGGAAACGATGGTATGATTTCGTGTCTCGTTTTTAACGAGAACGAGTAGTAGCAAGGAATTAGAAGTGGGAGGTAATAACCATTGGTAGTAGGACTTCGGGGGACTGTTATACCAGTTACACACCGACACCAGAAAGATGGCCCAAAAATTGGAACGGATCAACGAAAAACTTGTCCGACAGGAAAAGTCTGTACAGTTCAACAAAACTTGTATATAGATATATATGTATGAGAGAGAGAGAGAGACGTGAACCGGCTGATATAAATAGATTTGAACAGATATATTGATAGATAGATATATTTGAGTAGATAGATAGATACGAACGGGTCCAAGACAATTTCATATTGAATATCAATCTATCTATCTATAGATAGAGATACATTATCATGAATATATATATATATATATATATATATATATATATATATATATATATTGATCAAAGCCTGAAGAAGATACCAGAAGATCTGAAACACGTGTCGCATATGTAAGATAAAAATAATTTAAAAATTTTTCTAAAAACATAATCCACTTTGCGGACCTTCTTTTTTTTTTTTTTTTTTAATAAAATATTGAATTTTCTCTCGTTGGAACCAGAACAACACTTATATATATATATATATATATATATATATATATATATATATATATATATATGAGTGAGTGAGAGAGAGAGAGAGTTATGAACAGGCTGATATAAATAGATAGATTTAACATGATAAATAGATAAGAACGGTTCGAGGAAAATTTCATATTGAATATCTATCTATCTATCTATCTATCTATCTATCTATTGATAGATAGATGTGAACAGACTTGCATAGATAGATTTTAACAGATAGATCGATACGAACGGTTCTAGGACAATTTCGTATTGGACATTTATGTCCCGAATAATTGAGTCCCAGGACATTTTTATCCCCTGAAATATGCATTCCCGGATAATTGCCTCCCTCTAGTGAATATTTTGAACTCTTTCAAGGAATACACTTCAAGTTAATTGTGTTTAGATTCAATTAATGAATTGCCATTTTACTTTCTTCTTTTTTTTTTTTTTTTTTTTTTTTTTTTTTTTTTGAAGAAATTATTTCAAGAATTCAAAAATTACACTGGTTTACAAAGAAATTGAGGCAAGCACAAAAATAGCTGTTTCAACCTAATTTGGAGGTGCTGAATTCAGATTAGAAATCCGTTTTTACTCATCACCTCTAGTTTTTTTTTAGATATGCATACTGTACATTTTGTACACATACTGTACATAAAGGCGTATATGCATTCAGGGTTAATTTCTAATATTGTGTGACTTATGTCTTATTTTTTTAGTTATTATGCAATAAATGTAAGTGATAGCATTACATTATATATATATATATAAAATGTTATATGTTTTGCTGACAAACGTTTTTTTCGACCCTATGAAGAGGTCTTTTTCAAAGCAAATGGAAAAACGAAATAAAAATATCATAGATCCCGAGGCACAGAACGCTCTCGCTCATTACCGGAAATATTTTTAAAATGTTTAAAAATGCGTATTTTGTGTTTAAAAATAAAATAAATTTTATTTTTAAATCATAAGCTTATATAACTTTTACTGCAAACTCTTTTGAGTTTGTTTTTTTTTTTTTCATTAATAAAAATGCTTATAATTTAAAAATATAATTTATTTTATTTTTAAACACAAAATTTTTTTTTTTAGACATTTTTAAAAAACTTCCGGTAATGAGCGAGAGCGTTCTGTGCCTCGGGATCTATGATATTTTTATTTCGTTTTTCCATTTGCTTTGAAAAAGACCTCTACATAGGGTCGAAACAAACGTTTGTCAGCAAAACATATAACATTTTGTTGTTTCTTTTCTATAAACTTTTCTTCACATATTGTCGGATTAATATCCATTTTACCTTTTCATATATATATATATATATATATATATAGCTATATATCAAGACGGATTTTGGCAGTTAAGCGTAGCCAACACGTCTTAATCAACAGCCAGTTGTGCACTGGCAGTCAGCAGATCATATAAGAAAACACATTTCTAACTGTTTGCGGTACTATGAATTGTGTACATTGTGCCCTCCAAGTATATTTATTCCGTCAATGTTCTTTATCTATCCTGTTTTATCAGTAATAAGCTGCTGCAACTGTTGAAATAAGCACGTATATACTCTGTATATACTAAAATGAGACTATTTTAAAGACAGAAAACTAGAGGTGATAGAGTAAAACTGTTTATAAATTTGAATTCAGCTCACCCAAATTAGTAAAAAAAAACCTATTCACATTCTTGCCTCAGACAAAAAATATTTTGGTAAACCAGTGTTATTATTGATTCAAAAAAGAGTAAGCGTCTTGGGAGTTATATCGTTTAAAAAATCATGGCATCTATACATATATAAATATTGTTTGTTTGTTTACTTCTCACACACACACACACACACACACACACATATATATATATATATATATATATATATATATATATATGAATATGATAAAATGAAAAAACAAAGGATGTTTACAACTGCATGGGCTCATCAGGAGAGAGTGTGCAAACCGTTTCGGGGCCTATCTCTCCTGATGAGCCCATGCAGTTGTAAACATCCTTTGTTTTTTTCATTTTATCATATTCATACTGTCGGATTAATTTCCATTTTATTTTCACACATATATATATATATATATATATATATATATATATATATATAAAGCCATTTTTCTTTTTAGCAAGATATAGAAAAATAGGTGACATACTTTGAAGATACTTTTAAAAAATGTTAATTTTTTTGCCAAAAGTATAAAATTTTCTGTACAAAAATATTGAATTAAAATAGAGACCGTTTCAAATAAACCTACACAAGCCGAATCCTCCCGCTCATAGTACACTAACACATTACCAAAATATTGCAAAAATTTTGACTCACACTCGTATCCATATTAAAGTTATTGATTTTGAAAAAGAACTAATAATTTTCTTCTCATTGTATGATGGGCCGTTTGTTCCGGATATATTGTCTCCTTTATTAAGGATAATTATTGATTATTATAGATATTGCCCCTATATTATGTTTTATATATACTACCTATGTATAAGCCAAATGAATAAGATAATGAACTTTGATTGGTGAAAATTGCAAATCGTCGTCAAAATTAAAATGGAAAAATTTGGCTTGGGCATAGATTTTAATGAATTTAATTATTACTAAGGACACGATTTATGTTATTAAAAAAAGTCGACGGGGCGGCCTAAAGTTGGTATCAGCCAGTCAGCGAGGGAGTCTATCCCCTTTTCAATAGCGCTAGACCAAGGAGATTGTTTTTAGCATCTGAGGTGGAGCGCCACACCTATCATCAGCTCCTTACTTTACCGCACAGATCCCTGTGCTACTCATACGCTGAGTTGGCGGGGACCGGTATCGAACTAGGAACCTTGTGGTTTCTAGCCGAACGCTCTACCGACTGAGCTAACCCGGCCATTTATGTTATAAATGGAAATATTTTTTCTATTATAATAATTTCATGGGCCACAAAAAAAATTCTGGTTTCAAAGTGGGCCATGAACTGAAAAAGGTTGGGAACCTCGGCACTAGATGACAAATTCTTTTTTTTTTTATTTATTGATAATATCATTTATACAATGCGTAAAATGTTCAATTACGAGCAACTCTTTCTTTTTAAACGGAAAAGAAGAAGAAGAAGAAAAAAACTCCATATTTGGTGAAGGATTTTACAAAAGTTTAAAATTAGGTGATCTTTTATAAGGAACCCGAATTGATTCATGCTGGGGCTAAAGACAGACAGGCAGACACTACCCCCCCCCACACACACACACTGCTGTTTGGTCATTCATGGGTAGTTTAATGTCCATATATATATATATATTATATATATATATATATATACATAAAAGTAAAAAGTAGTCGTCGGGGCGGCCTAATGTCGGTATCAGCCAATCAGCGAGGGAGTCTATCCCCTATTCACTAGCGCTAATCCAAGGAGATTGTTTTTACACCTGAGGTGGAGTGACACACCCACCATCAGCTCCTTGCTTTACCGAACAGATCCCTGTGCTACTCATAACGCTGAGTTGGCGAGGACCAGAATCGAACTAGGAACTAATATATATATATATATATATATATATATATATATCGACTTACACGCACTTGCTTATGACGGTAACAATGACTTGAAGGACATTACGTTGGACTCATATTCGAAAGGACTCATTGTTGTTCAGGTGCGTGTTTTGGGGATAAAACGGGTTTTTAGGGTTGGGTGGGGGTTGGATAAGACTTTCTAGAGGTCAATCATTTAAATGTCATTTTTTCTGTAAACCTAATTACTATATATAATGCATGTATCTATATATCTATCTAAGATAGGTCTCTCTCTCTCTCTCTCTCTCTATATATATATATATATATATATATATATATATATATATATATATCTTGTATAGATCTATCCATCTATCTATGCAAGCCGTTCATAGATATATATATATATATATATATATATATATATATGTGTGTGTGTGTGTGTGTGTGAACGGCTTGCATATACATATATAGATAGATAGATAGATTTTAATGGACCTGCATAGATAGATAGATAGAAACGAGCTTGCATATATAGAGATACATAAACATGAACTAGATAGATAGATATGCTGGTTGGCTGATTTGTTGTTTGTTTTCCGGCATATCACCCCTTTTCGGGTCATTTAATGCCGAATCAAGTAATCTTGATATTCAGTTTTTACAGTATCTGCTGTTGCTTAAATGGCCACCCATCAAAGTATTAAACAGGCTCATCGCTGCTTAACTTCAGTGATCTATCGGGAACCGTTGCTTTCAACGTAACTTGCCGTAAGCAGATAGATAGAAACGGGCTTGCATATATATATATATATATATATATAGAGAGAGAGAGAGAGGGAGAGGGAGACAGACAGACAGACAGAGAAATAGGCTTGGATGGATAGATAGATAGATAGAAATAGGCTTGGATAGATAGATAGATAGATAGAGAGAAATAGGCTTAGATAGATAGAGAGAAATAGGCTTAGATAGACAGATAGATAGAAATAGGCTTAGATAGATAGATAGATAGATAGAAATAGGCTTGGATAGATAGATAGATAGATATAACCGGGCTTGCATACGTAGATAGATAGATATAAACGCACTTGCATAGATAGAGGGAGGGGGAGAGATGTGAACAGACTTGCACACACACACACACACACACACACACATATATATTAATGAAACTGTATTGACTGATGCCGGGGTTAAACTCCATACGGCCCGGTTGATGAGAATAATCTCGGTTGCAATTTATCGGAAGCCGGTTCCGTAAATGACAAAGGAAGTGTGGCTAATAGTGTATAAGTAACATAAACAGATGCTACCCCGAATGAAGGAAGAGAAAACCTGGATAGATAGATAGATAGATAGATGCATGCATACATACATAAGAACTTGCTTGAAAAAATAGATAGATAGATAGACAGAGAGATTGATAGATATAAACGGGCTTGCATCGGTAGATGGATGTGATCACACACACACACACACACACACACATGTATATATATATATGTGTGTGTGTGTGTACATGCGTCTTTGTAAGAAAACAGGATAGATAGATAGATATGAACGGGCTTGTACATATATGTGCGTATAAATATATATATATATATATATATATATATATATATCTGTGTGTGAATTTGTGTGTGTGTGTGTGTGAAAACAGGCTTGCATAGATAGATCTGAACGGGCTTGCATCAGTAGTTAGATGGGTAGAGGCTCGTACATATCTGTATATATATATATATATATATATATATATATATATATATATATATATATATATGTATATATATATATATATGTGTGTGTGAAGATAGGCTAGCATAGATAGATAAATAGATAGATAGAGAGATCGTTCGAGGAAAATGCTCGGCTTGTGTGTGTGTGTGCGCAACTATTGTCAGCGCACTTGTCGCGGGGGGGGGGGGCGAATGTAAACGCAGAAAGAAGTAAATAAAAGATTTGTATTTTTTGTTTTGATTTGTTGTTGTTGTTGTTGTTGTAACGTTT
>CM042174.1:49519479-49534479 GCA_023376005.1 Doryteuthis pealeii | reverse complement strand
GTTTTTTTTTTTTTTTTTGGGGGGGGGCTATGGTTTTGCTTTTTTTGGGGGGGTATTTTTTGCTTTTTATTTGTTTTTTTCTTTTCTTTTTGTTATTTTTTTTAGGGGGTGTGTGGATTTTTTTTCTGGCTTTTTTTGGCTTTTCTTTTTTGTTTTTTGCTTTTTTTGTTAATTTCTTTTTTAGGGGGGATGGGTTTTTTTTTCTTACGGTGAACTAAAATAAACCATACGATAAATTATATGATACTGTTCTTTTTTAGCGTACCTCATATCGTGAAGAGTACTTTCTTTCCAACATTATGAAATGAAGTACTTTTTTAAAAAAACACAAAAAAAAAAAAAATTATAAAAGCATACTTAGAGGGTGGACCTGGGAGTAATGCCAATGATGAAGTACTCCACACTCTTCAGATATCCTGCCTCACTCAATTTAGTGGATGGGGATTTCATCCATTTTTCAGGGGCTTCAGTCAGATTATTCTACGCCCCACCGACTGAGTGGAAGAATTATTATGGTTGTAATTTAGTGATGCCGGGGGGTGGGGGTCAAAAGTGTTTTATTTCATTTATATAAATTATGTGATATTGTCCTTTTTAGGGTACCTCATATTGTGAAGAGTACTTTATTTCCAAGTAGCAGCGGCTTTTTAAAGTTAGTCCCGCAGATCCATTATTACTGAATCGTGAGTTGAATCCTCGTGGGATGCCCCATTTAAATCCCTATGTAAAAAAAATAGACCTTGTATTGATCCAGCTACTCTGAAAAGAAATGTTAATGTCTACTATCTAAAATATTAAATGAAAAATAAAATTCTATGCTGTTATCATTTAGATTTTATTTTTTAATTATCTTCACGAATATAAATTAAATCTCTATTATTTTTGCTCAAAAACCAAGCCCTGGTGATATTTAATGTGTACATATATTTACTTTGTTGTTAATTGTTTTATTTTCGAAGTTTCCTCCGGACATACATATACACACAACTGCCCTTTATATATGTATAGATAGATAGATAGATTATGGTTTGCTTTATTTTATTTTATTTTACGGCACATCAACCTCTGTGCGTTATTTAATGCCGACAAAATTTTGAAATAAAATTCATTTTTAATAGATACTCAATTTTTTATAAACACATTTGTTTTTCTATTTAACCCATAGATGGAACCCTAACATGTACTGCCACTCCGGGTCAGAGTGGACCTGGGAGCAATGGTGATAAAGGGGTGCTCCACATTCCCCGAAAACCACCAGAACTGGAACCTCACCATCAGATAGAGTTTAACGTCATTCTTAGAACATGAAAACCCTCAGCCAACGCTTTCTAGCAGATATATGATAAAAAGGGTTGGGGCTTGCCATAAGGGCAATAGCATTGGGACAATCATATAGGTGCTAGGGCTTGATGTGATCAGCCGAATGATCGGAGGGGGGGCTCTCCCACCGCCCGTCTAGCCTAAGTAAGAACCAAAGTGGAGTGTTGCATATCATGGACTATACATTCACCAGGATTCCGTCCTTAAGTATCACCGGTCGCCACCCACGGCCAACCATTGTGTGGGGAGGCTTACCCCTCTGCAGAGGTGCAGTCGGTATATTCTAAACCCCTGCGATAGATTATAAGATATGTTTTTTAGCGTACCTCATATTACAGCATTATGAAAAGAAATACTTTTTTTTTATATATACACCGGGGAAGAAAGCATTTACAAAAACATACTTATATATATATATATATATATATATATATATATATATATATTTACCAACACGAGCAGGATGTGACACAAGGTCAATTTCTAAAGCGGAGTTCAACAGGTTTGAATTCAGAGTTTTCCTTCTCCTAGACTGGTTGCCTAACCAAGGTTAAAGAACCCAGTCTGTCCTTCTATTTACCCATAGCTGGAGGGAAAGTAGGATTCATACCTTTCCCAAGAGTATTAGCGCTAAGTAAAATGCAATTAACACGTCCAGGATTTGAACTCGGGGTGACGAGTCCATTTCCAATGACTTTAACCATTACACCACGCGCTTCCACAAAAACATATTTATAGTTCAGTGGGTAGAGCCACCGACTCAGAACCACACGGTTCTGAGTTCAATACCGACACTCGCCAACTCAGCGTAGGAGTAGCACGGCTTGGATCTGTGCGCTAAAGTGGGGAGCTGATGGTAGATGCGGCGCTCTACCTCTAGACGCAGAAACAATATCCTGGTCTAGCGCTAGCGAAAAGGGGGTAGACGCCCTCGCTCTCTGGCTGATACCAACAATAGGCCACTCAGTCTACTTTACTTACTTGGTGGATCCATGTAGTAAAGTGGGGAGCTGATGGTAGATGCAGCGCTCCACCTTAGACGCAGAAACAATATCCTTGATCTAGCGATAGCGAAAAGGGGGCAGACTCACTCGCTGTTCGGCTAATACCAACAATAGGCCATTCAGTCTACTTTACTTACTTTTTAGATAGAAACAGTAGCTTAAAAGCCGACATATCGGGCGGATATTAAGTATTATTTCTATTTTTATATCTTATTTCTATAGCACATCAAATTGTTTATGGGGGAGGGATTTATTTATTTTGTTTGCTTGGGGGGGGGCGTTATGGTGATCTAAAATAAACCTTACGAGAAATTATGTGATTTTGTCTTTTTTAACGTACCTCGCACTTTTCAACATTATGAAGTATGCTTTTTTTTAGTACTTATGTAGAATAGCGCGCAAGACTTAATATCATTAGATAACAGCTCAGTTGGTAGAGCGTCCGACTAGGAATCGCAAGTTCCCTGATTCGATACCGACCCTCGCCAACTCAGCGTATAAGTGACAGAGGAATCTGTGCGGTAAAGCGAGGAGCTAACGGTAGATGTAGTGCTTCACCCCAAAGGACAAAGCAATCTTCTTGGTCTAGCGCAAGTGAAAAGGGGATAGATTCCCTCGCTGTCTGGCTGATACCGACTTAAGGCCACCCGAATGCTTCACTTTTACGTATAAAAAGCATTACATTTCATCTAAATACGCCAAAACCTTTGAGACGCTAGAGTTAGTGTAAGGGTTAGGGTTAGGGTACTTCAAGAGTTTCCGACATCTAATGCAATTTAAACGTAAAATGCGATTCTAATGATATTTAGTTAAACTTGCAAATCGTCGTCAAATTAAAACGGAAACTTGTTTGGTGGTAATCCATGACAGTTTAACTACAGTGTATGAATGAACTTTTCTTGCAAATTGGATTACGGTTTAGGGGGTTAGGGATTAAGGTTGTTTTTAATTACGTATTGCTTTTAAAAAAAATTACTATACATTTAATGTTTAAAAATAATTTTTTTAAACCAAGTTTAATTGAAATTGCAATACTAACACAAACAACTGAGACTAATATGTCTACCGTTGGATTCAATAATTAATTTCAATGATTAATTAAATGTATAGAAATTCAAATCCTGGACGAAGCTGTTTGGATTTCACATAGCGCTTGGGAAAGGTATGAATCCAACTATTCTCCCTCCAGCTATGGGTAAATAGTAGGGCAGACTGTGCTCTTTAACCTTGCCTAGGTAACCAGTCTAGGAGAAGGAAAACTCTGAATTCAAACCTGTTAAACTCCGCTTAGGAAATTGACCGTGTGTCACATCCTACCTGTGCGGAGGAGTTGGTAAATGTATATGATAAAAATGATTGGGGGCAATAGGGTCGGGACAATCACATGGGTGCTAGGTCTTGACGTGACCAGCTGATTAATCCGAAAAGGTCTCTCCGACTGACCGTCTAAGTAAGGGTCAAAGTGGAATGTTGCATGTCATGGACTACTCAGCCACCCGGGGGTTCCACCCTTAAGACTGCCCTGTCGGATGGGGTGTTAGAATGCACAGACTGCACCTCTGCAGAGGGGTAAGACTCCCTCATTGGGGCCACCTGTTGGCCGTGGGTGGCGACCCGTGATGCTTAAGGATAGAACCCAGCTGGTTGAGCAGTCCATCACTTGCAATACTCCACTTTGACCCTGTCTTGGGCTAGAAGGGCGGTCGATCAATCAGCTGGTCACGTCTATCGCTTGCACCTATATGATTGCCCCAACCCTTATGGCAAGCCCCAACTCTTTTTATCATATGGGTGCTAGAAGGCGGTGGCTGAGGGTATACATGTCCTGGGAATGACGTTAAACTCTATCTGATGGTGAAGTTCCAGTTTTGGAGGTTTGGGGAATGTGGAGCACCTCTTCATCACTATAGCTCCCTGGTCCACTCTGACCCGGAGTGGTAGTACCTGATAGGATCCTATCTATGGGTTAAATTGAAAAACATGAATTTATTTTAAAAAATTGTGTATCCATTAAGAATGAGTTTATTTCAAAACTTTGTCGGCATTTAATGACCCACTGAGGTTGATATGCCGTCAAACAAACCAAACCATAAAAAAACATCCTTAAGAATCACGGGTCGCCATCCACGGAGGGATAACAGGAAGCCCCATGGAAGGGGAATGTTACCCCCTCTGTAGAGGTGCACTCGGTGTATTCTTCTACCCCAGACGACAGGGTAATGGACTGACCCTGAGAAAAAACGTCCGCGAAATTATCCTATAACCTAGTAGATCGTCAAGTGCACCCTTCTAAACCTTCGTAGTATTTTCCAGCATAATGAGATGGTCGGTTTAGTTTAGTCGGTAGAGCATCTGCCTATAAACTACAAGGTCCCTGGTTCGGATACCAGCGCATGAGTAGCACAACTTGGATTTATGTGGTAAAGTGGGGAGCTGGTGGTAAGTGTAGCGCTCTACCTCAGAGGCTAAAATAATCTTCCTGGTTACGAGCAAGATATGAAAGAAAGTCAATTTTTTTAAGCGGGGTATAGCTGTGTTGAATTCCAAATTTACCTTCTTTGAGACTAGTTTCCGAACAAATGCTAAAGAACCCAGTCTGCCCTACTATTTACCCATAGCTGGCAAGAACAAATGGATTCCTGCCTTACCGAAAGACATACTGTAGTGTACATTTACCCAAACCTTCTGGATAGGATGTGACATAAAATCAATCTTTCAGCGGAGTACAGCTGGTTTGAATTCAGAATTTTCCTTCTCCTAGACTGTTTACCTTACCAAAACTAAACAACTCTACCTTGTTATTTATACTTATAAGTAAAAGTAAAGTCGTCGGGGCGGTCTAATGTCGGTATCAACCAGACAGCGAGAGAGTCTATCCCCTTTTCACTAGCGCTAGACCAAGGAGATTATTTTAGCATCTGAGGTGGAGCGCCAAACCTACCATTTTACCGCACAGATTCCTGTGCTACTCATACGCTGAGTTGGCGAGGACCAGTATCGTACCAGGAACCTTGTGATTCCTAACCGAACTCTCTACCGGCTGAACTTAACCGGTACTATTGGTGCATCGACCGGGAAACGAACCCGGGCTGCCCGCGTGGCAGGCAAGCATTCTACCATTTATACCTACAGTTGGAGAAAGAACGGGTGGATTCATGCCTTTCCCAAGACGTATTAGCTCGAAATGAAACACAAACAGCTTCGTACAGGATTTGAACTCGAGTTGCTGATTTTATTTTCTATGACGATAAACGTTACACAAAGCGCCTCTTGCAGCTCTATTTACAAAGACAGAAATTAATGAAAACGTTAATTTCCTTCAAAATATTCTCCTTGGCATTTTACTTATTCCAGTGAGTTTGTCATTGTCTGAAGCACCTATGAAACTTATCTTTATATATGGTATGAAACTGTGCTGTTAGGTGTTTGGGTTCTAATGTCGTCCATGTCCTCAATTCGAACCTTTGAGATTAATTTTCAGTTTAAGAAATAAGAAAAAGTTATACGAAAATAAAAAATTGAAAAATATGAAAAATCAGCTGTTACAAAAATTATCAAGACTGAAGCTGTATTTACCAAGACAGAAATGAATAATGAATGAAACGTTAATTTTCTTCAAAATATACACCTTCGCATTCAATACACCTATTCCAGTGGGTTGTCCATTGGTTGAAGCACCTCTGTAACTCCTTTTGGTATGTTGTGATATGTACTTAGATATTAGTGCTTAAATTCATATAGTACTTAATAAATATGTACTTGAATTTTATTTTCTACGACGATAAACGTAACACCAATACGCCTCTTCAGTTTGTTTTTACAAAGACAGAAATCAATGAAACACTCATTTTATTCAAAATACTCCACTTGGCATTCACCCTACTTATTCCAGCGATTTCTCTCAATTTTTGAGATAAGGTTTGATAATTTGGATAATTCGGTCCAATTGGACACATAGTGCAACGTTGAGTTAATACAGTTCTAAGAGTGACGGTTATCTATGGGCTGCAGGTTCAATCCTGGCCAAGGGCGACAGTATCATAGAATAATCAACACAGCTTAACGCTTGTACCCAGTCTTGGTTAACGGAATGAGAACAGGATACCTCCGTCGATTGAATAAAGGGTTCGGTTCGAAGTTCCGTGAAAACTCCCGATTACGACGTAAAGGCTCCCGTGTTCGACAAAAACGTTACCGAGTTCGAAGAGAAAGGTTCCCAAATTCGAATAGAAGGTTCCAAAGTTGGACAAGAAACGCCTGAAGAAATTCGGAGGGCAGATCGACCGAAACGTTTTGTAGATAACAATAAAGATAAGGACAATAGTACGAACAATCCAATTAGTACAAATTAAGCCTCATCCCCAAAATTCTGACAAATACTTTTTTTTTTGGGGGGGGGACATTCCTTCATCTCAACAAAAAACTAAAGCTGATAGTAGGTGTGTCACTCCACCTCAGAAGCAAAAACAATCTGATTGGTCTTGCCCTAGTGAAAAGGGCATAAACTCTCTCGGTGTCTGGCTGATACCGACTTTAGGTCACCCTGTTTTGCTGTAGGTTCAATCTTGGCCAAGGGTGATAGTAACAAATCATAATCAACATAGCTTAACACATGTACCCGGTCATGGTTAACGGAATGAGAACAGTCTATCCCCGGTGGATTGAATAAAGGGTTCGGTTCGAAGTTCTGTGAAGACTCCCGATTACGACATGAAGGCTCCCGTGTTCGATAAAAACGTTACCGAGTTCGAAGAGAAAGGTTCCCAAATTCGAATAGAAGGTTCCAAAGTTGGACAAGAAACGCCTGAAGAAAGCCGGAGGGCAGATCGACCGAAACGTTTTTTAGATAACCATAAAGATAAGGACAATGAAGGCTCTTGAGTTCGACAAGAAGGTTCCCGAGCCCAACAAGAAATACCTGAAGAAGGGCGAGCGCACATCGACCGAAACGTTGTGTAGATAACAATAAAGACGACGGCAATAGTCAGAATAATCAAAATAGTACAAATCATTCCAGCGAGTTTCCCATTACTGAAACTCATCTTTTAATATTGCGTAAAGTGGCACTGTTATATTTCTTTTAATGTCCCCCTTATCCTCAACTCTTACCCTTGAGATGAATTTTCAGTTTAGTAAACAAGAAAAAAAAAGTTGCGCAAAGCCAGGTAATATGGAAAGTGCTGCTCTTGCAAAAATTTTTATTTTTAAAAAATCGCTCTCGGTTCTTTTTAATTACGCCTCGTATACGCTCTGCCTAAGATCATAGCGTAGTATCTGTGTTCATGGTTATCTAATTAGATAAAAATTGAAAAATCAAATTAATAATATATATATATATATATATATATATATATAATATATTATATATATATATATATATATATACATGGGTCAATCAATAATTAAGGTGAAATATTGCCTAAGGATTTGGCAATAGAAAGCACTGTTAACAGTTGCACCTTTTTAAAGAAATCAATTGTAATTAGACTTTTCGTGTCCCAGAAGAGGTTTATTAAATAAATAAGATGATTATACCAAAGGAGTGTGCAATAAGAAGCATAGTTTACAGTTGCACCTTTTTCAAGGAAATCAATAATGAAGGGTCCTTTCATGTCCTAGAAGAGGGTCATTCAATAAATAGGGTGAAATATTGCCTAAGATATTAGCAATAGGAAGCACTGTTTTTCAAGGAAATCGGAAACTATGCTATACTGATTATATACTTTCATTGTTTTATAAAGGGCAGTTGAGTATATCTGTATGTCCGGAAGAAATTACGAAAATAAAACAATTAACGACAAAGTAAATATATATACACATTCACTATCTCCATATTTTGCATTAAAAAAAAATTGAATTATATTCTTGAAGATAATTAAGATATAAAATTTAAACAATAACAGTATGACTTCTTTTTGCATTCAAAAATGAATAAAACAAAATGTCCTTGGCATAAAATAATCCAACAAGGGTTGACATGCCGTAAAAATCCAAACAACCAACCAACCTTTTGTATATTTTTCATTATTCGGGCAGATTTGCTTGATTCATATTTTTGTGAATTCTTTTGCTGAGAGAATAACTAAGAAAATAATACTTTCAATCGTCACCATCATCATCATCATCATTATCATCCTGTCACACAATTAGAATAGAATATAATGCCTTCCCTATTCATGCATCTTTCAATGAAATTCTTAAAGATATAGTTAATCTATCTATCTATCTATCTATCTATACATATATAAAGGGCAGTTGTGTATATCTGTATGTCCGGAAGAAATTACGAAAATAAAACAATTAACGACAAAGTAAATATATATACACATTCACTATCTCCATATTTTGCATTAAAAAAAATTGAATTATATTCTTGAAGATAATTAAGATATAAAATTTAAACAATAACAGTATGACTTTTTTTACATTCAATATCGTAAATAGGAGACATACATTTTTCTGGCTGAACTTGACAATCGGTCGGAAAATTAAAACATATTACAGGGTGACCCAGAAAAAACAGAGTCCAAATTATTTATTTATTTTCACATTAAACTAACCCTAAACCCCAACCCTAATCCTAACCCTAACCACCCCTAGTTAAAATTAACAGTTTTATTACAAAATGTGTGGATTCTGTTTTTTAGGGGTCACCCTGTATATAGGTGACCCAGAAAAAACAGAACTTAAATTATTTATTTATTTTCCCATTAAACTAACCCTAAACACTTATCCTACCCCCCCCCCTAGTTAAAATTAACAGTTTTATTACAAACTTTGTGGGTTCTGTTTTTTTCTGGTCATCCTGTATACATAGTGACTCAGAAAAAACAGAACTCAAATTATTTATCTATTTCCCATTAAACTAATCCTAAACCCTAACCCTAACCACCCCTAATTAAAATTAACAGTTTTATTACAAAATGTGTGCGTTCTGTTTTTTCTGGGTCGCTCTAATTTTCCGACCGATTTGCATATTTAGCCATTTTTTCTTTCGGAGTTTCTGCACTATGTTTTGTTTTGTTTTTTTTTTTTTTTTTTTTTTTCTGACTCCCCACCAGCCCGGATCAACGCAAGGGCTTTTTTACGAAGGGGTTTTAATGGGGCATCTAGTGAGGATCTAAATCGCGATTCAGTAATAATGGATCTGCGAGACTAACTTTTTGTCCTCTTCTACTCAGGCGACGCCGAGTAGTCGCTTCCAGTTGTTTTATAAAGGGCGTCCCATCGTGGCATAATGGTTTAGTTTATACCAGTAGCTAGTTTAGCCGATCCAATACTACTGCAAAGCAAGTTCAATCCTCGCTGGATGCCCCATAATTGCGACCTTGTGTCACATCCTACCAAGGGTGAACACGTTGGGTAAATATAGTGTCCCATTGTAGAACAATCTATTATGCCCATCTATTACAACTGAATAGCGAGTTCGATCCTCACTGGGTGCCCTATTCTTACGACCTTGTGTCACATCTTACCCGACGTGAACGGGTTGGGAAATTATAGGGTGTCCCTTCGTGGTGTAATTGTATTTAAACCCAGTCACGCCGACCTGTTACTACTGAATAGTGAGTTCGATCCTAGCTGGATGTCCCATACTTGCAACCTTGTGTCACATCCTACCCGTGACGAAAGGGACAGATAAAAAGCAGCGTCTCATCGTGATATGAAACAAAAATGGCGTCCCATCGTGACTGATAGCTTGCAAACTAGTCTCTCCAGTCCATTATTACTCAATAGCGGGTTCAATCCTAGCTGGCCGTCCCATACTTATGACTTATGTCACATCCTACTCGTGGCGAACGGTTTGGGTAAATATGGGGTGTCCTATTGAAGTGTCATGGTTAGCAAGCTAGTGTCGCCGATCCATTGAATAGCGAGTTCGATCCTAGCTGAATGTGTCTCTCCAGTCCATTATTACTCAATAGCGGGTTCAATCCTAGCTGGACGTCCCATTATGACCTTGTGTCACATCCTACGTGTGGCGAACGGTTTGGGTAAATATGGGGCGTCCTATTGAAGTTAATGGTTAGCAAGCTAGTGTCACCGATCCATTGAATAGCGAGTTCGATCCGAGCTGGATGTATCATACGTTGTCATACATTGTGTCACATCCTACCCGTGGCGAAAGGGTTGGGTAAAAAAACAGCGTCACATCGTGATGTGATGGCTAGCAAGCTAGTCTAGCCAATCCATTACAGCCGAATAGCGAGTTCGATCCTAGCTGGATGTCCCTTACTTACGACCTTGTGTCACATCCTTCCTACAGTAAGCGGGTTGGGTAAATATAGGTGTCCCTTCGTTGTGTAATTGCGTGCAAGCTAGTCTCGCCAATCCATTACTACTGAATAGCGAGTTCGATCCTAGCAGGATGTCTCATACTTGCGACATTGTGTCACATCCTACCCTTGGCGAACGATTTGGAAAAAAGAAACTGCGTCCCATCGTGACTGATGGCTAGCAAACTAGTCTCTTCAATCCATTATTACTCAATAGCGGGTTCAATCCTAGCTGGGTATCTTATACTTATCACCTTGTGTCACATCCTACGTCGTTGCGAACGGTTTGGGTGAATATAGGGTGTCATATTGAAGTGTAATGTTTAGCAAGCTAGTGTCGCCGATCCATTGAATAGCGAGTTCGATCCTAGCGGGATGTCCCACCATACACGCGACATTGTGTCACATACTTACCGCAGTGAACAGGTAGATACCTACACTCATTGTTTTGTTGTTTAAGTGCAAAATAATGGTGATGATGACGATGCCCCGAATTGTATATAAATAAAACGCATTTTCAAAAATTTTCTCAAAATGGGCAGTATTTTCATTAAAGTTCAATATCTTTGTTTTCCAGCCGATAACAACATATTTATTTATCTATGTCTACGTATTTTATTACTTATATACTAGCAATCGAAATGGTGTTTTCATAAAAATAAAGTTGTTTTTTTTTTAATGTTGGACTTTTGATCACACCAGAAACCGCTTTTATTAATGCAAATAATATGAAAGATCTATTTGAAAAAGTCAACATAGATGACATTCTGTCCTTTCTAGGAGAGAAATAAAATTATACCAAAAAATATTAACATAAACATGATCAACACCATACAAAAGTAATAATATAACATGATATCTTCTTCATAATGTGGTTAATTACGCAGGAGAAGGTATCAAGAAAAATCTGAAACACGTTCGCTAATGTAAATAGTAATAAAAAACATTTTTTAAAGACATAATCCATTTTGCGGACCTTCTTTTTTTATAGAATATTTATTTTCTCCCGGTGGACCCATTCAACACACTTATATTATATTATATATATATATATAATATATAATATATAATTATATATATAATATCGTGACTTGCCTTTCAAAATATAACGCTTGATCAAATACAGTTACACAACTAAAAAGATTTTCATCTTCTGTCATCTATAAAAACATCCATTATTTCTTCACCCCAAGATACATCCTGATGAAGGTTTAATGAAACCGAAATATTTAAACATCGTAATATTAAATTCATCCTATTTTCGGAACAACTTTCTTTTTTCTTCAAATTTCTTTATATATATAATATATATATATATATATATATATATATTAATGTGTGTGTGTACTATAATATATATTTATTTGGGATTTAGCATGAATCCATTAAGTGGAAATATAAGAAACTCAGTTTTTTAATGTTAAGTTTCGTTTTATTCGTAATATTTTCGGGAGGAAAATGTGGATATAACAACACAAACAGCTATTGTATCCATATTTTCCTCTATTTTCAACCACATTTTGTCGGATTTATTAAAAACCTTCACTTCTCATATATCTTATTATAATGGAGATTGTGTGTTTTTCTGTCTGTAACCGAAACTATATTCCTACTCAAGTCACAATTCTCTTAGTTATTGACATCATATTCTCCATGATTTTATTTTTATCTAAACCTCAATTATTAATAAAATTGTCTTACATTATTAATACTGTTAACTATGTCTACCTCCCGACAACATGCAATTATATTTATATACACAACAAAATAGCGGTTTACAGTGTGAACGGGAAGGCTAATTTGCATATTAATATTAAAAAATCGAATTTAATAAATATGTGTTTAGTATTATTGGTTTCTAATTGTTTGGTTTTATTTTAATGAATATAAGGAAAAATCTCTTCAATGAATCTTAAAATGAATCCATTAACAAGATAAAAGAACTGTCATTTTATTCTTTACTTCCTCTATAACTAAAATACTTAAATTAGAAAAAATAACAATGAAAGACGAGAGTGATGGAAGAGTAAGTTTCAGTTGTTCCATTTTTATTATACACCCTCTGTTTCAAATCTTTTATTATACTCCCTCTATTACACAATCTTTTTATCTGTATTTATTTAGTTTCATTAGCCTTTCTAATTTAATATGATATTTTATTACATTAAAACTTAAATACTTGCACCCGGAGGGTGCATATATTTGCTATATATATATATATATATATATATATGATTTCTGCTAACGTGGGACGTTGGAATCATCTGAAACATGCCTTCGTTCTCAGAACTACTAGTACTGCAACGTTCTGATCGGTACTCTCACTCTTTCGGTAAAAAAAAAAAGGTGTTGTGAAATGAATGCTGTTGGTTTTGTAATAAATATGGTTAGGTCAAATTTCATACGGCGGTAATTTGAGGGGGGGGAACCGACCATGCACGCCCCCCCCCCTACCCCCCCCCTCCTGTTTACACACCGTGAAATAGGCGGTAAAGTTGTCTGGTAAAAACTAAAAAATCTTTCCTCTTCGTAAAAGATCTATTTCTCCTTCAGGAACCAAGTAGAGACCGTGAATTTTTGGAGAGGGTAAAAACAAGAGGCAGGGGGTACAACAATATATATATATATATATATATATATATATATATCAATAAAGGAAGGAAGAACCCAATACAGTAATCCCATAATAAATTTCCACACGCACACACACCAACCCCTCCGCACGAGGTCAATTTCTTAAGCGAGGTTTAACAGGTTTGAATTCAGAGTTTTCCTTCTCCTAGACTGGTTACCTAGCCATAGTTAAAGAGCCCAGTCTGCCCTGCTATTTATCCATAGCTGGAGGGAGAGTAGGATTCATACCTTTCCCAAGGGTATTAGCGTTATGTAAATGCAAATAGTTTGTCCAGGAATTGAACTCTGGTAGACGAGTCCATTTCTTAAGACTCTAACCATTAGACTACGCGTTTCTATGTGTATGTGCGTGTATATGTGTATATATATAATAGAAGAGAGTGTGTATGTGTGTATATATGAGTCTATATGCATGTGTGTATATACATATATATTTGTGTGCATATATGTGTGTATAATTGTTTTTGTATATATATATGATTGTATGCGTGTATATATATATGTGTATACACATGTATTGCATCTATATATATATATATATATATAGATGCATACATATGTGTATGTATACATATATGTATGTACATATGTGTATATATGTATATACATATATATTTATAGGGATGTTTTATATGTTTAGGTTAGCTCAGTCGGTAGAGCGTTCGGCTAGAAACCACAAGTTTCCTAGTTCGTTACTGGCCTTCGCCAACTCAGCATATGAGTAGCATAGGGATCTGTGCGGTAAAGTAAGGAGCTGATGGTAGGTGTGGTGCTCCACCTTAGATGCCAAAATAATGTCCTTGGTCTAGCGCTATTGAAAAGGGGACAGACTCCCTCGCTGTATGGCTCATACCGACATTAGGCCGCCCCTTTACTTACTTATATGTGTATATATATATATATATATATAGAGAGAGAGAGAGAGATTTTGATTGGTTGGTTGGTTGGCTGGTTGGTTGGTTGGTTTGTTGGTTTTTACGGCATGTCAACTCTTGATGTTATTTCGTACTGATGACGTTTTTGTTTTATTTATGCTTGAGGGATACTCAGTTTTTTTTAACTCATTTTTTAACTTATTTTCTTCTATTTATCTCATAGATGGGACCCTAATAGGTACTACCATTCCCACTAATATATATATATATATATATATATATATATATATATAGCTCAGTCGGTAGAGTGTTTGGGCTATGAATCACAAGATTCTTTTGGTTCGATACGGGCCCCCACCAACTCAGCGTATGAGTAGCACAGAGATTTCTGCGGTAAAGTGAGGAGCTGATGGTAGGTGTGGCGCTCCACCTCAGATGCTAAAAAATAATCTCCGTGGTCTAGTGCTAGTGAAAAGGGGATAGACTCCCTCGCTGTCTGGCTGATACCGACATTAGGCTGCTCCAACGACTTTACTTTTACTTTATATATATATGTGTATATATATATATATATATATATATATATATATATAAAATCTAAATCCAAAGAAGCCTTTCTCTGATATGGTCAGTCTGGTTTGCACAAAAATCGATTTCATGTCGTGCCGATATTACCTGGATATCTAAACATTGCTTTCTTGGGAGGGGGTATAGAAGTTTATCATTGTCAGGTTGGTGAGGTTCATTATCAAGAGTTTTCTTTTGTTTTAACCAGATGAATAACTTTTATTTCAAACACGTGATCTGTGTGTGTGTGTGTGTGTGTGTGTGTGTGTGTGCGTGTGTGTAAAACATGCCGCCGCCCTGACCAACTTAACCTTTCCTCCTCCC
>CM042174.1:49479479-49514479 GCA_023376005.1 Doryteuthis pealeii | reverse complement strand
ACCGAAACTATATCACTACTCAAGTCACAATTCCCTTTATTATTTACATCACATTCTCCTTGATTTTATTTTTTATTTAAACTTCAATTATTAGTAATATCATTCTACATCATTAAGACTGTTGACCATATCTACATACTAATAACATGCAATTGTATTTATATATACAACAAAATAGCGGTTTACAGTGTGAATGGGAAGGCTAATTTGCATATTGATCTTTAAAATTTGATTTTAATAAATATCTGCTTAGTATTATTGATTTCTAATTGTTTGGTTTTATCTTAATGAATATGAGCAAAAATCTCTGGGATAAATCTTAAAAGAAATCCATTAACAAGAAGAAATAACTAATATTATTCTTTACTTCCTATTTTAACTAAATAGTTAAATTAGGAAAGTTTACCAATGAAAGATGGGAGTAATGGAAAATGATGGAAGAGTTAGTTTCAAAGTTGTTCTATTTTTCGATTATACCTCCTCTGTTCCAAATCTTTTTATCTGCATTCTTATTCAGTTTCATTAGCCTTTCTAATTTAACATGATATTTCATTATATTAAAACTTAAATACTTGCACCCAGAGGGTGCATATATTTGCTAGTATATATATATATATATATATATATATATATATATATATATTAAATCATCATACTGTGGTATATCCACTGGTCCCTGCTAGTACAAATAATTTGACAAACACTTGGATGATTTCAAGTATTCTTATCTTATACTAATAATTATATGGTTTCAAGTAATTAATTATAATCCTTACTAAACAACTGTAGCTTCAAGTAACTATTCCTAATCTATTAATAATGAAGTTTTGCTTCCAGTTTTTGTCTGTAACAAAAACGATGTCACTGCTTACGTCACTATACCCGAAATTGTCATAACATAGAATAAATACACTCAAAATTTGAGCATGCAGCATTAGACAATCCTCATTGTTTTTTTAAAACAAGTTTTAATAGATACATCCCCAGTATCATATATTTATATATAGTTTGTTTTATTTTAATAGATATTCAAAGTTTATAGAACTTAGTTTCGATTTCAAATTGTTTTATTTTTTTTACTTCTTTAATAAATTTGATGATTTCATGATTTATGGTTCAAACTCTCCGACATTTAATTTTTAACTTCCACCTCCTCAAGCAGTATCTTTCAAAAATGTATTTTTACATTGCCTGGAGGGCGTGTTTTTATTTTGCTAGTATAGATAATTTACAGTTATGCGGCATCAAGTATTCCTATCTAATACTAATAATTTGCACACATTGTATGGTTTCAAGTATTCCTTTTAATACTAATAAGTATATAGTTTTAAGTATTTTTATCTAATACTAATAATTATATAGTTTCAAGTAATTTTTCTATTTAATAATAATCATTAGTTATAAATTAGAACTAGTTAAAATTACAATTTAAAACAAAGTTGCCAGAGTGGCCTATTGTCAGTATCAGCCAGACAGTGAGGGAGTCTATCCCCTTTTCGCTAGCACTAGACCAGGGACATTATTTTGCTGGGTTGAAGCGTCACACTACCGTCACCTCCCCACTTTACTGCACATATCAGATTACCAATCTGTGCTACTCATGTGCTGAGTTAGCAGGGACTGGTATTGAACCAAGAACCTTGAGATTCCTAGTCAGGTGCTCTACCAACTGAGCTAAACCGATCCCAATTATCTTTAATTATAATTATCTTTAGTAAATAACTATTTTTAATACAAATAATTGTAGTTATATAATATCAAGTATTCCTATCTAATACAAATAATTTGCACACAGTTGTATTATTTAATAATTATATAGTTTCAAGTAATTATTTCTATTTAATGATAGTTATTTGTTTGCAAAGATTTATATGGTTTCAAGTAACTAATAATAAACTTAAGTAAACTATTATAGTGTATAATCAACATATAATACTCACCTTTACAAGAAGATTTCTACTAGCGTCCAGTTGACAGACAAAGTTGACTGGCTGTAACCAAATACAGACCCTGTACTAATTCACATAACATTCATGTGTTGGGTATATATTGATCAAATTATCCACAATAAACTTAGCAGCCAATCAGAACCTGGAGAATAATCTTGCCCAAGGAGCATAATGGAATATCCCAACCTGCTACATAAAGCACTCACTAACTCACTAGTTTTCTCAGGACAGATTCAACATGTGATACAGCTGAATGTGATACAGCTGAATACTGATCTCTTTATACAAAATCCTACATATAGCTTCAAGATTATGAACAAAAAAATTTCTAAAAACATTTCTTGGTTAAAAAATAATATAAAATTATTTTTAAACTTTCAAGTCTCAAAATTCATCCTCAATCGCTGGTTTGACTTTCTCAAGCGCCAATAACCAGTTCAAGGAATTTTCTATTGATTGCGACTTACGACATTAAGTACTTAAGTACTTTGTAATCAGTAATTATTATTTAAAATAAAATATTTAAACTTATTTAGTTAAAATACCTATTACTAGACCGGTTGCCAATGCAAGGTTAAAGAGTCCAGTCTGAAAGTTAGAGTCCATGAAAGTCGACTAAAACCAACGGGACTCTTAATCCCAGGATTTTTCAAGGGGGTTTTTTTATGTCACATATATATATAGTCGGATGTGTATCGTCTGCAAGAGAAAGATGGGAGAGAGAAAGAGAGAGAGAGAGAGAGAGAGTTAAATCAAGATAATTATACTATATTTTATAATAATAATAATATGAGACTGTAAACCATATACTCTGCGAATGTAGCAAACTAGCACAACGAGAATACAAAACTAGACACGACTGGGTTGGGAAGGTGATCCGCTGGGAATTATGCAAAAAATTTAATTTTTACCATACAACAAAATGGTATATGCATAAACCAGAATCTGTTCTTGAGAATGAAATGCATAAAATTCTCTGGACTTTGAAATAAAAACGGATCACCTTATCCCAGCAAGAAGACCAGACCTAGTGTTGATAAACAAAAAAGAAAAAACTTGTCAACTGGTGGATTTTGCAGTTCCAGCAGATCACAGGGTGAAGCTAAAGGAAAATGAAAAAATGGACAAATATCTGACCTTGCCAGAGAACTGAAAAAGTTATGGAATATGAAAGTGGAAGTGATACCAATTGTAGTTGTGCACTTGGAACAGTCCCAAAAGGATTGGAAAAAGGTTTGGAAAGTTTGGAAATCAGAGGAAGGATTGAAACCATTAAGAACACTGCACAGCTGTAATCTGCCAGAATTCTCAGAAGAGTCCTGGAGACCTGAGGAGACTTGCTGTCACTCAGACTCCAGTGAAAGACCATCAGCTAATGCTGATGTGAAAACTCAAAAAGAGCAAATAATTAGTGGGGCCTGTGGATATTCCACAGTTTGTTAATTTAACTATTACAATGTTTGATAAGTATACTCTAGAGCTATTGGAATAGTTCAATATGTAAAAAGCCTTTTTATCCTCCCTCCAAAAATCAATTTGAAGGGGGGGAATAGAGGACCACAGAAAATATATATATGGAGTACTTTTTAATTATTTCTATGAATTTTTTAGATGAGACTTGGTAAATTGTATTATTTGGATTATTCCTCATCTTTATTGTTATCTATACTCATCGTCTGAAACGTTGTACAGATAACAATAAAGATGAGGATAATCGTCTGAATAATCCTTGCGACTTAAACACACAACAGAATGTGGCGCCACAAGAATATGCAAAAGAAATTGGGCAGAAAGTGTAGTAGAAAAAGACAGGTGTTGATGGCACCCCTCCAGAAATCCATTTTTACGCAAGCAGGTCTTCTTGTTTACTGCTGGAAGCAAAGCGGAATAATGCAGACCTCTAGACATCCAGTCATGATGAAAGGATGATTATTGTAACGATCATCCTTATAAAATAACAAATCAGAGACCCGAGTTCAAATCTTGGACAAGGCGACTTGCATTTCTCTTCGTCTTGTGAAAGGCATCTCTTCTAAATCATAGGGCAGACTTTGTTCTTTAGTCTTGGTTAACAATCAGTCTAGGAGAAAGAAAAACTCTTCAAAGTTTGAAGTAAAGATATATAAAAGTTATTTGAATAATCCAGTTAAGTGAGCATTTTTGGATTTCTTGTGCCATTTTTCCCTTTTCTTATTCATATAATTATTATATAATAATATTATATAATAATTATATATTATTCATATGCTCTGATGAAGATGAATGGTTTATACAATACTTTCTATTACTGTTTAATTTTAATCTTTAAAATAATCTTAATTAGATTGCATTATATTAACATTTTATCATCATGTCAGCATGTATTAAATTATATTTCTTCCATATAACTATTATCACGCCTCCTAATTTGACGGTCTATATTCTATCCAAGATGTATGAGGCCATCTTTTTATTACATGTAGGTTAACTCTTCCAACAAAGAAGTACAAAAAAAAACATGGGTAGAATCACAATTCTTTATTCACTGAAGGAAGGGTTAACCTACATGTAATAAAAAAAAGCAGCCTCATACATCTTGGATAGAATATAGACCATCAAATTAGGAGGCGTGATAGTAAAAAAAGTATGGTGCCGAGAAGTCTTGAGACAATGGAGAGAAAATTAGACTTGTCCACTTGGAACGCGTCAGATTCGAAAAGAACTAAAATAGGCACCAAATCCCAGAACACCGGAAGAGTAAACAGTGAAAGGGAAATCTGTTAGCTAAGAACAGAACATTACCAAAGGGGGGCAAATAAGGTAAATATAGGTAACTAGGGTTGAAGGGGAAAAACTGAGAGAGGAAAAATCTATACTAGCCAAGACAACTATATTGCTTCTCCTTTTATCTTTCTCAACATATATCTTCAAGAATCTCTCACCCATGTGGTCTGACTATATATATAGTGAGCACAGCATTATGCTGGGCTGGCTTCAAGGATTAGTAGCGTGCCTCACTATTCCTTGTCTGTCTTATTATATCTCTCTGCAATAAAACTGTTGTAAGGGAATATTCCACACTCTCAAAAAGTAATGTCATTTTCTTTATCTCTGTTATGACCTGTTTAAGGGTCAATAAATAATAAATCAATTCAGTCGCAAAAGATTTATACACACACGCGCAACCACACACCTAAAAAATGCTCAATGCTTTCTTTTCGATACACACACTTGCACGGTCCCATACTCACACCGTAAAAGAGAATATTTGACGTCATATTTCAAACCGTCTCCTCTTTTCAAACCTCAAATTTTAAACAGACGGAATAACAAGGACTACCACTCGCTTTTCTCGTTATTCTGTGATAAAAAATTTCTTATTACCTTCCATATACCAACAAATGCCCTGAAGATGATCTAATTAATAGATCGAAACACTGCAGCGTCGGACAATAAACTCAACTCATTTAAACCTGTATTTTTTCATTCTTTCTTAATATATTACATACTGTCGGATTCACTTCCTTTTCTTCACACACACACACACACACACACACACATATATATATATATATATTATATATATATATATATATACACATCCAACTATTCTTCCCCCAGTTATGAGTAAATAGAAGAATATTAACTTTTTTAGGGTTGTACTTATTAATGCGCGATTGTGTAATACCTAATAATATCCATTTATATTATATAATGTTCCACTAGAAATAATAAAATTATGGTATCTTTGCTTTAGAAGAAAATTAAGTCTCTATTTTTTTAAATTGTTAAGTGTCTACTTATTTATGTGTGATAATAAAAAACTTAATAATATCTTTTTTGATTATGTAATATTCCACTAGAAATAATAAAATTCTGGTATCTTTGCTTTAGTAGAAAATTAAATTTTTAGTACAAAATGATGTTCTCTCACTCGAGCAAGAATAATTTTGTTAATAAAGATTGCTTGAAGTCGTAAAAACTAAAATCTGATTTTACGTTGGGAAGAGTCATTTTCACCGAATGAACACAGGGTGCCTTGTTTCAGTAATCTTGTTAAAAATAAAACACGTCTTTTCAACCATAAAATATGGTTATTTTTATCTAACTCAGGCAATAAATAAACATTCCATGCTTTCTCTTGGAGATTTAGTTTCAGACCATTTCTACAGAAGTTCTGCTAGGGAAGGAATGGTCCTCTGTAGATAGATTATCAATATTATAGAAATCTAATTTCACTGATGAGCTAAAGAGACAATTCTTCCAAGCCTTAGCTGTATCAGTGCTACTGTACAGCTGCACCACTTGGACCCTAACAAAGCACCTAGAGAATAAGCTAGATGGCAGTTGCACAAGAATGTGAACTTTTTAAACTCATTTTATGCCAAGGACATTTTGTTTCATTCATTCTTCATGGGTACTCAATTTTTTTTTATGAACACAAAAGAAAAGAAAATTCATTTTTTTTTTCTTCAAATAAATGTGACTTTACACAAATGAATACAACTGTATAGCTACATCACTTGGTTTGGATTTTATGGCATGTCAATGCTTGTTGGGTTATTTTATGCCAAAGAAGTTTTGTTTCATTCATTCCTGATGTGTACACAGTTTTTTTTTTTTTCAAAACTCATTTTTTTCTATTTAATCCATAGATGGGACCCTAATAGGTACTACCACTCCGGGTCAGAGTGGACCTGGGAGTAATAGTGATAAAGAGGTACTTCGCCATTAAATGCAGTTTGATATCATAACTAGGTCACTTCCATGCTCTCTCTTAGAGATCTAATCACAGATCATTACTACCGAATTTCAACCATAAAATATGGTTATTTTTTTTATCTAACTCAGGCAATAAATAAACATTCCATGCTTTCTTTTGGAGATTTAGTTTCAGACCATTTCTACAGAAGTTCTGCTAGGGAAGGAATGGTCTGCTGTGGATAGATGATCAATATTATAGAAATCTAATCTCACTGATAAGTTAAAGAGACAATTCTTCTAAGCTGTAGTAGTATCAGTGCTACTATACAGCTGCACCACTTGGACCCTAACAAGCACCTAGAGAATAAGCTAGATGGCAGTTGCACAAGAATGCACATTTTTTAAACTCATTTTATGCCAAGGACATTTTGTTTCATTCATTCCTGATGTGTACACAGTTTTTTTTTTCAAAACTCATTTTTTTTCTATTTAACCCATAGATGGGACCCTAACAGGTACTACCACTCCGGGTCAGAGTGGACCTGGGAGTAATAGTGATAAAGAGGTACTTCACCATTAAATGCAGTTTGATATTGTAAGTAGGTCACTTCCATGCTCTCTCTAATCTAATCTTACTGATAAGTTAAAGAGACAATTCTTCTAAGCTGTAGTAGTATCAGTGCTACTGTATAACTGCACCACCACTTGGACCCTAATGAAGTACCTAGAAAATAGGTTAGCTGGGAACTGCACAAAAATGCTGTGTGCTATCTTAAACAAATTGTAAGTTATATAGAAATCTGATCTCACTGATAATTTAAAGAGATAATTCTTCTAAGCTGTAGTAGTATCAGTGCTACTGTACAGCTGCACCACTTGGACCCTAACAAAGTGTTGGATTTTGTGTAAAGTATTCAACTCTGTTACAAGATGAATGCCAAAACTAAAACTAGAGTTTGGTAGGTGGATTATATGGAGCTTTGGATTGTTCCATTATGAACTCAGGCAAGTTCATTTCCTGAGTTCTGATTGGCCTTGATATGACCCAAAGGGGGTCTCTCTAACCGCCCTTTTAGGGGCCAAAGTGGAGTGTTGCATGTCATGGACTGTTCAGCAGCCAGTGTTCCATCCTAAAGCATCAAGAGTCGCCACCCATGGCCAACAGATGGCCACATTGGGAGTTGTCTTAACCCTCTTCAGAGGAGCTGTCAATGTATTCTACAGCCCCAGTCAACAGGGCGGGTTTTCTCTTGGAGCTCTAGTTACAAACCATTACTACATTTCTACGGAATGGTCTGCTGTAGATAGATTCCCAGTTTTATGGAATTCTGTTCTCACTGATGAGCTAAAGAGACAATTCTTCCAAGCCGTAGTTGTATCAGTGCTACTGTATGGTTGCACCACTTAGACCCTGTAGAATACTGTTAATTGTTATTCTGTGTTACTTTCACCCTTAGCCAGGATTGAACCTGCAGTCTGGAAATGACTGTTACAGATTGTTAACTATTGGACAGTGGAACAGTCAAATACCTCCTCAGCTTAATGGACTCTTCCTGGCAGTAGTGGCAGTAATTATTTAAGCTGTTATAGTGGGTTCATTGGAGAACTAGTAACTGCATGGTTAGGCTTGGCCAGTCACATTGCTCAAACCAATTGTTGACTGTCTAATTGACTTACTTCAATAGACCCTAACAAAGCACCTTGAAAATAAGCTAGATGGGAATTGCACAAGAATGCAAATTTTTTAAACTCATTTTTTCTATTCAACCCATAAATGGGACCCTATTTAAGCTATAACTGTATAAGTGCTACTGTATGGCTACACCACTTGGACCCTAACAAAGCACCAAGAGAATAAGTTAGAGAGGAGTTGTAGGAGACGGGATGCATATGGACTATGCAGATGATCTGGTACTTCTTGCAAATACACCTGCACAAGTCAATTCCTTGCTACATAGCCTGAAGAATATCATGTGTTTTAAAAATGAAAGCCTCTAAATTCAATTAAACAATACTTGTACCTCGGTTGTAATATCTCATCCACAGAAGGTGATGTTAATGTATATATAGGGAAGGAACAGTCCGCTGTAGATAGATTCTCAATCTTATAGAAATCTAATCTAACTGATAAGTTGAAGAGACAATTCTTTCAAGCCATAGCTGTGTCAGTGCTACTGTACAGCTGCACCACTTGGACCCTAACAAAGTGCCTAGAGAATAAGCTAGACAAGAGTTGCACAAGAATGCTGCGTTCAGTCTTAATCAAATTGTGGAAACAGCACCCCATAAAAAAGCAGCTGTATGGTCAACTTCCCCCATCGAACAAACCACATGAGTAAGATAAGATAGGAGTTGTGGGAGACAGGATAGATGTGGACTATGCAGATGATCTGGTACTTCTTGCATATACACCTGAACAAGCCAATTTTTTGCTATATAGCCTGAAGAAGTTCATCTGTTTTAAAAATGAAAGAGGCCTCTCCACACTTAGCGGTAAGCCTCTAAATTTAATGGAACAATTCACATACCTAGGTAGTAATATCTCATCCACAGAAAGTGATGTTAATGCACATATAAGGAATCCATGGTCTGCTATAGACAATTCTTCCAAGCCTTAGCTGTATCAGTACTATTGTACAGCTGTACCACTTCGACCCTAACAAAGCGCCTAGAGAATAAGCTAGACAAGAGTTGCAAAAGAATGCTGCGTTCAGTCTTAATCAAATTGTGGAAACAGCACCCCATAAAAAAGCAGCTGTACAATCAGCTTCCCCCATCGAGCAAACCACATGAGTAAGATAAGATAGGAGTTGTGGAAGACGGGATAGATGTAGATTATCCCGATAATCTGCACAAGGTGAATCCTTGCTACATAGCCTGAAGAATTTCAGGTGTTTTTTTGGTAAGTAATGGCGGAACATTGTCCTCTATGTGAACTCTGATAAAACTGGAGGAGACATCTCCACACTTGATGGAACAATGCATGTACCTAGGCAGTAATATCTCATCCACAGAAAGCAATGTTAATGGAGATACAGATGTAGTTTAGTAGATGTCTTGGACATGACATTAAACTTGTCCAACTAAATACTAAACTCACTTGTATTGTATTTTTCTAATTAACAAAAAAAAGAAAAGAAGAAAAGGACAATACTAATAATAACAATAATAATATTAGTAATAATAATAAAATTAAGAATTAGTAATAATAATAATAATAATAATAATATTAAAATAACAAATAATAATAAAAATAATAATAATAATAATTAAAAAATAAAAATATAATAATAATATTAAAAATAACAAATAATAATACAATATGATAATAATAAGATTAAAAATAACAAATATAATAACAATAATGATAATAATAATATTAAAAATAAAAAAATATAATAACAATATAATATAATAATAACAATAATAATAATAATAACATATAATAATAGATAAAAAATAACAAAATAATAAATTAAAAATAAACAAAATAACAATAATAATAATAATAAGATTAAAAATAACAAAATAATAATAACAATAATAAGATTAAAAAATAAAAATAATAATAACAATAATAGATTAAAATAACAAATAATACATATAAGATTAAGATAACAAAATAATAATAACATAATAATAAGATTAAAAAATAACAATAATAATAAAATAATAATAATAATAATAAGATTAAGAATAACAATAATAATAAGAAGAATAAAAAATAATAATAACAATAATTAAAATATTAATAAAAATAAGATTAGCAGTAACAAAATAAAATAAAACAAAAATAATGATTTAATATTTCTGAATGGAACAGCCCACCTTATATATCAAAATGGGGGATGTGTTGAGTTTTTTCATATGGTGTGTGCAGATTCTCGCCCATACTTATAGACTAGGCGAGATCATGTGATCTATTCCTTGGCCAATCACTGACAGTACTCTGAGGCTGATACATTACTTAACCCACCCTACTGGTCATAATTACTGCACCACTCTTAGATAACGGACATAGGATTAAATCACTGGACCCCTACCAATATGCAGGATAGGACTTCTACGATTACCAAAGGATCACAAAAGGATTCCATAACATAGGACTTTCTTTAAGCCCTATTTCAACTGGCCAAGGATGGCACTTAAAAACTTTACAATTCTTGTACCTAGGTAGTAATATCTCATCCACAGAAAGCAATGTTAATGGAGGTATAGATGATCACACTGATAAGTTAAAGCGAAAATTCTTCCAAGCTGTAGCCATGTTAGTGCTATTGTACAACTGCACCACTTGGACCCTAACAAAGCGCCCAGAGAATAAGCTAGATGGGAGTTGAACAAGAATGCTACGTGTCATCTTAAACAAATCATGGAAACAACACCACACGAAAAAGTTGTAAGGCCACTTGCCTCCTATCACACAAACCATCCAGGTACAGAGATTATCATGGGTATGCGTCCTGCGTCACTGATGCATAAAAATCTAAAAGGACACAGAAAAATCTTATCCATCATAAGTCCCCCACCGATCAATCAGCTGGTCTTGTCAAGCCCTAGCACCTATATGATTGTCCCAACCCTGTTGCTCTTATTACAAGGCAAAACCCTTTTTATCATATATTTGCTAGAAAGCAGTGGCTGAGGGTCTTAGTGTCCTGGGTATGACATTAAACTCTATCTGATGGTGAAGTTCCAATTCTGGAGCACCTGAGAATGGGGAAAATGTGGAGTACCCCTCCATCATCATTACTCCCAGGTCCACTCTACCCCAGAGTGATGGTACATGTTAGGATCCCATCTATGGGTTAAAAAGAAATAGTTTTAAAAAATTAGTTTTAAAAAATTAGTTTAAAAAAAATTAGTTTAGAAAAATTAGTTTTTAAAAAATTAGTTTAAAAAAATTAGTTTAAAAAAATTAGTTTAAAAAAATTAGTTTTAAAAAATTAGTTTAAAAAAATTAGTTTTAGAAAATTACTTTAAACAAATGTGAATAACCATTAGAAATGAATAAAACAAAATGTCCTTGGTATAAAATAATCCAACAAGGGTTGACCTGCCGTAAAAATCCGAACCAACCAACCAACTTTTTTGTATATTTTTCATTATTCGGGCAGATATACCTGATTCATATCTTTGTGAATTCTTGTGCTGAGAGAATAACTAAGAAAATAATATTTTCAATCATTATCCTCATCATCATGTCACACAATTAGCACAGATATCCATGCCAACCTCTTGCCAACCTTCTCTATCATTCATTGTCCCTGGGAGGTCCTCTGTGCAGCATCCAGTATTCACACAGAGCCAATCAATGTAGGTCCTTGGTGGGCGGCCCACATTAGCTTGTCCATGTGTTGGCTTCCACAGGAGAATGTCGCTTATGAGCTCGTTATTGCTTCTCCAGCAGTGTCCTGCATGTCTTGTCCGTCTCACTCAGATGGTTATGATTGCAATGGGCTGGCAAGGCATTGAAAGAGACTGAGTTCTTCTCTCGGAGCCGAAAGTTTAATTTTTTACTGAGTAACCCCATAGCCTTGTACCCTACTAGGTTACTGTTGTTTGCAATGCAAGAATATGGCAGTTCTTCTCTTAGAGCTGAAAGTTAATTTTTTTTTACTAAGTAGCCCCATAGCCTTGTACCATACTAGGTTACTGTTGTTTGCAATGCAAGAAGAAGAATATGGCAGTTCTCCTCTTAGAGCCGAAAGTTTAATTTTTTACTGAGTAACCCATAGCTTGTACCATACTAGGTTATTGTTGCTTGAAATGCAAGAGTATGGCAGTAATGCTTTTTTTACGTATACGTCTTTTTTTTGGGGGGGGGGAGAAAGTGTCATATTTTTTTTTTGGGGGGGGTCTCTCTTTTTTTTGAAAATGCTGTCAAAATTGTTGAATAAGGCATAATTATAGCGTGAAGCATAGCTAGAACGAAAATATCTTCATTATTATTCGTTGTGTTGGAAGGTACGTAATGCTTTACTTGACCTAATAATAGCTGTATTATTCAAAATCTCTTTGGCTGTAGTAAACGTGTATTTTATTGTCTTTTTAGTCTTTCATAGTTATATATACCTCTAGTCACGAGAGAGAGTGAGAAAGAGGGTGATAATAGAGAGTGAGAACAGAGAGAGAGAGGGGGGGTAGATAGAGAGTGAGAAGAGAGAGATATGGATGAGAAACTCTCTCTCTCTCTCTCTCTCTCTCTCTCTCTCTCTCTCTCTCTCTCTCTCTCTCTCTCTTCCTCTCTCTCTCTCTCTCTCTCTCTCTCTCTCTTTTCTCAGGTAAATAAAACCGTGGTAATGTAGTAACGTGTATTTTATAGTCTTTTTAGTCTTTCATGGTTATATATACCTCTAGTCGCGAGAGAGAGTGAGAAAGAGGGTGATAATAAGAGTGAGAAGACAGAGAGAGAGAGGACTGAGAAACTCTCTCTCTGTCTGTCTGTCTGTCTGTCTGTGTGTGTGTGTGTGTGTGTGTCTTCTCAGGTAAATAAAAACCGTCGTAATGTGGTGACCGTGTATTTTTATAGTCTTTTTAGTCTTTCATAGTTATATCATACTATAGTCGCGAGAGAGAGTGAGAAGAAAGACAGAGGGGGGTAGATAGAGAGTGAGAAGAGAGAGATATCAGCTGAAAAACTCCTCTCTCTCTTCTCTCTTCTCTCTCTTCTCTTCTCTCTCTCTCTCTCTCTCTCTCTCTCTCTCTCTCTCTTCAGGTAAATAAAAACCAGTAAAATATTAAACATGATTTCGGTTGAATAGGATGTTACATTATACAGAGTGGAATCCATTTCTCTAGGTATCGTGACAGGTTGTGTTTTTTTTTTGTTTGTTTTTTTTTTTAGACATTTATTTTATTTATTTATTATTTATTTATTTTTATTTATTTGTGGGGTTTGGGCGTTGTCGTCTTAATAGATTTATCCGGATAATGTAGAACCCTCGTCACCACCTTCAAACCCCATATGATAAAAGGTGGACTTGCTCATATAGGTGCTAGGGCTTTGATGTGACAGCCGATTATCGGAGGGCTCTCAACCGCCATCTAGCCATGAGGAGTATTGCATATCATGACTGCTCATTCCACTGGGTTCTATCCTTAGCATCACAGGTCACTACCCACGGCCAACAGGTGGCACCATTGGGATCTTACCCCTTCTCAGAAGGTGCAGTCACTGCATTCTACTGCCCTCGACAGGCGAGCATGTATTATCATAAGATATCTCATCCACAAAGCATCTAATGATGTTAGATGACACATGATAATTAAAGCAAAATTTCTTTCAAGCTGTAGCCATGTTATCTTTAGTACAACTGCCACTTGGGACCCTAACAAAGCGCCCAGATAAGCAGATGGGAGTTGAATAGAATGTCTAGTTGATGTCTTTAAACAACAGGAAGACTAACACACACAAAAGTTGTAGGCCACTGCCTCCTATCACACAAACCCCAGTAACAGAGATTCTCATGGGTACATCTCCTGCGTCATGATGCATATGGAGAGTAGAGTGTCAAATGTATGTATGTCCCAATGAAGTACAAAAATAAAACAATTACAACAAAGTAAATATATATATACACATTATCAGTCTCGCAGATCTATATATCAATGGTTCTTGCTTTTTGTGCAAACAATTATGAAGATTTGATTTATATTAGCAGATATTTGCAAATTAAAATATACATAGAAATAGCATTGAAATTCTACTTCAAAATGTCCAGCATTTGTGAATCTCAAAAGTAAATAAATCAATACACCAGGGTGCCCCCTCAAAACTCAGGTGTTGCTAGGTAGCCACTTCTAGTATATATATATATATATATATATATATATAATATATATATAATGTGTGGGGTCCTTATCATAGGATGATAATTACCAAAGTAGTGTCATAGATTAATTACAAAGGAATAGTGAGTTTACCCTCACTAGGTGCCCATTTTTTTTTTTTTTCTTTTCAGAATATATATCAGGGGTTCCTCATTATCAGGTAATGACTAATAAACTACTTATATAGATTTATTTCTCACTGATGAGCTAAAGAGACAATTCTTCCAAGCCATAGTTGTATCAGTGCTACTGTATGGTTGCACCACTTAGACCCTAACAAAGCACCTAGAGAATAATCTAGATGGGAATTGCATAAGAATTCAAATGTTTTAAACTCATTTTTTTCTATTCAACCCATAAATGGGACCCTATTTAAGCTATAGCTGTATCAGTGCTACTGTATGGCTGCACCACTTGGACCCTAACAAAGCACCTGTGGTATACTAAGAACCGGAAACACCGATTATACCATTGTTTGTATGAAACAGAAGTACTGTTTCAGCCATCTTGTTGTTGTTGCAAATAAAAGGCAGAAGTGAGTTCTTCTCGCAGTTAACGTCAACTGGGCTACACGTCTTATTATTCGCTAAGCGCGTTATAACAAGCACCTAGAGAATAAGTTAGACAGGAGTTGTGGGAAATGGAACGGATATGGACTATGCAGATGATCTGGCACTTCTTGCAAATACACCTGCACAAGTCAATTCCTTGCTACATAGCCTGAAGAATATCATGTGTTTTAAAAATGAAAGCCTCTAAATTCAATTAAACAATTCTCGTACCTAGGTAGTAATATCTCATCCACATAAGGTGATGTTAATGTATATATAGGGAAGGAACAGTCCGCTGTAGATAGATTCTCAATCTTATAGAAATCTAATCTAACTGATAAGTTGAAGAGACAATTCTTTCAAGCCATAGCTGTATCGGTGTTATTGTACAGCTGCACCACTTGGACCCTAACAAAGCGCCTAGAGAATAAGCTAGACAGGAGGTGCACAAGAATGCTGCGTTCAGTCTTAAACAAATTGTGGAAACAGCACCCCATAAAAAAGCAGCTGTACGGTCAGCTTCCCCCATCGAACAAACCACATGAGTAAGATAAGATAGGAGTTGTGGGAGACGGGATAGATGTGGACTATACAGATGATCTGGTACTTCTTGCATATACACCTGAACAAGCCAATTTTTTGCTATATAGCCTGAAGAATTTCATCTGTTTTAAAAATGAAAGAGGCCTCTCCACACTTAGCGTTAAGCCTCTAAATTTAATGGAACAATTCACATACCTAGGTAGTAATATCTCATCCACAGAAAGTGATGTTAATGCACATATAAGGAAGCCATGGTCTGCTATAGACAATTCTTCCAAGCCTTAGTTGTATCGGTATTGTACAGCTGCACCACTTGGACCCTAACAAAGCGCCTAGAGAATAAGCTAGACAAAAGTTGCACAAGAATGCTGCGTTCAGTCTTAATCAAATTGTGGAAACAGCACCCCATAAAAAAGCAGCTGTACAATCAGCTTCCCCCATCGAACAAACCACATGAGTAAGATAAGATAGGAGTTGTGGAAGACGGGATAGATGTAGATTATCCAGATGATCTGCACAAGCTGAATCCTTGCTACATAGCCTGAAGAATTTCAGGTGTTTTTTGGTAAGTAATGGCAGAACATCGTCCTCTATGTGAACTGGAGGAGACATCTCCACACTTGATAGAACAATGCATGAACCTAGTTTGGTTTGGTTTGGTTTTACAGCATATCAACCTCAGTGGGTCATTTAATGCCAATAAAGTTTTAAATAAATCAATTCCTAATGGATAATAAAATTCTTTTATAAATGCATTTTTCTATTTAACCCATAGATGGGACCCTTACAGGTACTACCACTTCGGGTCAGAGTGGACCAGGGAGCAATGGTGATGAAGGGGTGCTCCACATTCCCCCAAACCTCCAAAACTGGAACCTCACCATCATTTAGAGTTTAACGTCATTCCCAGGATATGTAGACCCTCAGTCACCACCTTCAAGCACCCATATGATAAAAAGGGGTTGGGACTTGCCATATAGGTGCTAGGGCTTGATGTGACCAGCCGATTGATCGGAGGGGGCCTCTCCAACCGCCCATCTAGCCCAAGAGGAGTATTGCAAATCATGGACTGCTCATCCACCTGGGTTCTATCCTTAAGCATCACAGGTCACTACCCACGGCCAACAGGTGGCCCCATTGAGGGAGTCTTACCCCTCTGCAGAGGTGCAGTCACTGCATTCTAATGCCCCACCGACAGGGCGAGCATGTAATTAGGTAGTAATATCTCATCCACAGAAAGCAATCTTAATGGAGGTATAGATGATCACACTGATAAGTTAAAGCAAAAATTCTTTCAAGCTGTAGCCATGTTAGTGCTATTGTACAACTGCACCACTTGGACCCTAACAAAGCGCCCAGAGAATAAGCTAGATGGGAGTTGAACAAGAATGCTACGTGTGGTCTTAAACAAATCATGGAAACAACACCACACAAAAAAGTTGTAAGGCCACTTGCCTCCTATCACACAAACCATCCAGGTACAGAGATTCTCATGGGTACACGTCCTGCGTCACTGATGCATAAAAATCTAAAAGGACACAGAAAAATCTTATCCATGATAAGTACCCCTTTGATCAATCAGCTGGTCTTGTCAAGCCCTAGCACCTATATGATTGTCCCAACTCTGTTGCTCTTATGACAAAGCACAACCCTTTTTATCATATATTTGCTAGAAGGCAGTGGCTGAGGATCTTAGTGTCCTGGTGTGACATTAAAGTCTATCTGATGGTGAAGTTGCAATTCTGGAACTCCAGAGAATGGGGAAAATGTGGAGTACCCTTCCATCATCATTACTCCCAGGTCCACTCTACCCCAGAGTGATAGTACGTGTTAGGATCCCATCTATGGGTTAAAAAGAAATAGTTTTAAAAAATTAGTTTAAAAAAATTAGTTTTAAAAAAATTAGTTTAAAAAAAATTAGTTTTAAAAAAATTACTTTAAACAAATTTAAATAACCATCAGAAATGAAAAAAACAAAATGTCCTTGGTATAAAATAATCCAACAAGGGTTGACCTGCCGTAAAAATCCAAACAACCAACCAGCATTTTGTATATTTTTCATTATTCGGGCAGATATGCCTGATTCATATCTTTGTGAATTCTTGTGCTGAGAGAATAACTAAGAAAATAATATTTTCAATCATTATCCTCATCATCATGTCACACAATTAGCACAGATATCCATGGCAATCTCTTGCCAACCTTCTCTATCATTCATTGTCCCTGGGAGGTCCTCTGTGCAGCATCCAGTATCCACACAGAGCCAATCAATGTAGGTCCTTGCTGGGCGGTCCACATTAGCTTGTCCATGTGTTGGCTTTCACAGGAGAACGTCGCTTATGAGCTCGTCCTTGCTTCTCCAGCAGTGTCCAGCATGTCTTGTCCGTCTCACTCAGATGGTTATGATTGCAATGGGCTGGCAAGGCATTGAAAGAGACTGAGTTGAATTTTTCACCGAAAAACCCCATAGCCTTGTACCATACTAGGTTACTGTTACTTGCAATGCAAGAATATGGAAGTTTTTTTCTTAGAGCCGAAAGTTTATTTTTTTTACTAAGTAGCCCCATAGCCTTGTACCATACTAGGTTATTGTTGCTTGCAATGTAAGAGTATGGCAGTTTTTCTCTTAGAACCGAAAGTTTAATCTTTTACTAAGTAGCCCCATAGCCTTGTACCATACTAGGTTACTGTTTTTGCAATGCAAGAATATGGCAGTAATGCTTTTTTTTACGTATACGTCTTTTTTTTGGGGGGGGGAGAGTGTCATGTTTTTTTTTGGGGGGGGAGTCTCTCTTTTTTTGAAAATGCTGTCAAAATTGTTGAATAAGGCATAATTATAGTGTGAAGCATAGCTAGAACGAAAATATCTTCATTATTATTCGTTGCGTTGGAAGGTATGTAATGCTTTACTTGACCTAATAATAGCTGTATTATTCAAAATCTCTTTGGCTGTAGTAAACGTGTATTTTATTGTCTTTTTAGTCTTTCATAGTTATATCATACCTCTAGTCGCGAGAGAGGGTGAGAAAGAGGGTGATAATAGATAGTGAGAAGACAGAGAGAGGGGTAGATAGATAGTGAGAAGAGAGAGATATGGACTGAGAAACTCTCTCTCTCTCTCTCTCTCTCTCTCTCTCTCTTCTCTCTCTCTCTCTCTCTCTTCTCAGGTAAATAAAAACCGTGGTAATGTAGTAAACGTGTATTTTATAGTCTTTCATAGTTATATCATACCTATAGTCGCGAGAGAGAGTGAGAAAGAGGGTGATAATAGAGAGTGAGAAGAGAGAGAGAGAGAGGGGCTGAGAAACTCTCTCTCTGTCTCTGTCTGTCTGTCTGTCTGTCTCTCTCTCTCTTCTCTCTCTCTCTCTCTCTCTCTCTCTCTCTCTCTCTCTGTGTGTGTGTATCTTCTCAGGTAAATAAAAACCGTCGTAATGTGGTAACGTGTATTTTATTGTCTTTATAGTCTTTCATAGTTATATCATACCTATAGTCGCGAGAGAGAGTGAGAAGAAAGACAGAGGGGGGGTAGATAGAGAGTGAGAAGAGAGAGATATCGGCTGAGAAACTCTCTCTCTCTCTCTCTCTCTCTCTCTCTTCTCAGGTAAATAAAAACCAGTAAAATATATAAACATGATTTCGTTGAATAGGATGTTACATTATACAGAGTGGAATCCATTTCTCTAGGTATCGTGACAGGTTAGTGTTTTTTTTTTGTTTTTTTGTTTTTTTTAAGACATTTATTTTATTTATTTATTAATTTATTTATTTTTATCTTATTTTGTGGGTTGGGCGTTGTCGTCTTAAAATAGATTTAAGTAAGTATACCAGTGACTTGAGTAGGTAAAAAGATAAATGTTTAAGCTTACTGGTGGTGGGTCGGGGGCGAATTAGTTTATCTACTCAAGTTTCTGAAGTTCACCAGTTTATGTTGTGTTTCTAAACACCTATTTTTTTTTAAATTCGACATTTTTTTTAAACTACGTTAAAAGAAAAAAAAAGGTACTATTTCTCTGAATGTTTTAGATGTGGCTTGATCATTTGGATTATTTGGACTATTGTACTTATCTTTATTGGGCAAAACTTGCAAATCGGTCGGAAAATTACAATATTTTATAGGGTGACCCAGAAAATACAGAACCCAATTTATTTATGGTAATAAAGGACTATTTGCTCGTAAATTCCTACCATTGTAATAAAACTGTTTATTTTAACTGGGGAGTTTAGGGTTTAGGTTTAGGGTTAGTTTAATGGGAAAATAAATAAATAAATAAGGTAATAAAGGACTATTTGCTCGTAAATTCCTACCATAAAATAAACTGAACCCCCATTTTATGTCCGTGTTTTTGCAATAAATGTTTTATTTTTCTTGCACCTGTTATTTTACAATACTAAATATATTTTCTGGCAATACTTAACTTTTTCTTCGTAAGATAATATATTTAGTATTGTAAAATACCAAAAATCAGGAAATTATCTGATTTTAATGAAATTTTCAGTGTTGATTTATCAATCAATGAATTTTATAATGCATCAGTTATTTTATTTCAAAACTTTCTGATTTTTTTTCCTCATCTTTATTGTTATCCGCAAAAATATGCGGATTCCGGGCGTAAATATTTAAGTTTTAATGTAATGAAATATTAGTAATATTTGCGTTATTCGGACTATTGTCCCCATCTTTATTGTTATTTGTACAACGTTTCGGTCGATATGCCCTCCGGCCTTCTTCGGGTATGTCTTGTCGGACTCGGGAACCTTCTTTTCGAACTCGGGGACCTTCTTGTCGTAATCGGGAGCCATCACGGAACTTTGAACCCTTTATTCAGTCCACGGGGGTATCCTGTTCTCATTCCGCTAACCATAGCTGGGGTAGGAGTTGTCACTGCCGCTGCTCAGGATTGAAACCGGAATTCAGAAATGACTTAGAACCGTATTAACCTAACTACCTTATCCACTAGGCCATGTGTCCAATTGGACAGATAACAATGGAGATGAGGACAATAGTCCGAATAACGCAGATAATACTAATCATCAAGCCTCATCTCAAACATTCAGAGAAATAGTAATGAAATATATTAGATAGGAGCTACCAAGGTGTTGACTCGTTTTCATTTTAAAAACGAATAAAAATGAATTAAATAGATTATTTAGGTGTTTCATATTTTAAATGAATTTTATTTATTAATTTACCATAGCAGAAATACCTTATTAAATCAGAAAGTTTTGAAATAAAATAACTGATGCATTATAAAGTTCATTGATTGATAAATCAATACTGAAAATTTAATCAAAATCGGATAATTCCCTGATTTTTGGGGTTTTTTTTCAATCGGGGTGTTAACTTTATTTTGTAAAATGCGGATTTTACGGCAAATTTGGCAGTGCCTAGTATTAGATATATAAATACTAACGAAATTAAATAAGAACACATATAAAAAGATTACACTTTTTTCAATTATATTTTAATTGATTTCTATATTAATATATAAAGTAAAGTCGTCGGGGCGGCCTAAAGTCAGTATCAGCCAATCAGCGAAGGAGTCTATCCCCTTTTCAATAGCGCTAGACCAAGGAGATTGTTTTTGCGTCTGAGGTGGAGCGCCACACCTACCATCAGCTCCTTACTTTACCGCACAGATCCCTGTGCTACTCATACGCTCAGTTGGCGAGGACCGGTATCGAACTAGGGTCCTTGTGGTTTCTAGCCGAACGCTCTACCGACTGAGCTAACCCGGTCCCAACACTCTTAAATTCCCAGGAAGATTGTATATAAAACCTCATGAATTCTCTGTTTACCATTTCCGGCCTGATGATACCCACCACAGCTATCATTGCATGTATACCACATGCAATGATAGCTGTGGGTGGAAATAGATCTATAACCGCAGAATGACCGATTTTTAAGCTTTTTCTTTACCAGTGTGTGTGTACCGCCGAAATCTTTAGTGTGATCGTGTCCAGGTATGACGTTAAACTGCATCTAATGACGAAGTTACAATTTGGAGCTTTGGGGAGTAAGGTCCCAGGTTCACCCTGACCCGGACTGGTAGTACCTGTTAGGGTCCTATCTATGGGTTAAATAGATCAAAAAATGAATTTACTAAAATTTTAGTTTGAAAAAAAAAATTGCATACTCAACAAAATAGAAGAAAAAGTCTTCGGCATAAGATAACCCAATAAGGGTTGAGATGCCGTAAAATCCAACCAACCAGCTAGTCTTAGTGCTATCGTGACGTTATGCTTTTGTGTTAGTTTTTATTTAGTTTAATTATTATTGAAACGTTAATTGGCCGAAAAATTCATATGATGAAGTCATATCTACCCTATATATATTATATATATATGTTGTGTGTGTGTGTGTGTTTATGTATAATATACATACACACATTGTATATATATATATATATATATATATATATATATATATATATATATATATATCGCCTTTATTTTTAAATGTTTCATTTGAAATCCTAGTTTACTCACGCGCTAAATCTAACCAGTACTTAAAATGATTTAGTTGCATTATGCCGAGTGCAGCCATATTTTCTGTACTAGGTGCGTTTCTGATCACATGACTTCTCTCTGTGCAAAACACGACACAAACATTTAAAAAAGAAAAAGAAAAAAGATCTTTATCGATAATCTAATTTTTTAAAATTTTATTTTATTTTATTTCTCTGAATTTTTGAGAAGAGGTCAGATAACCAGCACTATTTGGATTATTCGGATTATTGTCCTCATCTTCATTGTTATCTGTACAACGTTTCGGCCGATGTGCCATCCTGCCTTTTTCAGATATTTCTTGTCGGACTCAGGAACCTTCTTACGGAATTTAAAACCCAACTCTTTATTCAAACCACAGGGGTGTCCTGTTCTCATTCCACTAACCATACCTGGGGTACAGGTGTTAAGCTGTGTTGATTATTATTACTAGCAAAATAAAAAACTTCCTCTGGGCGACGTAAAATAGATATTGCCTGAGGGGATGGGAGTTGAGAATTTAATATCAGAGAGTTTATATCATAAGTAAAGTAAAATCATCAAATTTATTAAAGGAGTAAAAAAATAAAATAAATTTATTAAAGGAGTAAACAATTGAAAAAATTGAAATGGAAACTTAGTTCTGATAACTTTAAATATATATTAAAATAAAACAAACTATGTATAGATAGATAATACCAGGTATGTATTTATTAAAATTTGTTTTAAAAAAACAATGAGGACTGTCTAACATTGCATGCTCAAATTTTGAGTGTATTTATTCTATGTTATGACGATTTTAGGTAGTGTGACGTAAGCAGTGACGTAGTTTTTGTTACAGACAAAATCCGGAAGCGAATCTCCATTATTAATAGATTCTATGTTACTGCTGCCCCTGACCAGGATTGAACCTGCAGCCTAGAGATAACTGCCACTAATTTTATTTTATTTGCTTTAAAAGGAGCAGCAAACATTTTTTTTAAATCCGTTAGTACGAAAAAAATTTGTTTCCAAAAGTGAATTTTTTATTTATATTAAACTAGAAGCGACTACCCATTGTCACCTGGGTAGAGGAGGGGGGAATACTCTGATCAAAATCCAGGTATTTCTCGGTAAATATGCCGCAGAATTTCAAACCAGTTTAGAATTATTTAGATTATTCGGACTATTGTCCTCATCTTTATTGTTATCTGTACAATGTTTCGGTCGATGTTCCCTCCGGTCTTCTTCAGGTATTTCTTGTCGGACTCGGGAGCCTTCTTGAACTCGAGAACCTTGTTTTTGAACTCGGACAAAACATTATATTATTTCGGTCTATTGTCCTCATCTTTATTGTTATCTACATAATGTTTCGGTCGATGTGCTCTCTGGCCTTCTTCAGATATTTCTTGTCGAACTCGCGAACCTTCTCTTCCAACTCGGGAGCCATCACGGAACTTCGAATCGAACCCTTTATTCAATACATGGGTGTAGACTGTTCTCATTCGGTTAACCATGACTGGGTACAAGTGTTAAGAAGTGTATAACTGAATCACTATGCAACAAATTTAAATCCATACAACATCAATTAATGCTGTCCTTTTTTAAACTTATTAATGAATTAACGTAATAAGTTATTTTTTCCTTTTTCATTTTTATCAAAATCATTAACCCTAGTTGAGAAATTAAAAATATATACATTGGACTTTATTTCATATTCCACTAATTTCTGTCCGGTAGACTAAAAGTTTACGCCGCTGAATTCACAGTATACCAATCACGGTAGATCCTATTTTGCAGGTAGGTCTTATTTACAGGGAAACACGGTAGTTGTAAGGTTTCTCACGTGACTGAATAAATTTATGGTCTGGTCTCATAATTTCATTTCTTTCCAAATATGGAAATCTATTTTCCTTTTCTTATTTTTTTCTTACTAAGTTTTTTTTTGTTTTTTTTTTTTTTCATTGTATCCATATTTGTGATTATGTAACTGTTTGTAACCGAAACTACGTCACCACCGACATCACGATTTGCTTAGCTATTTAAGTTATATTCTCAACGATTATGAAATAATCATTATTCAATTTTAATTAGCATCTTATTTATTAACGGCGTCTCTATTAAAGTCTAGTTCAGATTTGCTGCAAAACTGCCCTTATTATTAATGCATTTAAAATCCGGAAATATGTGTTATATATCTCTAAGAAATAAGATTTACATAGTATATGGTGGGAATAATTTAAATAATGATCTTAACAAAACTGGCTTTAATAAATAATTCCGCCCAGTCGGTGGGGCGTTAGAATGCACTGACTGTACCTCTGCAGATGGGTAAGACTCCCCCCCCCCCAATGGGGCCACCTGTTGGCCGTGGGTGGCGATCCGTGATGCTTAAGGATAGAACCCAGGTGGATGAGCAGTTCATGACATGCAATACTCCACTTTGGCCCTATCTTGGGCTAGACGAGCGGTCGGAGAGGCCCCCTACGATCAATCGGCTGGTTACGTCAAGCCCTAGCAACTATATGATTGTCCCAACCCTATTGCCCTTATGGCAAACCCCAACCCCTTTTTATCATATGGGTGCTAGAAGGCGGTGGCTGCGGGTCTACATGTCCTGGGAATGACATTAAACTCTGTCTGATGGTGAGGTTCCAGTTTTTGAGTTTTGGGGGAATGTGGAGCACCCCTTCATCACCATTGCTCCCTGGTCCACTCTGACCCGAAGTGGTAGTACCTGTTAGAGTCCCATCTATGGGTTAAATAGAAAAATGCATTTATAAAAGAATTTTATTATCCCTTAAGAATGACTTTATTTCAAAACGTTATCGGTATTAAATGACCCACTGAGGATACTGGGCCTATCCAATTCAGCGTTTGAATAGCACTGGTATCTGTACGGTAAAGTGAGGAGCTGATGGTAGGTGTGACCCTCTACTGCAGGCACAAAAACAATCTACTTGGTCTAGCGCTAGTGAAAAGGGGGATACACACCCTCGCTGTCTGGCTGATACCGACATTAGGACACCCCGACGACTTTTTACTTATTACATTAAAACTTAAATACTTGCGCCCGTCGGAGTGCGCATACTTTTGCTAGTTTGAATAAGGCCTTTACATTTTAAACATTATTTTTCTGTTTTTAAATCAATTATAACGTTAAACAAATAATTGCTTTTTGTTATATCAAGCACAAAACGGAAATAGACGTTGCTGAAAACCTGATATCTTAGTCGCGTGTTCCTCTCATTAATCAAACATTATTTCCCTTTAAACAAATGAATAAAATTATTTCTCTTTTTGTTAGTATTAGTTAATTTATAGTGTTATTATATTACGGGTTTCTCTACATCAGTAGTTACAGGAGGTTTTCACGAAAGTCTAAGTAACAGCAAGTTTTTGTTTAGGACAGGTAGAATTACCAACACATGAACATGTATCATACATCAAAATGAAGCCGGTCCTCTATGGATCACATCCCTACTTCTCCACATAGGGGAATCAAAAGTAATGCCATTTTGTTTAGGACAGGTAGAATTATCAACACATGAACATATATCATACATTAAAATGAAGCCGGTCCTCTGTGGATCACATCCCTACTTCTACACATAGGAGAGTTAAAAGTAATGCCATTTTGTTTAGGACAGGTATAATTACCAACACATGAACGTATCATACATCAAAATGAAGCTGGTCCTCTGTAGATCACATCCCTACTTCTCCACATAGGGGAATCAAAAAGTAATGCCATTTTGTTTAGGACAGGTATAATTATCAACACATGAACATGTATCATACATTAAAATGAAGCCGGTCCTCTGTGGATCACATCTCTACTTCTACACATAGGGGAATCAAAAAGTAATACCATTTTGTTTAGGACAGGTATAATTACCAACACATGAACATGTATCCCACATCAAAATGAAGCTGGTCCTATGTGGATCACATCCCTATTTTTCCACATAGTCACCATTTCTTTCAATAGCAATGTTCCACCTTCGAATGAGAGCATATATCCCTGCCCCGTAAAATTCTTTTGACTGTTCTTTGAGCCACTTCTTCAGTACAGATTTCCTTTACTCGTCACTATGATAATGCTTGCCTCTCTTAGGTCCCATGAAAGAGGGTTTAAAATTAGTCATAATTTGCAATTAAGTCAAAAACTGACCCATCTCTAACTCACATTTTGCCTGTCACATGCCCCCTGTCTATGTATATCTTGATTACCTCCTCGTTATATATGTTAGTTTCTCTGTGAATATAAAGAGAGTTATTTAGACAGTGCGAAATGTATTTGTATGTTAAGTTTCATAATTAGATAGCCCGGCCAACATCTTGACATTTAATAAGTTTAAATTAAGTCAAACGTTCCCTTGCTTAAAAATCTTACAAAATAATTTTAATGTTTTTTAGTTTTTTTTTTTTTAAGTTCTCTGACCGTATTTTTTTTAATTCACTTGGCAAACTCACTTTTCCCTAATCCCAATTATTTACACAGAGCTCAATGGGTGACCCAACGGATCACGTTTTGTCTAGTATATATATAAATTTAAGTGCAAGATTAAACTTGTTATTTGATTTTTTGTTTTTCATTTTTCAGATCTTTTTAGCAATTTTTGTTGGTAATTTATGAGGAAGTGCGTCCGGTCTCCTGCCTCAAAAATTGCTACCCGGTGACTATCAAAATAACGACCCCAGCTCGTCGTAATTCTTGTTTATTTATCTTAATTTGTCGTAATTCTTGTTTAGATATGAAGATGGATATATAGTTTAGAATAGACTGAGATAGATAGATAAACAAACAAAATAATATAGATAGATATGAACAAATGGAGATAATTAAATGTATTTGGGGGGGGGGGTCACTTCTTTTTTTTGTCGTAATTCTTGTTTATTTAAACTAAAAACAAGACATTAAACAAACGTGAATAAAAAACAAATCTTAGTATTTAAAGTAATATAGATAAATATGAACAAATTTAGATAGATAGATATGAAGATGGATAGTTTTGAATAGACTGAGCTGGGTCGTTATTTTAATAGTCACCGGGTAGCAATTTTTGAGGCAGGAGACCGGGATGCATTTCCTCATAAATTACCTTTTTGTTTATAGCCATTTCCATTCATTTTCTTCTTTTTTTTTCTTCTTTTATATTCGACTCGGGTTTCTTTTGTTCTGGTTTTGTTTTTGATTTTCTGTTCGTTTGTTTGTTTTTTTGGGGTTTTTTTTGTTCCAATTTTATAATTATTATTATTATCATTATTATTATTATTTTTGTTCTCCTTTTTTGAATTATGCCCTTTTTTCAATACAAATATTTTGGCTACCCTTTTTCTGTTTATCTTTTCGTTTGTATTTATCTATTTTCACTTTTTTGGAATCAGTCTTATATAATTTAATTGTGTGTCAGGGTGTGTTTAGGAGAGAGAGAGAGAGAGAGAGAGAGAGAGAGAGAGAGAGAGAGAGAGAGGAGAGAGAGAGAGAGAGAGAGAGATTCGACTTTTTTTATTTCTTTTTCAGATTCTTTATATATGTATATATATATTCTATTTTTGGATTCTACTTTTAGATTCTTCTATTTTTAAATAATTTTTGAGTTTACAACTTTTCTGTTTATTTTCAGTTTCTTTTCACATTGCTCCCCTCCCCCAATCTTTTTTAAAAAATACTTTTTTGTATCCCTTTTGTATCGTCTTCTGTAGATCATCTTTTTTGTTTTTTATATTCGACTTTTTGGTGCAAAAAAAAACGGCATTATCAACAATCATATCAAAAAGTGAAACATAAAAAACAAAAGTCCGCCTACAGAAAACGATACAAAAGCGGGAAAAAGACAACCTTATCCACCTCTGCAAGCGATGCTGTTGGCATATTCTATGCCCCACCGACAGAATGGTATGGATTTTGGAGGTGAAGACAAAAATAGTTTGTTTAAAATTATGTATACCGTACACTCATGTATGTTTGAGATACGTCTGTACTATTTACAGCACTGGGTGGCGTCGTCAGTTATGTTATTACTGGTTCGTTGGAAGGTTTCGGGTCTTTCAATGTAATACCCCTTTCGCCAGTTAGACCTAACTATGGATGATCAAGCCCTTGTACGTCACCCTTCTGATTCAACGCTAGCAGCTAAACTGGCTTAAATAAGAGTTCTGCCAATAAACACCGCGGCTTCCTTAATTTTGTCTAAGAATGTTTTATAGTTCAGATGTATAATACGCAGATCTTATTTATGTGCTGAAATATCTGTGAAGTAGTGTGTCTAATACACAAATAATCATGGTAATAATACAGGGATATTGATCTTAAGAAAACATTTATAAAATCCAACAGACAAAAATGTGAAGGTGAAGGAAGATACGAAAAGGTGTATGTGTGCGTGTGTATGTGATTATATATATATATATATATATATATATATATATATATATATATATATATATATAAGAGAGAGAGAGAATGAAATAGGGTCAATTTACCTACCGAGTTGGTATTATTTTAATCGCTAAACAGACCTATCTGTATTTTATGAAGGCCTTTGGCATTGTGTCCCACGGATAGTCTCATTTCTTTGGCTTGGGCACGGGCCAATAGCACAAAGGCCGAGACCCCCCCCCCCCAGAGCAAGGGGGTGGGGGCGTCCAGTGGACAAATGAAATTGGCATCTTTTCCTTACTACATGCTGAGAGAAAGTAAATTAATTTTCGTGCCTTCTTCTTTAGATGCCTGAATGATTATCGCTATGGCTACTAATTGTGTCGCCTCCTAGCGATCTTCAAAAAGGTCATCCGGAAGACAAGGACAGATAATCCAATTATTATTATTATTATTTCACTCCATAAGAGTTTTCCAAACTCGCCTTCGCCGGTGGTTGACTGAAGGCTGAGTGACAGCAAGTCTCCTTCGGTCTCCAGGAATCTTTTGAGTATTCCAGCCGATCTCAACAATGTTGTAGTCTGGATGTTCTCGATTCTTCCTCAGATTTCCGGTTCCTCTAGACTCTTTTCCAGACCCCTGAGGACTGCCCCTTGGGCACCAATTACAATTGGCACGACCTTCGCCTTCATATTCCACAGTGTTCTTAGTTTTCTGGCAAGGTCCAAGTATTTGTTTATCTTTTCGCTTTCTTTCACTTTCGTTCGGTGATCGGCCAGGACGGCAAAATCCACGGGATGACAAGTTCTCTTCTTCTGGTCTGGTCTCCTGGCTGGGATTAGGTGATCCGTCTGTACCTCAAATTCCCAGAGAATTTTTTGCGTCTCATTCACCAGGACAGATTCCAGTTTGTGCATAAACCATTTAGTTGAATGGTGAACATTGAATTTCTTGCTCAATTCCCAGTGAATCACCTTTCCCACTCAGTCATGCCGAGTCTTGTACTCTCTTATTATTATTATTATTACTAGCAAATATATGCACCCTCCGGGTGCAAGTATTTAAGTTTTAATGTAATAAAATATTGTATTAAATTAGAAAGGCTAATGAAACTAAATAAGAATACAGATAAAAAAGATTTGAAACAGAGGGAGTATAATAAAAGATTTGAAACAGAAGGAGTATAATAAAAAATGGAACAACTGAAACTTACTCTTCCATCACTCTCGTCTTTCATTGTTATTTTTTTCTAATTTAAGTATTTAGTTAAAAGAGGAAGTAAATAATAAAATGACAGTTATTTTTTCTTGTTAATGGATTTTATTTAAGATTCATTGAAGAGATTTTTGCTTATATTCATTAAAATAAAACCAAACAGATAGAAATCAATAACACTAAGCACATATTTATTAAATTCGATTTTTTAATATTAATATGCAAATTAGCCTTCCCGTTCACACTGTAAACCGCTATTTTGTTGTATATATAAATATAATTGCATGTTGTCAGTATGTAGACATAGTTAACAGTATTAATAATGTAAGACAATTTTATTAATAATTGCGGTTTAGATAAAATAAAATCATGGAGAATGTGATGTCAATAACTAAGAGAATTGTGACTTGAGTAGGAATATAGTTTCGGTTACAGACAGAAAAACACACAATCTCCATTATAATAAGATTATTTATATATTAATACTGGTGTTCCTTAATTGTACGTCTGTAATCATCTTGCAACACCCTCTGGTTAAAAATCAGACCGTCCAAATCGTCCAAGATGAAATGCAAAAATGTAATTACTAATTATCTTGTGTTGCTTATTCTTCGAGTTGTTATTTCTTATGATTGTCGTCACCTCAACTACATAATGGACGATTCTATTTTTATTATAAAGAAAAGGAAGAAAAAGGACATGCAACACAGAAAAAAATATAAGACAGAAAGTAGGAAAGAGCGTACCTAAAGTTGGTATCAGCCAATCCGAGAGGGAGTCTATCCCCTTTTCACTAGCGCTAGACCAAGGAGATTGTTTTTGCGTCTGAGGCGGAGCACCATACCTGCCATCAGCTCCTTACTTTACCGCACAGATCCCTATGCTACTCATTAAGAACTTTGTTAAAATAAACAAGAACAACAACCACGGTGTGAAACATGTCAAAAACCTTTCACTCTTATTCACTTCCTCGTAGAATGTGGGGACCAGCCTTAAGAAAGTCTAGAAAGGAACAAGTCATTGTATCCCGCAGTCGGTTTCTGTCTATCTATCTATCTATCTATCTATCTGTCGTTTTTTTATCTATCTATCTATCTATCTATCTGTCGTTTTTTTTATTATCTATCTATCTATCTATCTATCTATCTGTCGTTTTTATCTATATCTATATCTATCTATCTATCTGTCGTTTTTTTTATCTATCTATCTGTCGTTTTTTTATTCTATCTTCTATCTATCTATCTATCTATCTGTCGTTTTTTTTATCTATCTATCTATCTATCTATCTGTCTTTTTCTATCTATCTATCTAATCTATCTATCTGTCGTTATCTATCTATCTATCTATCTATCTGTCGTTTTTTATCTATCTATCTATCTATCTGTCGTTTATCTATTATCTATCTATCTATCTATCTATCTATCTGTCGTTTTTTTTAATCTATCTATCTATCTATCTGTCGTTATCTTCTATCTATCTATCTATCTATCTATCTATCTATCTGTCGTTTTTATCTATCTATCTATCTGTCGTTTTTTTTATCTATCTATCTATCTGTCTATTATCTAATCTATCTATCTGTCTATCTAATCTATCTATCTAATCTATCTATCTATCTGTCGTTTTTTTCTTTATCTATCTATCTATCGTTTTTTTATCTATCTATCTATCTGTCGTTTTTCTATTATCTATCTTCGTTTTTTTTTTTATCTATCTATCTATCTGTCGTTTTTTTTTTCTATCTATCTATCTATCTATCTGTCGTTTTTTTTCTATCTATCTATCTATCTATCTATCTATCCGTTTTTTTTATCTATCTATCTATCTGTCGTTTTTTTTTTATCTATCTATCTGTCGTTTTTTTTTATCTATCTATCTATCTCTGTCTATCTATCTATCTATCTTCTATCTATCTATCTATCTATCTATCTGTCTTTCTATCTATCTATCTATCTATCTATCTTCGTTTTTTTATCTATCTATCTATCTGTCTGTCGTTTTTATCTATCTATCTATCTGTCGTTTTTTTTATCTATCTATCTATCTATCTGTCGTTTTATTATCTATCTATCTATCTATCTATCTGTCGTTTTTTTTTTATCTATCTATCTATCTATCTATCTGTCGTTTTTTTATCTATCTATCTATCTATCTATCTCTCAGTCGGTTTCTATCTATCTATCTACCACACAAGACTTAGGTTCTCCTTTATAATCAAACTAGAACAACAATCATAGTGTGAAACATGGCACGCACCTTGCACTGTTAAACACTTACTCATAGTATGTGAATACCAACCTTTAGAAATTCTAGAAATGAACTGTGTCACGATCACGCATCGGTCACACAAGACTTACGCATTCGTTTATACTCAAACAAGAACAACAACCACAGAGTGAAACATGTCAAACACCTTGCTCTGTTAAACACTTATTTATAGAATGCGGGATTTTTGCTCACGTCAGAAAACATTTTTTTTAATACAAATAATCTGAAAGATCTATTTGAAAAAGTCAACATAGACGACATTCTATCCTTTTTGAGGGAAATAAAATTATAACAAAAATATAAACATAAACCTGATCAATACCATAGAAAACCAATCCGGCTACATGATCCCCAATGATGCTAACATCGTTAAAACCATTTACAAAAATGTATATAGCTATACAACAAATTTTCTCACCTCTTGGCATGAAATAACTCCGTACGGTTTGATATGCCGATAAAAATCCACCTATCAACAAAATAAAAATAAAGAGTGCGGAGATAAATAGATTCATGCCTTTATTTACAACGTAAATAGAACTATAAAGATGAGGACAATAGTCCGAATAATCGAAATAATTCTAATTATCAAGCCTCATCTCAAAAATTCAGAAAAATAGTAAAAATAAACAGAACAGTTGTGCTGACCCAGCTTCACATAAGCTTACATCACCCATCATCATTTACTAGAGGGCACAGAATCCCCAATATGCACTACATACCAAGAGAGATTTACAGTGAAACATATACTGCTAGAGTGTGTAGACTTTGATCTAGTGCAAACAAAATACTACCAAGCAAGTAATTTGAAAAAAACTTTTCACAAAAATAAGACCATCCAGGATTTTACATTTCCTAAAAGAAGTGGGATTGTACTCAAAAATATGAACAATTGAGCAATAGCTGAAATATATACATATATGCATTTGTTTTCTACCAAACTATCGCTACGAATCCAAGACAGTCGGCATTAAATGACCCACCGGGGTTGATATACCGTAAAACAAAACAAACAACTGTGGGGTGACAAGAGGTTTAATGTTTTAGGTTTAAAAGGTAGCTGGTTATTCTTGGTGCTTGTTACTAGGGTTTACTTTTAACCCCATTATAGAATAATCAAGCTAAGTTCCAATTACCGTCGAATTGGTAAGACACGGCAACAAGCATTTGTAACTTAATACAAACTTGTCTTGCTGCAATCCTACTGCAGAATGACAGGGTATTTATGAAACTCCACGTCATAGGAACCAAGCAGCCAATCAGAACTCAAGGAATGGAATCACTTAAATACATGAATTGACTATTCTTGATTTCCATAAATACCAATTGTCTTGGACACTGCTTCAGTTGTGCTTAGCCAGTTGCTGTTGTTCAAACCAACAGTAGACTGACTGACTCACTCACTCACTCAATACCCATCATATTTGGTGGTCGCACTGAAAAAGGAGAAATTCAAGGAACGAAAAGATAGAGACAAAAGGTGGTTTTATGATTTAGGCTTTATTACCGGATCATAGCCACCACGTGGTAAGGAAATATCTTTCAGCCCAGTAGAAGTGTTAGTTAAGGCCCGAGTTCGAATGGCCGAGAGATTATCTTGGGTGTCAGAAGTGGGTCCATTTTCTGCACATGTTCGGTGGGTTCTTCCGGTCTGAAGGCTCATGGGTGGTTGTTATTTATTTTATTTTATCTTTTTATTTGAATTTTATTTTAATCCCCACACAAAATTCCGCGTGTGTAGCAGTGTGAACTTTAACAATAGGCTCTGTTAGAATTTTAACTTGACCTGAGTATTCTGTATCCTGTGAGAATAACATCTTTTTTCCAGGGTGTACGATTCTTTTTCCTTTGTATTTTTCCAATTTTTCGTGTGGGGGGGGGGGTATATTATTGGGGGGTGGGGGCTTTTTTTTAATGAATTCCTGAATGCTCTTAATTAACAGACACCTTCCTTTCTGGATCATTTGATTTTTTTTTTTTTTTGCCCAATGTTCGAGTTAATTGGTCAATTATTATTTGGTATCTAAAAAAAAAAGTTGATTGATATTTTAGCTGATGAATATGACACGGTCCACAAAAACATTCTTTTAGGCAATTCATTAGAGATACTCCTTTTTTTATATATTTCAGAGAAAAATATATTTCCATTGAGAAATCTTTTTTTTTTTTTCTTTTTTCAAGAAATCCTAATTTGTTTTCAGAAGAGAAATCCTGATTTCTTTTCCGTAGAGAGATCCTAATTTTATTCCGTAAAAAAAATAAAAATAAAATAATAATGATTTTATTCATTTTTTTAGAGAAACCCTTTCTTTCTAAAAATTTTTCAAATAGAAATCTCAATTTTGTCAGTAAAAAAAAAAATCCTTTCTTTTCCGCAAACTTTCTATATAGAAATCCTTCTTTTTTTTTTTTTTTTTTTTTTTTAGTACAGATATACTATTTAGATTTTTACTAGCAGCGGTTACCCGGCGTCGCCTGGGTAGAGGGGGATTTTTTAAAGTTAGTCCCCAGATCCATTATTACTGAATCATGATTTGAATCCTTATGGTATGCCTCATTTAAATCCCTTTGTAAAAAAAATAGACCTTGCATTGATCCAGCTATTCTGAAAAGAAATATTAATGTCTACTATCTAAAATATTAAATGAAAAAAATCCATGCTGTTATCATTTAAATGTTATTTCTTAATCATCTTCACGAATATAAATCAAAATCTCTATTATTTTTGCTCAAAAACCAAGCTCTAGTGATATTTAATGTGTATATATATTTACTTTGTCGTTAATTGTTTTATTTTCAAAGTTTCTTCCAGACATACATATACGCACAACTGCCCTTTATGTATGTATATATTTCTTTTTCTTAAAGAAATGTTTTTTCTGTAGAATTTCCATAGAGAAATCACCCAAGGAATGACATGCAGTAAAATCCAACCAACCATAAAGGGTTCATAATAAGTTTTATCCAATAATAACTTGAATGAATTTTGAGGTGAATAGATCGTGAACTTTGAAATATCCCATTATTCAGGTAGAGAATATCAAGAAAGGTTGGTACAGCCGTGGTGGAAATTTGGTTGGCAAATAATTAAACCACTCACAGCGGCTCTCC